>JAQHUG010000151.1:1610594-1635822 GCA_028555095.1 Dicrostonyx torquatus
AGAAAATGGGGCTGGGCGGTGGAGAAGCATGCCTTTAATCCCAGCACTCGGGAGGCAGAGGCAGGTAGATCTCTGTGAGTTCAAGGCCAGCCTGGTCTACAAGAGCTAGTTCCAGGACAGGCTCCAAAACTACAGAGAAACCCTGTCTCAAAAAACCAAAATAAAAAGGGGGGGTTGTTATTAAGTGGAGTATCAGTCTGCCCTACAATCTTATTTATAGGAATCATTCCCCAAATGGGTCCCTTCTAGTCGTCACTAACAGAACAGGCATATAGACAAGCTCCATCTCCACTCGGAGAAACTCCGAACTTCCTGAGCATCAAAGACTCTAAAGTGTTACCGCAGTTCTCCTATTGTACAAACAACAAGCTGAACCAGCTGGCCACGTGCCAAGTGAGACAGTAAAGCAACAGCAGGCAGCACACAGTCCCCAAGACCAGGGAGGACAGTAGCCCCACGGCTAACACAGAGGGCCCAAGTTCAGTTCCCAGCACCATGACTAACAACTCACGACCACATGACTCCAGCTCCAGGGCATCTGATGTTCTCTTCCCCATTCTGTAAACACCTGAACTCAAACATGCATACATACACACACATACACACATACACACACGGGCTCACAAACATATGTATTTACTTAAAAATAAGATAAATCTTTTCTGAAAAGAATACAGTAGTAATAAATCTCTAAGAATGCCATGAGCTGTAAAGGACACATTAAGGATATGAATTTCTGGAGTCTCACATTTTATTGTTTTTTTCAATAGTTACTGGTTAGATTTTCTTACCCTAAAAGTAACAAGAAATATTTTGCATTTCAAGTCTTGTAACTCTTTGGCCCTGCGAGTTTTCAAGAGATGGTCCTGGGCCAAAAGCAGTTCTTAGTTCTTCCACATGTGGGTCAGCCAAACCAGAGCAGCTCTGTCAGGCACAGGCCGTGTGGAGGGTGTTTCTAGCCAGATGACTGACCTCCGGACCAAGCTTGGGCTCTCTAGCTGGAGTTACTGCCGTTTGACTCTTTAGGAATCTCTCTCTTCATCCTCATCTCTCCCAACCGTACACACGAAACAGTCTGTGTTCTGCCTTACGACCTAGGAAAAATAATAACTTGGTCCCATCAAGGGTGATAAAGATGAGACAGGTCTTTGCGGGTCTCCTGTTAGAACGCTTCCTCCTGGCGTCATCTCTCTGGAGATGTGTTCATCCGCGTGCTGGTTTCTGACGAACTGAACACAGCTGCTTTGTTTTATTAACATCTGCTGCAGGATAATCTTCATGTGAGAAGCTCAGATCTTGGCTATAAGCAATGTGCTTGGCTCGGGGCTCTCTTAACCAGGGCCCAGCCCAGAGTGAGGTCATTCTTCCTCAACTCTAATGACTCCCCAGTCGGCATCTCCTTCCTTGATCTCTCGGCCTACTTGGCTATTTCCATTAATGTCCACTCCATCATAAATAAAACTGAACTTGGCTTCCCAAACTAGCCTGTCTTTGCCAACGGTGTAACTTGTCTCCAATACCCCAAAAGGGAAAAGTCAAGGAAGAGCACGTGACTCGAACCAGCCACCACTGCCCTTCACCCATCCACTACAAAGTCTTGGTGTCCCCCTCACAAAATGTCTGCACATTTTTTCTCCTTTTTGACTGTAGCCCATTCGCTACTGGAACAAAGATTTATACCCTTATGTCTGCTACATTACCTCACGCAGATTCTCAGCTGCCTTCCTGTTTCTGAGTCTTCCTACACACAGCTACCAGAATAATCTAGATTGAATATTCTTTTCACTCCCTTCCAGGTCTAAAATTTTCTACAAGATGAATTCTCTAATACTGCTTCTCTCAAGCAGCTGCCTGGCACACGCAGTAACCCTGAGAAGATTGCCACCGCCCAACACCCAACTCTAACCTGACTCCAGGCAACGCATTACAAACTACTCTTTTTGTTTGGTTTTTGTTTTCAAGACAGAGTCTCTCTATGCAGCCCTGGTGTCCAGGAACTCACAGTGTAGGCCAGGCTGACCTTGACCTCAGAGTCGGCCTGCCTTCGACTCTGGAATCAAAGGTGTGCACCATCACTCCTGGCTCCAAACTACCTTTTAGAGCACCAAAGGACGTATCTAGACAAGGCACTCTCCTCAGTTCTTCTCAAACGCCCAAGTTCAGAACTGCAGGGCTAGCAAAGAGTTGTATTTCACACGAGCATGGACCCTACCTCCTGCCAAGTCCAATTGCAAATGCTCAACTTCTTCCTCTTCTTGTCCAGCAAACATCATCCGAACATAGCTGTGTTTCTGAGTTGCCTTTGAAGTCTACGCTTTGAGATAAGAACATGGGCAACTGCAGGCATGCCCAATCTACTGCCCAACCACCTTCCCCGATCCCAGGACAGCTAGACGATAAGAGAAGCGCACCAACATTTGTAGATGTCTACGTTTACATGTCTGCGACATGTCACAATGCTGAGAGGCTGGAAACCCCTAGAGCACAGCTTTGGTCTTCGCTTCTGGACCCCAGAATGTGCAATGGTAGATAGGGCCCACAACCTGTGCACCATGTATTTCCACACACTGGCAAAGTTTAGCGTGTCTTAGATATTTGACATCGGCCCCATATCATCTTAATCACATTAACGCCTCATGAAAAAGTGAACGGCACTGAGCTATCTGCTTCCCATACAATAATTATATTTCACAAAATAACTTAAGAAGCACTTTCTAGGTGAGAAGCATATCTAGTACGCCCATTAAAATCTCTGTAATATCTATCATTCCGCTAAGCTCATGAACCTATGCTTGTGACGGTGCATAAGAAAAGCCACTGGCCACAGCTTAGGACACATCCATGCCCAGGTATGGATGATAACTGGACACAGTGCCGAGGTGTAATCACCCAGTGTCTGTATCTGAAAAATCTAAGACTAAAGGAACTAGCCTAAGGACCCTACCTACACTCAGATTCTATACCTATTTTTCTTTTATGCAAGACTTCTCTGGGATGCTGATGATTGCGAAAATGAACGTTTTACTCTGAAACAGCAAACTGTACAATTTTCCCCCTAAGACAGACAATGATTCTAAGGATGATTCAGTATTGGGCCTCCATCCTTGAGTGTTCCAGTCACTGGTTCCTATCCTCCAGAGAAAGTAACCACAAGGCCCCCACCCATGAATTCCATGCCTCTAGCACAAAAGAGCTCAGAGGTCTACCCCATACATGCTGGACTGTCAACTGGTGGTGTCATTAGTTCAAGTCTTGTTAAAGCAGCCATACTGTTGGGATTTCGTGGGTGTTGTTTCCCTGTGTCAAAAGGCACATTCTCTAACATATATCCGGGTCCTCTTCTCTCTCACATCTTCTTCTACGATGCCCCGGAGCCTTAGGTGTAGGCATTACCGTGCTGTAAACGTCTATCAACCCTATGCCCAGTTGTCCTCTGCATTCTGACCAGCTGTGCCTTTCTGTAACGCTCGCCATCTGCTGCAAAAAAGAAGCTTCCTTGATGAACGGTGAGGGCTATAGTTATCTGTGGACATAAGACATACATACAAACTACACCAAACAGACCCAGCAGATGTGACTATATACTTACAAACACACACACACACACACACACACACACACACACACATCAATAATAATTAAAGAAAAAGGGGCCATGGATTTGAGAGCAAGTTGGGGGCATCAGAGGACTGAAGGGGGAAAACGTGATATTTTAATTTAAAAAATTGTTTTAAAAAAGAATGTGAACCCCCATTTTAATTTTTATGTAAGAATTTTAACATAAACAAAATGTATTTAAACCAAACAAAAGATAATAGAAGACCAGAAAGGGAATGCTGCAAAGGATGCAGAAGCCCAAATACCCACCCTAAAGGGTGGGTTCCTCATGGGAATGAAGACAAAACAGTGCTTACCCTGGAGGAAATGTGGCAATCTGAGCCAACAGTAACGGTGAACAGCAACTTGAAAGGACAAAACTTCTTTCTTTTGATCCCATAAAACCTTAAGAGTCCAACTACTTTTAATAAAACAAGATGCAAGAGACAGAATTTAATTATTTCCATTTCCACTGTCAGTAATATAAAAGGAAAATAAATTAGAAGTAGACATAGAAAACAAAAGCTACAAGGAAGCCACAGCCCAAATGTGAACTAGATTAAAACAGCAAGGTTTTTAACAGTTGGAATATAAGATAGGAGAATTCGCTTGCCCAGATGCCAAGTGGAACGTACTGAAGAATGCAATATCACCCTACTTTCCCTATGAGGCCAAATTACCTGACATAGTGAGACACACTATATCAATATTTGCAATGCTTATTATGTTTAAACATCTGATATAGTTTGATTGATAAATAAAAGAGCATACACACTTATCAGGTAAACATGTTTTCAAAATGTCTATACATTTTGAAACATTCAATCAAGTTAACATGTATTAGTACTTAAAATTAACACTTCGGTAATAAGAACCTTTGGAATCTACTCTTAGCAGTTTTGAAGACAGCAATACATTGTTACTATCCATAGCTACCATATTATACAATAAATCTCTTAGGTTTATTCCTCTATTGGAAATTCTGCATCCTTTGTTTCTGGTTTTCAACCTTTGTAGCCAACAGGCAGAGCATGTAAGACATGAAGTCCTGAAATGAAATGCAAATGATTTAAAGCTAATGGGTTATAAGATGACTCAAGGAATATGGAGAATGAAAAACACTACCTTCCCCATCCGACAGGTGGAGAGCTGAGCGCTCATACCTAATGGTGATAGATTGGGAGAGCACGCGGAATTCTATCCTTCTAAGTGATTACGGATATCAAACAGAAGAATTAAGTACCAAGCTGGCTTTTATAAAGGGGAGAGAAGAATCCCCAATCTTTTATGAAAGGGAACAGTAGCTGAAGATGAAACAATGCTGTTTGTTATAGTGCATGAGTGTATGTTAGATTTAGAAAGAGAAACCTAGTGGAGTGAGGTCCCCACAGGAGCAGGACTGGGAACCACTGAGCTGGCTGGCAGAGAAGGAAGATTTCAGTTGTCAATGCACACTCTCTGTGGCGATGCACACCTCTCTATGGTGATGCACACCTCTCTGTGGCGATGCATACCTCTCTGTGGCGATACACACCTATGGTGATGCACAACTCTCTGTGTCAATGCACACCCTCTGTGGTGATGCACACCTGTGTCGATGCATACCTCTCTGTGGCGATGCACACCTGTGTTGACGTATACCTTTCTGTGTCAATGCATACCTCCCTGTGTCGATGCATACCTCTCTGTGTCAATACACACTTCTCTATGGTGATGCACAACTCTCTCTGTGTTGATGCACACCTGTGTCAATACACACTTCTCTATGGTGATGCACACCTCCCTGTGGCGATGCATACCTCTCTGTGTCGATGCACACCTGTGTCAATAGACACTTCTCTATGGTGATGTACAACTCTCTGTGTTGATGCATACCTGTGTCGACGTACACCTTTCTGTGTCAATGCATACCTCCCTGTGGCGATGCACACCTCTCTATAGAGATGCACACCTCCCTGTGGTGATGCACACCTCTCTGTGGCCATGCATACATCTCTATGGTGATGCACACCTGTGTCAATGCACACCTCCCTACTTTGAGGGGTTTTTGTTTCTCTTATTATTCCTATGTGTACCTATGCCTTCACGAAAGTATTTAAAATGCATCACTGTCAAGGCTGCCAATTCTGATGGAAGATGAAGTGGTTCACTAAAAAAACCACAGCATAAGGTCTGGATCAGGATCTGTTTGCTTTTCAGAACAAAAAAAATAAATGATTGGTGTGGGAGGTCCTTCTATCTTGCTTTTATTGGTTAATGAATAAAGAAACTGCTTTGAGCCTATAACAGAGCAAGGCATAACAGAGCTAGGTGGAGAAAACTAAACTGAATGCTGGGAGAAAGAAGGCAGAGTTAGAGAAAAGCCATGGAGCCACCGCCAGAGATAGACACACTCAAACCTTGCCTGTAGGCCACAAGCTTCATGGTAAAATATAAAATAATGGAGATGTGTTAATTCTAGATATAAGAGCTAGCTAGCAACATGCTTAAGTAATTGGTCAAAAAGTGATTTAATTAATACAGTTTCTGTGTGGTCATTTCAGGAGTCTGAACAGCCGGGAAACAAACAAGCAGCCTTCTTACAACAAATAATGAAGATGATGATAATCCTAGACCCCAAAACAAAGCCATCTGAAAATACACAATACATACATTGAAAAGGGGAAGAGAATAAAGAAGAAGAAAACAGACTTTAAAATGTCAACCATAGAAATGACTTAATGAGAGCACCACACCCATTTGGTTCAGACCAGGTGTGCTCTGACTTAACTGGTGATCTGATCTCCAAAGACCCAACCAAGAACAAAGGTAGACGTAAGCCTTAAAAGTGATGATACAAAAGGGTGAGTTATTCTTTAGTGAGCAGACCAGCAGTCTAGATCCTAGGGGCAATCCTCCGGACCACGGAGAGCCTTGTACCATTCTGTATATGAAATAGTTCACAACAGATATCCCCACGTGGGGTCTGCTTCAGCATTACCGACTAACCCAAATGTTCAGATTGGGCTCTGTACTCTGGCCATCTAGAACTTACAGCAGCAAGACAACAAAGTCATGCGTTCCCATCATGAAGGTATAAACTCATTTTGCTTGGTTCATGGCCCAAAACACACACTGAGCAGTCAAGTGAGAAAAGTTGAAGTTTTAGGGTTTTGTAGTACATGTTGTAATCCTAGCAACTCTAAAGGCTAAGACAGGAAGAACACACATTCAAGGCCTGCCTGAACTACACAGTGAGTTCTAAGCCAGGTTACACAATGCATTAAGACCTAGTCTCAAAATTAAAAAGTATAAAGACAAAGGGAAGGGAGATGGAAACATGGTTCAGTGGGAGAATACTTGCCTAGCATGTGTAAAGTCCCAGGTTCAAGTCCCAGTAGTCAATTAATTTTAAATTTTAAATTTCAGGTGACAGGGCTGGAGAGATGGCTCAGTGGTTAAGAGCACTGACTGCTCTTCCAGAGGTCCTGAGTTCAATTCCCAGCAACCACATGGTGGCTCACAGCCATCTACAATGATACCTGGTGCCCCTCTGGCATGCGGGCCACATGGAAGGAATGGTGTACACATAATAAATAAATAAATCAAAAAAAATTTTTAAAAATTCAGGTGATATCCAGAAAGTAGTGTATCATGCATGTCTATGCTTTACCATGGATGGTCCCCCAGGATAGCTGGAAATCTATGTAGCAAGTAGACAGACAAAAGTTTCAAGACAAAAATTTTGACCAGTGTTGATATTCAATAGCCAGGTTATAAGAATGACCAGTGTTTATTCAATAGCCAGCTTATAAGAATGTTGCTTTCAGTGACTCTACTGCCTCAGCATACTGCTTGCCTCCAACAACAGAGAAGAACAGCTTAAACCCAGGATTACCAAGTCCTTTGCTGAGAAATGTCAGGTAACCATTTTAGGTTTTAAGTTTTCTGCCCAGCCATTTCACTAGGCTAAGAGGGTTCACACACAACTAGCCACGGAGATGCCATGAAATGAAAATAACTACTCAAAAAATGGAAAAACCATTCTTAGCTGCCGCCCTACAAAAAAAGGCACTAGGTCAATCTGTTTCACAGTCAGCTTCCTTAGGCGTGAGGGCAATAGAAAAAGAAGATAGGGATGCACTAAGACCTTCCTTGTTTTCCTGCTCATCTCTCCATTCCTTCTTCAAAAATACCATTTGGAAGGCAAGTTGAAATGGACAGTAAGAAAGACTGCATTTCCCACTTTCCTCCTCTGCTTTTTTCCCATCCCAAGAGGGCACACAAGCCGGGCGGTGGTGGTGCACGCCTTTAATCCCAGCACTCGGGAGGCAGAGGCAGGTGGATCTTTGTGAGTTCGAGACCAGCCTGGTCTACAAGAGCTAGTTCCAGGACAGGCTCCAAAGCCACAGAGAAACCCTGTCTTGAAAAACAAAAAAAAAAAAGAGGGCACACAAAATGCAAGCACCAGAATCATCAGACTGAACAAGAAATCCAAGCTGAGAAAGTTTCAGACTTTCAAATAATGCTTGCGAATAATTTTATACCACCTTATCACTGATCGATAGAGCTTGACTTCCCATGCCAAAAGGCAAGGAGAATAAATCTGGACAGCTGCCAGTCTCCAGTGAGCTTGGAACACCACCTAATCGCTATGACGTACACAGAATGTTTTTATTAGAGTGTATACATCCAGCTGGTAAACACGAGGAAGGAAAGTTCTGCTAACCTTCCCTTTTTCCATTTAATTTGTATATGAACATAACATATCCTTATGTTTTCTGTAACATATTGCAATTTACAATCTTAGATATGTAACTGAATTTTAGGCACCCAGAAAGAAAGAACAGGGTAGGAGCATCCAAATATGCTACTTATCCTTCGGAGCCTTAGAACTAGACCTTTCAATCACTCCTTCCTAAAATGCAAAATGCCCAGAAAGTATACTATGTACAAAAGACAAAACATAGTGGCCTTTGTCCAGACCTCAGGCAAACTGATTTTCAGTGGGGACAGCTTTTCCCCCACCAGAGGCTATTTATATCTAGCAGATGTCTGGGGACATTTTTTGATTACTACAAATGGGGGACAAGAAAGGACACAAGTGGCTGCTTGCAATACTGCAGAGGCAAACCCCAACAACAACTGTCAGACCCCAAAACGTATCAACAGCAAAGGGGTTAAAAACCCCCGGCCTGAAGGAGCAGAAAGATAGTGTGTGCAGTTATGAACTCAAGTGCCTCAGTATTGGCCTTTTCCTTAGGAAACACTATGTTAGATTCAGAAACTGAACACCGGAAGACTGATGGTGTCTACTATCTGTATAACAGTAGGAACGACATTACCTTACACACACTCTCTTTCCAATACTCCGTCTAGACTCACTCAACAGACAGAATGTATTCAAGTCAAGTAGTTTGTTTCTCCTGTTCTCTACCTTATAGCATCCGTCTCCACAGGTCTACAGAGACACTATGAACAAGCTGCTGCCACATCAGGAACAGGACCACTAAGGAACAGGCCCCAGAAATAGGGCAAACCCTTCGTAAGTCAGAAACCACAGTTCACCTGACAAATGACTAGCCTTTGATTTTCTTGCGGAGTTTTCTATGGAAATAGGGAAACAACAAGGGGAAACCGGGGCCTCTGAATGGAGAAAGCTGGAGACCACAGCGGAGCAGCAAGAATGGCCCCTTGGTCTTCTAGGTAAACATTTTAACGTCACAAAAACCAATAGCAAGCTCAGAGTTAAGACCCACAAAAGTGGTCAATTTCATCAATGTTCCGTCCATACTGCAGAAATCCCTTAAGGCTAGTGAATGACTAACAGAACAATCCCTTTGCAATATATAGAATCTTGGCATCTGTTATCAAAGTACTTCCTCTGGTCTTGATTCAGGAACAATGTATATGCAAATCAGTTTTTAAAGTAAAGTCTTCAGATCAGATGTAGCCAGGGCATCTGGTTCACCTTTCTCTCAGAAGCCCATGTCTGAGATCTGTGCTTGGCAGGAGTCCCAGAAGACTACTGACCTCGGGAGGGGATGGAGGGGACCCACCTCGGAGAAGACCCAGAAGACTACTGACCTCGGGAGGGGATGGAGGGGACCCACCTCGGAGAAGATCCAGAAGACTACTGACCTCGGGAGGGGATGGAAGGGGACCCACCTCAGAGAAGACCCAGAAGACAACTGACCTCGGGAGGGAATGGAGGGGACCCACCTTAAGATTCTTAAAGTTCTTGAATTTCTAATCATGGTTGCCATCAAAGCTCCACCCTTTCCCAAAAGTCCTAGATCTCCAGCATTACAGCTCAGGAAACCAGACACCCCGCTGTGCTCCCTACACAACCCCAGCAGCGACAGCTATTGTCGCAAATACAACGCCCTGGTGATGGGAGAAGACTGTCATAGATACATCATGCTTCAGACTAAATGGCTTACAGAAACCAGGAAACAGCAACTAGGACACGAAGGTCCTCATTCATGCCTACTGCTGAGGTTATTAACATGTTCTGTGATGCACTCAAACACTACTGGTGTGGTTTTGGTTGTGTGAGGGGTGTTCGCTTAGATGTAGGTAAGGCCGACGGCTTAGGCTGGCCCAGGACATGCATCCATACTCCTGCCTCAGTTTCCCAAATGCCAAAAGATGTTAGTGGTGGAACACATTTAAACAGACTTCTATATATACACCTAGTTTCAAGGGTTTGCTTAAGGCATCAAATCCCTACCATAAGAGCTTCCAGATCACGTACTTCAACACATTTTCATTTTCTCCCTTGATAAATGTTACCTGAGCCCAGCCATCAAGTCTGGACTTCACCTGCACATTTTTCGTCACCGTCTAACGTCCGCAGGGATTTCAGAAGCTAACATCGGTTCCCATGTCAGATGATAAAGTAGTTAAAGACAGTCGCTGTTACAGATCCTGATTCCTTGCATCCTCTAGATGCAAGCACGAGACTGGTGCTTTTTCCTGGCGGTCGCAGTAGCAACTAGGGAAACTGCCTGGTGCGATGGCCAGGCCCTTCAAGGAGATGTAACATTTTAGTCTCATCTGCTCATACTCTCATAGCAGGCATTAGGTCCCACCAACTTCTCATTCAGATTGGAGGGCGGTTTTTTTTTGGGGGGGGGACAGGGTAATTAGCCTTTGGCTTTGCTTTTTGTTTCTTTTGTTTTTGTTTTATTCAGTTATTTTTATTGTTTAGCTGAGACAAAAAAAGAACCCTTAGAATGTAGCCAACTGCAGCCACAGTCTCTGGCCTTAAAGAAGCTCTTAACACACAGGGAAAGACCTCTCGGTATTTTCCCCAGAGGCAGGCAGGGTTCCGGGAGTGGGGCAGGGGCGGAGTTGGGGTGGGAGGCGCTGGGGTCAGGGTGCTGGGGATAGGGGAGCTGGGGTGGGAGGAGCTGGAGTGGGGCGGAGCTGAGGTGCAGTGGAGTACGGGAGACCCAGGTGGCAGGAAACAAAACTGCAAGAGGGGAAAGAACAAAAGTCCAAAGAACTGCAAACACAGATTGCTCTCAACCTAGGATGGTCTTAAAATACTGTTTGCATACTAAATGGGACGCACACCTTAATGAAGTTACCACATCAAGTGAAAGAAACTAGAATTGACAATATAACCTCTGGTTGCATTGTTACAAGACACTAAACACACACACACACACACACACACACACACACACACACACGCTGGCAAAATGGGTGCTACTTAAACTCAAGAATTCACCAGCAAAACCTGCTCAAGAATCAGACTGCAACACAGTTTTTGCTATGCCTGGTCGTGTTGTGCAGTTAAAGTTAACGTATAGTTTATATACAGAAAAAAAATTAAAGAGCATACATGTTGGATGCTCTGCTTCGTACTGCTTCGTAATGGTTTTCGTCGTAGTAATGTTTGGCTGTGAAGTAAGTCAGAAGACATTCTGGGAAAGCATAAATCCGAAGCGGCGAACGTGCCAGCAAAAGGACCACATTCATTATGCCTTCATAATAAAAGGTACTTTTCAGGGGCCGGGAGGTCATAAGCTAAACTGCCACCACCAAGTTTGTTTCTGCTCGACACAGATCTGGCAACAAGCAGGCTAGAGCCCAGCTCCACCATGAGGCTTCCAGGAGGAAGATGGCTCTATGGCTCTGAGACAACACTCTGAAAAGCTGCCCGTTCCAGTCCCAGATTTTGTCTGTGTGACCTTGGCATGGTGAAGTCTCAGCGCCCGCCTCCGTTCCCGCCAACTGAATGGTAGTTGAGGAAATCAAGTTCATCATGTGACGCACTCTGGCTAATGCCAAACACATGATTCTCGGGCTTCCAGAGAGGACTTACAAAGTCTATCCACTGAGTGAGGTCCAGATGAGAACAGGGCTAGGACTCCCAAGCCCTCTCTCTAGAAAACACGCCACTACAGGCGCCTCTCTGGAAACCCACCTCCACAGCTCTAAATGCTGCACGCTCTTAGCAGAACTTGCACTTCTCAGTGAGCAGGGGCTCCTATGGAAACGGGAGAACTGAGTGCTTAAGATTTCTCAGTGACTGAATGAGTCACTCACTGCTTTAGAAAGAGGGAGAAATGTCAAGGTTGTCGGAGAACCCCGTGCAGATGTTAGCATAAATCATGCTCAAGTGATCACCCAGCCAAAGCCAGAGGATGTTATTAAGACATCACTAAGTAAAAGGGTACCCGTTTTATATTTCCTGGAATGGAGACAATTCTGAAAACAGGGTTAAGAGGATCACAGTAACTTTAACTCCGAAATTACAGAGAACTTGGAACAAAGCACAGAACTCCTGGGCTCTGGCCACATGGATTTACCTGTTGTCAAACTATTTACTTCAGCCTCATCAACAAGCCTGGCGCAAACTCCACGTTCAAGATTTAAAGGCAGCCAATAGGGCTTGTAATATATTTTCTCTATCATACTACCACCTAGGGAGAGCAGACGCTGTAAACATTTGGAAACATCTGTCTGCAGCCAGGTTTCCAATTCCACTCTTCTAGAAATTATTTCTAGAGTTCTGTACTAATGACAGAATCCCTAAGTCCTTGTGTCAATTTCATAATACTTCAAGTAGAGCATGTACTTTAATTCCAGTTCCCACCAGGCCATTAACCCTAGCACAGCAGAGGGAACGGCAAGGATAGTTTTTCAATCATTTCAACCGTGAAAGGAAAAAAAAAATTAAACATCAGCCTCATTGGAATAGGTCACAGATTTCTCTAGTCGACTGGTTGTTAGCTTGTCAATATTTGAATTCTTCAGAGTTCTCCACACCTCATCTGCTTTCACTGAAATGTGTGTTTCAATAGCAAAGAGCAGCTATAAAAGCCACCCGCAATCGCAGCGTCGTAACCTTCCAAACAACCCATTGCATCGATTTGCTTATTTTTAGTAACTTTTCCTGAAAGAACTGGGTGGGTTTTTTTTTTTTCTCTCCCTTTGCCAGTTTGACCACCCCGCACAGAACTGAGCGCCGCACAGCTTCCAGCGGGAGTATAACACACGCTTCCCGGCTCTGCTCCAAATCAATCCAATGTAACAGCTGAAGAATGACGACACTAAAATCAACGCTACTATCCACCTCCAAACGGGTTGCAACAGGAAATAAACTTTCTATGTCTTAGGAGGCAGTGAAGGGGGACGGGGGCAAAAACAAAAATCTGTGGGGTTTTTGTTTGTTTTTTAGGTGGGCTAGGTGTGCTGCGCTTTGGGTGTGCACAGGGGCATCTGAGCAACCTCTGGCAACTTAACCCTGAGCTAGCGGAGGGGGCGATCCACAGCGACACTCGTGCGGCGCCGGTTCCCCGCCAGCAGGTGCTCGAGGCCACTTCCACAGGCCCCGGTGCGAATGCCGGAACAAGGCCACTTCTGGCGAGAGCCAGGCTGCCACTGAACGACGCCCAGCACTTTGCGAACTCAGGGGTCCGAGCGCAGCACAGCCTGAGCCAGAACAGGCTCTGCCTGGCCATCGGGTGTGGTCTCACCCTGCCCGGGAGCCGAGCGTCGGCGAAAATAAGTGAGAGCCCCCAAGCTAGCCCTCCGGCCCCGCGCCCTACACCAGGTGCTTACCTGCGGGAAGGAGCCCTCCCGGCGCGGGCCCCGAGGGTAGTCCAAGTGACCCCTGTCCAGCATCAGGTAGAGTGAGAAAATTACGACGCAGAAGATCGCGCTGCCGAACACGGTGAACTGGCGACTTAACTTCATTTTTTCCTCGATAGACTCGGGGCCAGGACACGGTCCTCACACGAAAGAGGCAGAGGACTAGGGACTCCAGCCGGCGACCGCCGAAGGCTCTCTGTTCCAGGCTGCACACCCTTCGCGCTCTACAGCGCGTGTCCCGGCCGCACTCCGCACCTCGTTCCCGGAGCCACCACGCGCCCTCGGCCTAAGCCCTCCGCTGCCCTGCCCGGGGCTGGCCGTCCCTGCGAGGCAGACCCTAAGCAGCCAGGAAAGGGTCGCCACAAACTTGTTCTCCTGCTGGGGACCGACACCCGGTAGGGCGCGCGGATCAGGCAGAGGAGAGGTCGCTGCCCCGACTTCCTGCCACCGCCGCCACGACTGAGTCGGCAGGAAAAGTTTTCTCGACAAGGGCAGGCGTGTCCTAGGCGCCCAGAGAACGCGCGGGTTCCGCGGCTCCAGGGCCGAGCGTGCAGCGCTGGCAGCGAGGAGCGCGCGCGCCGAAGGAGGAACTGGACCTGGAGGCGCCGTGCCCCACAACTTAGCGCCGGGACACCCAGGCCCGCCCCCGCCACACCGCCCCCGCGTCCCTGCCGGAGCCCCTTCCTGCCGCGGCTACTGCGGGGGCCCGGCCGGGGTGCACCCTGGGTTCCGGGGCGCTGCGATCCAGGACTTTCCTCGGGGTGTGTGTCCGTTCCCCGGCCTCTCCCGGCCCCCCCGCCGCCCCTACCTTCCCCCTCCCGGGCCCGAGCTGCACGCGGAGGGCGCAGGGGGCGGGCGGCGCCGGGAGGAGGCAAAGCAGAGCAAGGAGAGGACCGTCCCCGGAGAGGAGCCCGCTCCAGCTGCAGCCCTGAGCACCCCCTCCTTCCCGCCCCGAAAACGCGGAGATGGCGGCGGCGGTCACGAAAGGAAGAGCCGCTTCCCCAGCGCCACTCGGCACTCCAGGACCGCCCGCCACGAGCCGGAGGAGACGGCAGCGGCGGCGCGGCGGCCGCTGGGTCAATAGGCGCCCGTAGCCCTGAAGCTGGGCAGCCGGCTGGCCCCGCCCCCTCCCGACGCGCCGGGATGAGGGGGCGGGCCCCCTGGCGCCCAATCACAGCGCGCCGCCCGCCAGGCCCGCCCAGCGCCTGCCTCACTGGGCCCTGACAGTAGGAAGACCTCAAGAGGTTTCGGTGACAAGGAAAGCTGCTTGGCAGGAACCGGGGCCAGTAGCCGGAGCTCCATAGCGCCTGTGGTTCATTGCCCAAATTCCGTCCTCTGGTCGGGTCTTCTCTCCTGGAACACCCAGACCAGCTTGGAAAGGTCGGTGAAGGGCTGCTGTCAGGAAAGGTACACAAGAAAATCTGAGGATCCTCTTTGGACTCATCTCCTTCCTCTTGCTTTTGGCGACACCCTGGTGAAACCTGGGAGCCAAAGAGGCTGACGAAGCCTCATGCAGACAGACGTAGACATCAATCGACAAAAATCTAATGAGAGGGAACAGAGAAAAGCTTGTGCCGACTGTTGAATTATAGCCTCTGGGCTCCAAATTCACCCTTTTTCACTGCGCTGTGAAAATGAATCTGGGCCTTTTGAGTGGGTTTAGCTTCTCCTTCTGGGACATTTTGTCAGTAGAGGGTGCTGAAGAGACATTACAGGAAATCAAGGAACTTGCTTCCTGGTTCTGGTATATCTGATAAGCAGTTTCTCCTAGCATACCTGACTTTTTCAAGTCCCAAACTCCTTGGTGGCCGGCAGTTTTTGTAATGGTATCACAATGACCTCTGTTCTATCACCCATACTGCAGTTGCTACGAAACGATAGAGATCTTAGCCTCTGACTGGATGGGCAGGGCCATCTTTGGGGGACCTTTATCAGCTCAAGAGGTAACTATAGGGTTTGCTCCCCGCAGCTGCTGTCTATATTCTTTCTGTGAATAGTAGTCCCTCGATTTTAATTCTCTTTTAGAGTTAAGCATTCTTTCTATTAAGCAAGCCTTCAGTGTCCAGGAAGTAGTCCCAAGAGATAGACCTGCAAAGACAGGATTTAAAGGTCAAATTGCCTGATCTTTGCCTAGAGCGCCTTGCCAAAGGGAAATAGAATGGTAATTTGGGTCACAAAGAGCATCTCAGTTAATTAAGCAATCACCTGTGGTTGATTCTGATGATATCCAATGGAGCAAATACGTGGGGGACTGGGCAATAGTTACGCTTGACCTCATGGCTACAAACGTGACGACAGGGACACTGGTGGGGGAGGATGCTTTGGAGGACTTCTGAATGCTTACAAGAAGAAATGATAAATGCGAGTTCATCCGTTCTCCTATGGTATGAGAATCAAAGAGATTCCATTAACAATCCTAAGAGGACCCCTCTCTTGTAGCAATGAGAATTACATGACTAAAGATCAAATGTTTTATTTTTGGTTTTGGAGTGGCTGACTTATTGTTAACTACTAAATTCACAGACTTGACAAGTTCTTTTTTCCCCTCTAAAAAATGGACGTATTAATTGGTGAATGATAAAATCTTAAAGTTTGGAGTCAGACACAGATAAATCCAGCAGTCCAGCACTGTATGCCCCACCCCTCCCCCAACACATACTTGTGTTGTCACTCTATGCTTCTCTCACCAGTAGTTAGTACACTGAGTTTTCTTTGCTTGAAAACCTTGTCAGTTTGGACTGGAGAGATGGCTTAGTGATTGGATCATTGGCCATTCTTTTAGAAGACCTGGGTTCTGCACCCACATGGCAGCTAGCAACCATCTATAACTCCAGTTCCATATGGGAATTTGGCACCTTCTGGTCTCTTTGGACACCAGGCATACAAGTAGTGCACAGACATACATATAGGCAAAACATCCATATAATCAAAAAGTTAAAAAAAAATTTTAAAAATCTTGTCATATTTAAGGTTTGGGGGATTGTACACATATGTATCTTTTTCTAAAATACTCATCTTTTTATGAAATCCACCAGAAGTGGTTGTCCTCATCTGAAGCAGATTCTTTGACTTGAAATTTATATTTTTCTTGAAACACTACTAGTCAACTTCTGCACCAGTATAACTGAGACAGTAATCACAGTTTTGTGTGTATTCTTATGGAATGGAATAGAGCAATAGTTCACAAACCAAAATAACTATCATTGTATCTGATATATGTTGGCAAAAATCTGGGAACCATATATAGAAATGGTTTCTAAGGGGTTTGGGGACATAAAAGGTAGGGTGTAAAACTAGATATAGTCAAAGTTGATTGCTACTCTGGGCTAGAAAGATAGCTCAGAGATTGAGTACTTGATGCTCTTACAGAGGACTCAGGTTGTGTTCCCAACACCAATATGACAACTCAGAACCCAATCGAACTCCAGGTCAGACGATCTGATGCCCTCCTGTGTCCTCCTTGGGCACTGCATGCATGTGGCACACAGAATCACATGCAATTGAAACACCAATATGCAGAAAATAAAAATAAATCTCTTTTCAGGCATTTAGCTCATGCAGTTAAAAATGATTTGACTAATGGGCAGTTTAGGAGATTGAGATACCAGAGCTTCCTGGCATGACGTGGAAAAGGAAAGTCAATGATTTAGAGAAAAGCAAATATCGTATTGGATTTATCATATGCAATGTGCAAATCCATCCCCCAGCTGTGCCCCATGCTGAGACACAGAAGGTACACCCTTCACCGAAGTGTTGAGAAAGACACTAAAAAATTCTCTGTAGATTCTGCCCCTATGGGCCAGGTATGACTATAGGCAATGGCACTGTTTAGCTGGCCTCTCTGGTTTGCATGAAGATGGCAGGATTCCCAGAACAGCGGAAGCCAAGCAGCACTCAACCAACAAAGTCAGAGTGGACTCCTTCATCTTTACAAGTGGCAGACTACCTGGGCCCAAAGCAGAGCATAGAGCATGGGCAGCCTAGGTAGAGAATTCTTTCTGTTTTTAACACATGAAGCTCTAGACCAGTTAGCCAAACTCGGACTTGAGTTGCCACCATTGAGAGGCACAACCTTGCAGATTTCAGACCCAAGTCAACTCACAGACCTGGGTCATTTGGTTGCCTTTTTGGCAAAGACCTTATACTGTAGCCACAATGCACAAACTAAAAGGCATACTGCTTTGCAGGAGGAGGGGAAGCTGTTCATTTAGTTGAGAGACTGTTTATCACCACATTTCAAAATAAAGTTGGAGCCCTAATCCAACCCACCTGAGGTCCTTCCTTATACGAGAGAAACATGCTATAACATACATGACGTACACCGTGACCATCCAATGACACACTGTAAAGGTGGCCAGCTCTAAGCCATGAAAGACAACCCAGTCCTGCTGAAACTTTGATTTGGGGCTGCTGGCCTGGAGACTCTGAGAAAAATGAACTTCTGTTATTTGTGGCACTCTATCTTATTGTGACAACCTAAGTGTGCATACACTGGTACAGAAAACAGCCACCCACCTGGCACAAATTATATTTTAAAAAAAGAATCAGTAAGAAAATAAAACAATTTTGAAACATTTTTTTCATAGAAGACATATCAATGGACCACAGCTATATAAAAAGTTTTCAGCATTGATCATCAGATACTTACATATTAAAATCACAACAGATAATACTTTATGCCTATTATGATGGTTTTGGAAACAAGTAAAATGATATTGAGGATATGCTGTAATGGAGGCCCCTGTAAAGTGTTGGAGGGATGGGAAACAGTCACCCCCAATAGAAACAATTTGAAGTATAATTTCAAATAGCACTGTACAAATTGGTACAGGTTATGGAAAACAGTATGAAATTTCCTTACAAACTGAAAACAGAATTTCCCTGCAGCCCAGCAATACAACTACTGTGTGTGTGTGTGTGTGTGTGTGTGTGTGTGTGCAACCTACAGTCTATAAGCAGCTTGTCTTTTCTAGAAAATTAATTTCTATAATATTAAATTTGATTTATTCCACTAAGACCTTTCACCGTAGCATCTTGGCCACTGGGAATAATGCTGCAACAACACAGGAGAGCAAGTGATATCTGCTGAGATATGGCTCTACTCAGGCTGGAGACGTGTTCAGCAGTAAATCGCTTGCTGAGCAAACATGAAGACCAGAGATTTAAACCCCCAGAACCCAAATTAAGCTGGACAATGGAGACTGCATCTGTGATTCCAGACCTCCTTTAGCAAGATGGGAAGTGGAGACAGGAGACTCCCTGGATGCTCATTGGCCAACTAGTCCAGCATGTATAGCACAGTGGTGAACAAGAGACCCTGTCTCAATCAAGGTTAGAGTGTCAACCCGCACCCAAGGTTGTCCACAACCATAAAAGGTTAAGTTTCTTAGATACTGCTTCACATCTGTTCAATTTGTGTCTTAGTAATGAGGAAAATACTATTGTAATATGTGAGTTGCTCTCTCCTAGCATTGATAATAACTATTCTACCAAGGGAAGTAATACTTCAGTAGAGACATTCTCTCTTATGCTCACTGAACTTTTAAAACTTTTATAGTTATGATTGTAAAACACTAAAAAGGCATAGAAGGGTTGGCTCTCCTGGATGTTGGGACAGTCTATCTTCCAAATGGCCTAGGCATTCATAGGTATTTTTCCTGGATATGCTGAGAATATAAACCCTGGCTGCTTTTCAAGTAGGGCCATTGCTGACGGCTGCCTTTGTCAAAAACAACCAGATAACTAAATTATATCTCCTCCCCAAAAGCCAATTTGCTTACCACATGCCACAGAAATAGGAAATACCCTAATTCAGTATTCCTCAACCATGATACAAACCTGCTATACATGTGGCTTCCACCTGAACCCTCACCTTAGACACAGCAGGGCTCCAAGGACATGGGGGACCAGCACCACCGAAGACATACAACTCAGACTAGTCTCTATCTCATGCTTTCTACCAGGATCTATAAAGCAGTAACTGACCACAGATCCTTCCTGAGTCCTGAATCCACACACCTACCTAAGACAGTGCTGATGCTATGCCATATTCTCTATCTGCCTGTGCTTTCTCCCCATGGCAGAAACGTGGGGAAGGTGTGAGCCAAGAAGTATAACAAGCCGCTGAAGGGGCAGCAGAAGGATAAAGAAGCTGGAGGATGACCACCCTGTCTTCAGAATTCTTCCCATTACTGACTGACTTGGTTTGCACCTGTCTTTCCCAGTAGGCTACAAGCTCCTGAAATATGGTTTGCCATTGTACCTCAATGGGCAGAAGAGTGTCTATCAATAGTGAGGCTTAATAAGCACCTTCTGAATTAATTGACTGGTTCTGAGGCACCAGTGAGGGTGAACTTACTAGCGCTAGGAAAGAATAAGTTGCCCTGGCTTATATAAAGGTCTGCTTGCTAGTCTACATTTAAAACTGTTCTTTGGATTAGAGAGAGATGGCTTGTTGGTTAGGGTCACTGGCTGCTCTTCCAGGGATTCCTCACATGGCAGTTAGCAACAGTCTATAGTTTCAGTTCTAGGGGATCCAGAATCCTCTTCTGGCCAATGTGGGTTCCATGCACATGGTACACAGACATGCGTGCAGGAAAAACTCCCACACACATAATATAAAAATAAATTTTAAAAAGATATTCTTAGCTTTATGAATTAGCACATTTTTCCCCAAAGTACTTTCTTCAAAGCCCTTTAAAGAGGATTCCTGAAAAGAAAATTTACTAATCTTAATCATTACAGGAAGCCAATATTTTGATATAAAGAAATAAAATGAACGAGTCTATGCTGGGTGTTTAACATGTTTCCTTGTTTAGCTTTTATAATACTGCCACGTTAGTGTGCTGATGCCTATTCCATCTATAATGAAACTTAGATGCAGAAAGATTAACATGGTTTAAAGCACATAACTACTAAATGCACACTTGGTTCTTCTGATTTCAAAACTATTTTGTTTCCTCTAACGTGCTATAGAATTGGAGATACTATCCCAACATTTGGGAGGCAGAGGCAGGTGGCTCTCTGAGTTCAAGGCTAACCTGGTCTAAAGAGTGAGTTCCAGGGTAGTCCAGGCTAGCCAATGCTACACAGGAAAAACCTTGTCTCAAAAAAAAAAAATAGAACTGCATGCAATCATCTTGAGTAGAGTGGGTGGATTTTGCATGGCTACTTTTGGGACTGTGCTATCCTGATTCAGTGTAAAGTGCTATAAACATGTCTAGGTGCTTTAAGCTATTTAACAGGGACACTTACAAAATCCGGGTCCACACCGAGGAAGGATTCAGACAAGCCTTGAAGAATGATCGCCAGAACAATGCAGAGCTGGCCTATCATAAGTGCAGCTAATAGCTCTAGCACAAGGTCAGAGCTCTGTGGGTAGGTGTATCCAAACACTACTGCTTTCCTCCACCTCTGCGTATTCTTCCTCAGGGTCGGAGTAATGAGTTAGGAATGCCAGTGCAGAGAGCAGAGTCCCTGACAGGTCAGAAGGGTGCTCATACCACTCCTGTCTAAATCTATCATGGATATAGCCAAAGGACAAACACAATCCAGATCTACAGCTCGAGGTACAAAGAAGTCTAGGAAATGGAGGCTACTGGTCTCTGAAAGGCTACTGCATGAAAGCAATAGGACAGGGAGGTGGAGGCACCTGGAAGGAGCCAGGCTGCAGCACTCATCATAGCCAGCATTAGTAGGAAAAGGTGCTTGCTTCTACAGAGAGGATGGAGTAAGTATTCCAGCACCATCTCTGCCCAGGAAGACCTGTAATACACAATGTGTGATAAGTTATTTAAACTCCAAATTCCTGGCATCCAAGTCTTTATGACTATGATTTACTCTGAGGAAGATGTCTTCTATTCACATGATAATTAAGGCCAACAGTGTATCTAAATATGTACACATCAGAGACAAAGCGATTTGTGGCGTAGGCTCATCACTTTCATTTCCAAGAGCCCTCTGCTTGCTGTCACTGTTGTTGGCATGATGTGAAGATCAGGCTTACTTCCAGCAGCCCTAAGCTGTTTTCTCTGGATTCTCTCTGACTCTGATTTCTCCTCTGCCACACTCAACAAGGAAAGGCTTAGTAACTGAGTATCCTAAAGCTTCAAAGACAGCACATCCAACCCCAGGGGCGAAAACTCTGCCCTAGGTTTCAGAAAGAGTGGATAGGAAGCCAAGCTGAGGTTTCCTGTCAAAGCCTTTTTTCATCACAGCAGAAACAAGCTTGAGATTCTGATCTGTCTCGATACCAAATGGTGGTGGGTGTGGGTGTGTGTGCGTGTGTGTGTGTGTGTGTCTGTGCATGTGTTCCAATTTATATCAAGTTCAATAGCAGGCAAAAACTCAGCCATCTCTTTAAGGAAGTGTTCTGGTATGTAAATTATGAAGCAAAGCAATAGCACTCAGCAAGAAAATAATGGCGGAGAGAAAGGGGATGTGGGGTTTCAAAGTGAAGACAAGTTCCCAGGAAACCCCATTTTATAAAATGTCTTCACATAATTTTTTAAATCAAATGCAACTGGCTTTTTGCCTTTGATAATTTTGGGGCCAATCCAAGTACTTCCCATGGATTCTTTCCTTGACTCTACCAGGAACACTCAGAGAGGGGAAGAGTTGTTAGCTGTCTCAGCAGATGGGAAACTGAGGCACACCTTCCTCTAGTCTTTCTGCATCCATGCTGTTTCATGGCAGAAGTGGCGTGTTATGTCTAATGACAACATTGTTCTGCTACACTAGCCAGAAAAGAATTATGAATAAATTGTGGAACCCTATTTTTATTACTATTTTATAATCAGAAAGGTTAAGAAAAACAGGATGCAAAATTATACACATAGACACATCACACATAACTAAGATTACATCTGTTAAGAATATGCATGCGTAAAGGTAAGAGACCAGAACATAGGATACTGATGAGGCACGGTGATGGAAATATTTGTGCTTCCCCCCTTTCTCTGTTTCTAAGATTTCTCATAAGGCAGTCATATCAAATTACAATGGAAAAATACATGGTCTAAGATTTACTTCCCACTTAGATGGAATGTAAAAGTTCATTTCTGTTCTCTCCTTTCCTACAGCTTAGGAAACCTCTCCTGCTCAATGAGTGACTTCATTACCAAATTGATGGCACCAGACCATTCTAGCCATGCAAATCACAAGGCCACAGCCAGCTGAGGAGAAGGCGGATAAAAAGATTACATTAAAAATTAAAGTGATGCATAGCGACATCGAGATAACGTGCTTACGATTATTTCTACGTATTTAATATTCATGCAATCGCAAAGCCAGTCACGACAAATATTAACTCTTGAATCAGATTCCTTTCGCCCTGTGATACTGCGACCTTGAACCACGACTGCCAGATCATACAGAAGCCGTGGCTTCCGGAGAAGCATCTCTTCAGACTGTAAATGATAAATGCCTTTCTCTTAGGTCATCACAGTGCTTCCTGCCTTTTGTTTCTTTGCAGTTCCCCGTAGCTTCTCGCTCTACTATATAGTGTTCATGCGGAAAGGCCCAGCTTTCAGTCTTCTAGGATGTGTGTGCCTGTGGGGTTCACTGCCACTCCTGTGATGTGATGTGTTTTCTATCAGAAGAAATTTACAGGCACATTAGCTTACCTGACAGGCACAGTGAGCCACCAGGCTTTCCTAAAGAGAAGCTTCCACAGGCTGGAGGTCGCTCTGTCCCAGCAGCTCATCCCCATGCTCAAGCCCAGCTATACCACAATAGCTCAAGTCCAGACCGCAGCTTCTTTGCCTCTGTGTATTGCCTTGAATCCTGGTTTCAATTCTCCTGTGCCCAATGCTCAGCATTGAGGCGGTTCTGCAGTAATTAATTCATATTTCCACGGCAATCTGATGGCTGCAGTCTTCAGATAAAAGCTAATGTCTTTCCTTACAAGCCATACAGACACCACAGAAGAGATAGGCAGAAAAAGTGAGTCCTGGACACCAGGGAGGAAAGGTAACATTCAAGAGACGTACAAAAAGCAATATAATTAACTTTTATAGTGTTTAGAGAGAACATTCTAGAACAATTTGCTTTCCTCGGTGTGTCTAGAAAAAGAAAAGTCAACAAGAAAAGAAAACTCATAAACAAAGTGAGACAGCTAAATTTATTTTCTTAGAAAATTTCGACTAAATGAAAACATTTCCCTCAAGGTTGTTGGGAGCCAAAAGCCTATGCATTTTGTTTCTTGAATATTATTTCTGTGTTTTGGGTAGTTTGTTAAGATCAAGCAATTCTGGTTTGGGTCCCTTCATATGGTGGCTGAAGCTCAGGCATGTGTGAGAACCGTTAGGCCTTCTAAATCATTTCCTATTTTGTCCTCCTTAGGTATGAGTCCTCAGCATGTAACTGTAACCTACAGAAGCTGTTTCCCATAGTTCAAAATCACACGTTTCCAATGATTCTCATAGTTGCCAAGGCCGTCTATACTGTTGGTCTGAGCCACTCGCAGAATGGGAAAGTTAGAGAAGGGACCTAGCACAGTTTTCAAACCCGGAATGGGTGGTTTTCTTGGGACTCACTCTTTAGATAATTATCTGGGAGATTCTCCTTTGTTCTCTTGGTCTTTCTGTCTTGGCTCATGACCCTCAGATGTTTCAGATGGGGCCACTCCAACTGTGTTCTTGCCCATGGCCACTGTCCTTTCCATCTTCAGAGTTCAAACGAGAAGTCTCCCTTGTTCTAGTAGCCTGCTCATCCTCAGACCAGCTCCTTCTGGATTTTGATCTGTAGACTAGTTCTTCCCTAGTCTGCTTTTCCATAGTGACAGGAAATCTCTTGGCCTTTTGCAGCCTGGAAGGAATAAGGATCCAGACTAGGGTTGCTGTTTCCAAACTGTCTTGATGACTGCTGGCCCACTCCTCACTCCATGACAGTAGCATCCCCAGTCCAGCTGGCCATTAGGGAGACACGGAAACCTGAAGACAGAGAATCATTTTCCCCAACACCTTGGAAACCAGAGTACCAACCACTAGGTTTTGGTATACGGCCACTCTACACTGAAAGGTATTTAGAAAGAAAAAAAAATGTATTTATCTAGGGAAGTTTGAGTAGCAGTCTTGCTGAAACAGAAGGTCAGTTTAGATGACAACTCAAGGTGTTAAAAGTTCATTTGTGTGTTGCTTTGATTAATTCACAGGATTTTAAAACAATAACTAAACATTCATTTCATAAACAATGTACATTCATGCTTATATCTACACCATCGGGAAAGGTTTTCTAATTTGCACATTGAACAAATAACTGTCAAATGCTGACCATGTGCCAGGGAGACCCTGTTGCAGAATACATTATATTATCAAATATACTAAGCCTTCAGTATGCACGTTGCAACTAGAAGCCAAGAATTCCTGGGACCTTCTGCTGCATCGCCTACCATTCCTACAGCTGCTAATTCTCTACTTTCTCCAAACCATGAGTTTCAGGTTCCCCCCCACACACATCTTCTAGCATTAAACCTAAGATACCCAGCATGGTAGACCCATTCTAACTGAGATGAGAGCCTCCAGGACTTGAATTTATCATCTTTTTT
>JAQHUG010000151.1:1637929-1652494 GCA_028555095.1 Dicrostonyx torquatus
GGGGCTGTGATCTTTCACACTCATACAGCACAATCCAAAAATATACTAGTCTTCTACATGCTGAGAAATGGTGGCAGAAAATATTACGAGTCTTTGGTTTTCATTATGTTTCTACAGGAGCAAAACATTTGTGCGTGCAGTAAAAACACTACAAATTCATGACATACAGTAATCTTGAATCTGAGCTGCAGTGTTCTAGTCAACACTATGAGGCGTGGCGGCATGCCTACAGAAAGTACATGCAGCATGCGGTACTTTCCAAGGCTGCAGTGGAGTGGTGCCATGCAGCACAGATAAACGCTGCTGTGAGACCTCAGGTCCATGCGATTACACACGTGATATTGAACTATCTCTCATTTGTGGCATGTTCAGAAACCTTTTACCACTGTCAAAACTTTCACAGCCCCCACATTCGGTTACACAACCTACAGTTTAAGAAGATGGAGTGATTATAAACTAATGCAGTTTTTTCCCCCTTAGTTCATATTAGTCGGTACCTTGTGTTTAGGACTCTTCCTATTACTGTGGTAAACTACCTTTGGTAAGGAAGGCAGGGCTCATCTGGGATCATCATTTACAAGGGTTAGAGTACATCATGGCAGAGGAAGCAGGACGCAGCAGCCACTCGAAGTAGCTGGTCACATAATCTACACCGGCAGGAAGGAGAAGAAAATGAATGTGGTGTTCAGTTTGCATTCTGTTTCTCCTTTTTATTCAGTCCTGGACCCTAGCCCAAGAAGACAGTGGCTAACACACACACACACACACACACACACACACACACACGCACGTGCAGAGACACAGAGACAGAAAGAGAGATCAGGGCGTCAGTTAATCCTTTGTGAAAATACCCTCACAGATACATGCAAAGGTAAGCCTCACTAATACCAAAAGGGTTCCATAATCTAATCAAAATAACAATAGAAACCAACTATGACTTGCCTCTTGTTATAGGTAATGGATCTATTAGTAGTCGGCTGGCCACTCTAAAAACCAGATTTCTTTTGTGTTTTAGCTCCTTTTACATCATCTTAAAAGTATAATGGCTCTCATTTCACTGAGCCAGTCAGCAGCTATTTCCTACAGTATACTTAGTTGACATCGGGTAAGTGCTGGGTGCCAAAGACTCTTCAGAGTCTAGTTGTGGTGAGAGGCACTGGCTGGGCTTGCTGTGGTGAGCGGGCACCGGCTGGGAATGGGCAGGACCATTCTGTGATGTCTTCTCTCTGACCAGTATGTGACCTGAGCCAGGACACCAGTCTCGGAGACTCCAGTTCTTTCACTGCAGGAAGGGTTGCTTTTCTCCAGTCACTCACGTGTTCCAGCTGCTGCTGGTTTGATGAACGCCCCGCAGTGGAAACCCAGCGGCCTCACAAAGACAAATGCTCTCTCAAGGCTCCCAGGAATTCCTAACTCTAATGCACAGGACTGTTCTGATGTTAAGAGTTATAAAAGACCCAAAATATATTTTAAGGGAGCACATATGTAGAAAAGCTACTCTAGTGTAGATTTAAATATATTCTCCTGCCCCAGGTTTATCCTTCTCCTAGGATGCTACACAATATAGGGGGAAATCATGGTGAGTCGTTGAGAATTCCAAGCACATGATCTAATCCAATGGGAAAATAATGCACCAGGTTACAAAACTAATCAACAAGTCCAGAGAATACCGGACCAACTCTGTGACAGCTAATTGGCACAACTCCTGCACACTGTGGCATTTTGGTATTTTGAAGAGTTTTCCAAGCATCTGCATCTCGCTATCATTACTATTGATTTGTGTGTATTAGTAAAATGAATGCCTTGTGTTTGCACAACATTGCATTTTTTTTTTATTTGTAAGCCAACAGATAGTTTTCAACATCGTGAGAGAACTGTCCTTTTCCTTTCTGTCTTCTCACTGACCGAAAGGCGTTTTGTAAAAATGTTTCCTAAAGTTCAACCAGACTTGTGAAACGTGCAACAGTCTGGTACTGCGACCAGGCTGATTATGTGAAATGTAGTGTAATTCTCCAATTTCTAACAGAGGAGAGGAGAGAGAGAGAAGCAGAAAGAAAACTTGGAAGTGCTTTTTAGATATCATCTGTGCACACTTCTACTTAGTACATTTCAGTTTCTTATATCAAAAAAGCAACTCATGACATGCCATTGGTCGGAGAGAGGACAGGTTCTAAACTCCCTTTCTCAAAGTGAGCCCCACTGATCCATCATGCATGCGTAAAGACAAGTAGTCATTGTGAGTTACAAGTAGACATGTGTGAGTTATAGAAAGGTGCTCTCTCCACTTCTCTGACTCCCTAATAACATTTCACCGCTTTCTCTTCTTTCTTTCCTTAGTCTCGCTATAAATATCAGAGCTGATGACTGACTTTTATTGCAGCCTTTCATGCCAGCTCCTCAGGCTTGCAAATCAGCCACAGACTCTGGGAACCAGCTCCCAGTCCCCTGCCTTCGCTCACACACTTTCCTGGTGGAGCGTGGAGCAGGAAAGAATGCAGAAACACTGTACAGAACATGAATATGAATGAACTCAGGTTGAATTTTTCGACTGCTATTCCAGCCATTTAGGCCTCATCAGGGCGTGGACCAGAGAAGCTGCACCCTGAGATAGTTCCCCTGCTGGGTGGGTGGTAGAAGGCCAGCTTAGATAGACAGCACCCTTGGGAATGGAGAACAGAAACACAGGGACAAACAAACAGAACTATAGTAGCAAAGGCTTCCCACAAGCAGGAATTCTCCTACTGCAAGTACCGCTGCTCTTTAAACATAACATTCCATGGTGATTCACTTTTGAAGTGAGCTGCCATTTCCCAGTAATGGTCCAGATTAACACTTTAACTGCTACCTTCCAGCCTGCCCATAGCACCACACATCCGCCTCTCATCCTGCCTCATTGAAACTTACGAAGCAAGTCGAGCAGCTCTGTCACTGTTTAGATAAATACCTGTGTGTGTGCACAGACACCATGCTGAAACAGGAAAGAATGGGATAATGAATCAGAATGATTAACACTTTGGAGGACATAATAAGCACTTTATTGCCCACACGCCTACTCTCATTTAACAGGACTGCTTGACATACAAACCAATCTATGCTCGGTTTTATAAATGAGAAAACTGAGGCACAAAGGTATGAAGTGACCCATGGAAGTCGAGTGTAAGAGGGCGTCTGCTCAGACATGGCTCCTCAGCACTGCCGGCCGTTCTCCAGAACAGATGTCGGCATCACCAGACAAGTGCCACTTGAGGATGCTGTTTGGGTACTCGGTGCAGACATCAGCTAACCCTGGGAGTTACTGCAAAACATCTGCGTTTTGTGGGCAATTCCATCCTCCCATGAATCTCAGACTGTGCTGGGCCATATAATGGCTACTAACCCTGAGTCAATATTACAACTAAATTAAATTAATACCGTCACTGGAGTTTCCATGGGAAAGGGTTACACATAGCATTAAAGATTCCATAAGGCCGATTAACTGATTTAAACTTGAGTGATTGATTTTAGAGTTAAAAAGATACAGGTGCAGACCCAATTACCTTGACTTACATTAGCCCCTTAAATCGACATTTATTGCCCACCTCTGTGTTTGATCTAACATACGTCACATGATTTGCTGGCTCCTTTTGGAATATACAAACAAAGCCCTAATTTCCACCCACCCAAGCGTTAAGAATGTTATCGGACAGCGTCTGAGGCCCAAAGCAGAACCTCCTTCCTCAGCTGTAACTGTCTACCTGATGCTTCCAACAACACGGTTTTTAAATGTCATGACTTCTAACTTTCTCTGTTTTGTTACCACAGAAGACTTCATGAAACTGTTACCACATTGCAACACCGTATTTGGACAAACCCAAACCTGTATTTCTGGGGCATGATCACTCTGTTTGGGTTCCAGAATAAACAACTTTTTATTTCTTTAGAGTCAAGAGCTGTGTTTTGGGCATCAAAAATATAACCCCCCTCCAAGTTGGGCTATTCATATTCTAGTGGCTCATTATACTACAAGCAAACAGCTTATATATAAGCCTCACGAGAATAAGAACTGATGGCGACTTCCGAGGAAGGGCTTTTACTAAGAATGTGCTCTGACCTTGGTGTGGCCAACGCTTACCAACAAGGAGCGATAAGGCAGACACAATCTCCAACCGCCCTGTAGCTCCCAGAGGCTGCCAGATTCAGGGAGCAAGGGACTCTGTAGGCCTACAAGATGGACATCAAAGTCGACTTTGGGGTCAGATCCAAGCAAAGCTTTCTGAGGAGGAGGAAACCTAAACAAATATAAAGAAGACATAAACAAGTAGGAGAGGGAAAGTCTTCTTGACAAAGGAATAGACTGTGTGGAGACTCTGGAGGAGCAGGGAGCACATCAAGCTTGGAGAAGTTAAAAAAAAAAAAAAAAAAAAACCAAAGCCGGGTGGTGGCGCACGCCTTTTATCCCAGCACTCGGGAGGCAGAGACAGGCGGATCTTTGTGAGTTCGAGACCAGCCTGGGCTACAAGAGCTAGTTCCAGGACAGGCTCCAAAGCTACAGAGAAACCCTGTCTCGAAAAACAAAACAAAACAAAACAAAAAAAAACAAGGACAGTAAAATTGCTTCCTCGGCCCTTTCTGTCTCTTAAGATTTGAGGTAAAATTTCTTTTCCTTTCTTCTGTTTTTAGCATTTTATCCGAGATGCTGAGCACTAGAGAAGGAAAAGGCAAGGAGTCATTTGAACAGAGATCCAGAAGCCAGAAGTAGCTAATACCTCCCACTGCCCATGTCCTACACCTTCCCGTACAGAGACTATCCACAGACAGTATCCTTGACCTGACAGCAACTAAGCAGCTGTCCTACATGAAAGGCAGGTGGAGGCCCCGGGCTGGGTGATAGACCAGCATCACCTTACTCAATCCAACACAAGCTTCCACATTCCCTCGCTGTCAGATTTACACAACTGGAATTTGCTAGAACTGCCTGTCTGCTTGAATGCCTGGTTTTAAAGAGCCCCAATAGTGTTAATGCGACACAATAAAGTATAAAAGCTCTTTTTAGAGAGAAAATAAAAGTTCTCCAGTGATTGCTACCCTTGCCCCTGGCTAGCATTACCTAACGTGGGCTAGCCAGAAGGAGAATTCAGATGAATGAAGTCTTGATTACAAAAGCCAAACAAAAGAAATAAAAAGAAACTAGTGCTTCAGAGAAATGTGGTACCCCAGTCACGTGTCACCCCCACATAGAGCGAGTGATGTGGGCAATGCCCTTCATCTCTTTGAGAAGCTGAAATAAGTCAAAGATTTATCAATATTCACTAACCATGGGAGAATTTTCTTTGGGGCTCCAGAATTTTCCAGAAAAGTATTCAAGTGGGATCATTTGTGCTTGCTGTCTTCTACAACGGTGGTCAAGTTGATCAAAACCATTTGAGACTCCCAGCAAGATACTCCAAGCAGACTTTCTTCACAAAAGTGACATTCCCTTGAAGATCACCTTATTAATATGTTGAAAGAGATTTCATGCCTGAACATAGGTAAGATTTCTGTGGCTCCTATCTTTGGATAAAACGCTTCATTCATATCAAGCAGTGATTAAATATGCAGGGCATGAAATAAGCAGCAAGTTTGGCTTCAAAGCCATCTTGCAAATTGTACGCCATCCAAGCCAGACCATATGCCTTTAAATCTAGATGGCTGCCTACGTATCCAAGTAGTATCCAAGTGCCACTTCTGTACAGCAAGAACCTTCAGAGGAGGAATAGAGGCGGATCAGTGTAGCTGGTCGATGATTGTGTGCTAATAAAGAGCTGAGTCCACCGAGACTCAGCTAACCACCCTTCGCCATCTCTTTGGGGATGATTATTCTGTTCTATCCTACTCCTCCCCTACTCCAGCCTATGCCTGTGCCTCACACCTGAACCCCTGAGCAGAAGATGCAGGTCAGTCACGGGCATGTGACGTAGCCTGGCCAATTGGAATCTTCCTTGAGATTGGTACCCGAACAAGAGAGGAAGACTTCAGCCCATAGGGTTGATTAAGCTAGGAGGATGGAGGCCAGGGAGATGCTAGTGGCCTCCTTGCCCTCAATAGGGAGAATCAACAGAACACAAAACCACTCATGGAGAAGAAAAACAGGAAGAAAAGCAAAACAGCCTCAAGGGCACTGTCGAAGCCCCCAGAGCTGTTCATTATCTCAAGGGACCTGATGAGCATGAGTTAAAACGGTATCTGACAAAACGGGAGGGGCTCAAGAAATATTACCAACCAATGGCTTTTCCTCCTTCTTTCATGTCAGCAACCTCCAGAGCAGCGCTAAAGCCATCCTCAGCAGCTTGCCCACTTGTCTCTTAGGAAAGCCAGTGAGATGCAAAGGACATAGAGCTCCCGGGAGGCTCAGAGATGCCCTTGTGGCCAGAAATACCTTTTCCCACTCTTCTCACACACAGCCGTCCCACCATAATCAAGGCAGTATTTTTAAAAAAAAAATGACACGCCGCTTCCTGGAAGAGGAAGGAAAAGCATTAGTTAAACCCTAAAGTGGAACTCATGGCAGGAAGTAGGTTACATAAGCGCTTGACAGGCATGTGGTTTTCTAAGGGTATGAAGTGCCAATCTGTGCTCATTTGGCTGTTAGCCAGAGGTACCATCCTAGGAAGCAGCCAAGCTAGAGTGTTAAAAATACAAAATTTATCAACTTGACAGTGTTTAACCTCATGAAAACAAGAGAGCACGGTGGTAATTAGTGCTAAATATTAATTGTGATTTAAAATTCAATTACTATAGGGCAAGTAAAACCACCATTAATGAATGGTGTCTGCAAAACATACATCTTGTCACCTCTGCACTTTGGGGCAGATAAACCATTTGCTTGCTCAGTAAGTGCTGTTGGTTGATGATCAAATTGGGTTGTTTTTGTCATACAATCTGCGTGGTGCAAAAAAAATCTTAAAGGTAATTCCTAAGACCTTATGTTTGTGATATTTTCAGACTCAATAAGCAGTGCCATAAAACTGTACAATTTAGAACTGAAATGGCTCTTGCAGACTAAAGAAACTAAGGCTCAGGGAGGATTAATGATCTGGTAAATGGCAAGGCTGGGACCTCATGTCATGTGTCCTTGATTTCCGCTGGACGTCTCTCTTCTCTACCCTGTCTCATAAGCAATAACGCAGAACATTAGTGGTCTAGAGGAGAAGGTTCTTGACGTCATCTCACCTTAACTTGTTCATTTACAGGTAGGAAATGAGGCTCAGAAAATGAGGTTCTTGCCAAAGGAGGGAAAGAAAAGCTAAACATATCTGTCTCTAAGACAGTGCTCTTCCCTTCTTGCCACAGATAAGTATCTGCATCAACAGGCACAAAGTATCCCACCTTTTAATTTTTCCCAGCTTACACATACCCCATCATTCGCAGGAAAATCCTGGCCATGTGCCTGATTAAGTTAGTAAGTTTTGAGAGGGTCTCAGGGGTCTCTTAGTCAAGCAAGTGCACGGTCAAATATAAACAGCTGAGCCGAAAACTAGAACCTCCCACGGATGTTTTTGGTGCCTTGCTTCTCCCCCATTCTCACTAGATATAGAGAGGCTGCAGCTATTTCTGAAAGTAAAACTTGCCTGGCTTCAGCAAGAACGTTCTTAAATAGCCCAAAGTATCAAGTTCCATTTCTGGTGGAGGCCCTTAATAACTCTGCTGTGGTACTGTGGGGTTAAACACCGCCTTATCCATCTCTCCGCGCTGCAGCTGTGGTGCCGTTGCTCCCTGCTTCCTACTTTCCCACACAGGATGTGTGTGACGTGACAATGTGGAGATTCCTGAAGACAGCCTCAGCGCCCCACCCCCGCTTCCACTCTTTACCCGCCCCCACCTCTCCACCCCCAACCCCCGCCTCTGAAAAATTAGGGGAGCGGGGAGGTGAGAAGCCACCCTGAGAGTTGCCTGTCCGCCTACGGGAGAGCATTAACATTGTTAATCTGCTGGAGGCTCGCCTCGGCTTCCCAGGGAAATGGCTGGTAGAGGGAGAAAATGTTTCAGACCTTTCCTACCCAGGGGGGAGGGCACGCTGGTTACTGTTGTTTTATCTTGTTTTCACTTGGACTATCTCGCAACCCCGTGGTTTGGTATCACTAACACGGAACAAACAAATGTCAAATCAGATGACAGAGGAATTACCCACTGCTTGCTCTCTTCCAAGTAGTTTTCTAAATCCCTACCAGATGGTCAGAAAATAATATCATCCTTGCCCTAGAAGGGTTCATGGACCTTCTGGAAGAGGATATTCAACAACAAAAACAATAAAATGCCCCATAGATACTTTGAATTTGGGTAGGATTCACCCTTGTCCTGTAGGCTGGGAATGAAAGGAACGTCGTTCTGAGTAACAAGGCAGCCTCTGGATGGAGAGAGTCTCTTATAAACAAACCCCTGGGATTTAAAACATTTTGGTTTGTTTCCTTGTTTGCTTTCACTTGCAAGGACCAAAACTCTTCCAGTAACATTTGCCCTACATCCTCACATTTCACCCCGGCTCTTGTCTTTTGTATTGGAAAAGCAAGATGCCCACAGTCACAGAGATGGTGTGAATGGGTTCTTTCCTTCAGTCCTGGCTTGCCACGTCGGTGGCCTCAAACCCAGGGTACATGGGGACCCTGATCAAAGTTTCATTTGATCCTGACCTTGAGTGATTAGGTTGAGACCAAGCCCGAAGTCGTCACTCCCTGGATGTGGTTCTGTGGCTGTTTTCCTCGTTTTTCTACTTTCCCAGCCTGTGTACCTTGGTCTTTTATACAAATAGTTCCCCTGTTGAGCCACTTTATTTGTTCTTCAGTTATGTTCTGATTTGCCTGAGTCTCGAGTAAACAAAGGCGGCTGTGGCTACCACCCTTAAACAGAGCATACTAGTCAGTCAGCCCATTAATCCCTGCTGGGGCAGTAGCTGTGTCTGCCAGCTCCATTCCGGCTTTGTTACAGTTACAGGCCAGGGCCTTTCGGGCAGGTCCAACATCCTATGCATTTCTAAAGAAGATTTTTAACCTTTCAGGGTCTGGCTCTCCTCACCTGTCAGGAGGATAAAATGGAGTCACACAGGCAAGGTGATAAATAATATTGTGTTGTGTCGGACAAAAAGGAAGGCGTACTTGCCGTGGATGGGTGTGTGTGTGTGTGTGTGTGTGTGTGTGTGTGTGTGTGTGTGTATGTGTGTGTGTGTGGTTAGCGTTTATTTTTGTCGTTATCCCTAACGTTCATTTGGGTTCTCATTCTAGTTCAGTTTGACTGGATGGATAATGTTGGAGCTCAGACGAAGTGTACAGTTGATCAGCCAATAGTAAAAGGACAACACTGGATTTGGCTGACAGCATACACAAATGTCAGAACTTCCAGCTATGATTCCCCATGTTCTTGGCTGATACTGCCCGTACAACTCCACAGTTGTACTTCATGATAGTTTAGATCCCTTTGAAAAACAAAGAGTATCTTGAACTATTACTGACTACTGACTGCTCGCTAAGAGGAAGTAGAGACACAAAGGAAAGAAAAGCCTTTCAAAAAGTTACAATCTAAATTAAGTATCAGGAGTGTTATGATTTCAGCCACAATAAGGCTGCCACTTCCAGGGTCTAGGGCCATGCATGTGCAGACAAGTCCTCAGGCAGAAGTGCCTAATGCCCCTGGGGATGTTAATCCATGTGGGGAATGGATTACATCATCCCTGTATGACTCAGCTAAGCCCTTGTGCACATTCGTAAGTTCTGTCATCAATGTATGACATAGTCACATCAACCCCCTATGTGCATACGCTAGGTAGCTTTTAAAAGCTGGAGGCACCCCCGCCCCTGCACACTGGCTTCCCTAGGCCTGTACACTCCCCCTCTAGTAAACTTCTAAGCAGGTTTGTTGCCTGTTCTGTGTTTCCTTCTCACTCACGCCAGGTAATTTCAAGGAGTTTTTGTTTTCTTAAATGCACCACACACATATGAATGAACACATACATATACTTATGTATATACATATACATATGTGTTTGTACATATATGGTTTCAGAGGACATTTTTACATGCTGATATTGAATTAGAGAAATAATTAGGAAACAGGAAAATAATGCTGACTTTAGCGCTGATAGCAAAATAGAAGAGAGACTGAACTGCCTGGCTACTCAAGCCACTCTAGACAGGCCTTCTCAAGAGATGTGTGTTCAGGTGAGAGATCCATCTCACCCCTCTTCCCCGTCTTTCTCTAAACCCTGGCCCCACTGGGAAGGCACACCAAACAGCAACTATTCCCTCTTAGATGCTCAAAATCTTACCTACAGGGTATTTAAGACATCGTCCGTAGACTTGCTACATGATTTGATCTCTTACTTTCTTCCCCTGAGAATCACCAGGGGGTTACTTTGCTCAGATTAAACCTGGTTTTATTAATGTGGTTGGATTCAGTGTATTGTATAGGTGGAGAAACCCAGTAACCGGGGATTCAAAAATAATTATCAGTATACATATGTGCATTTATATTACAGAAATGGTGAAAATAAGAATTACAAGAATAAGGATGTGTAGTGGTGTAAACCAAAGTTCCTGACAAGAAGGTGTATGCCTTAGTCAAGGTTCTGTTGCTGGGAAGACACCATGACCACAGCAGCTCCTATAAAGAGAAACATTTAATTGGGGCTGGCTTACAGTTTCAGAGTTTTAGTCCATTGTCATCATGGTGGGAAAGCATGGCAGCATGCAGAAAGACATGGGCTGGAGAAGGAGCTTGCTCTACATCTTGATCTGCAGGCAGGAGGAGACAGTGTGTCACACTGGACCTAGCTTAAGCATGTAAAACCTCACAGCCCACTCCCACAGTAACACACTTCCTCTAGCAAGGCCATATCCCCTAATAGCATCACTCTTTATGGGCCAAACATTCAAACACATGAGTCTCTGAGGGCCATACCTACTCAACCCACCACAGTGTGTCTGCAAGACTGATTGGTTGATTAGGAATCCAGCACCATGGGGAGGCTGGAATGCAACTCAAAAGGCTAGATATTGGGGCTAGTTCTAGTCCGCAGAACAGCCATTCCTTGCCCATCTCTGTGTTGGAGCTAACATCCTGTGAGCATTTGATGGAAACCTTTTGGAATGTATTAACTCAGCAGACCACCAATGGTGAGCTCCGCATCTTTCCTCTAGTTGGGTGTATATACTGACTAACAGGAGAGACATTTAGTTGGTATCAGTCACTTTTATTAAAAAGAAATCCTCAAAATATCTTAAACGTTCTTAAACTGAACACTAAAAATTATGATTCAGGGCAATGGAATACAAATCAGCTGCTAAAATAATATATATAAGCAAGTGTCTTATGGGAATCGTGTACGTAAGTAGGATGTGGATTGCATACATACACTCATGTATGTATACATATGGATATAAGATCACAGCTATGCAGGGTTATTTCAGATAGCCACTATATGCAGAAATATGTAGCTTCACCATATACATTGTTCGACACATTTCAAGGTAGAAAAATGCACATATTGCCTCTGCAAGAGTCTCTGAGCAGCGAAGGCCGTAGGAATGTCGCTGTGACTAGGCGTATTTGTGTATTCCTGTTTACACACTTTCATATCTGTTGAGTTTTTAACAGTGAATATGCATCACTGTAATATAAACCAGTTCAAAACAGAAAGATGTTTAATAGAAGCTGTTGTAAATGCAGCTAATGGCAAAAATCAAATGTATCGAGGAAAAAAAATGAAAGCTTAATCATGGGAAATCATTCCTCAGTCCAAAAACAGTGAGATAAATAGTTTTCAATCAAAATAAATTGTATCTCATGACTCCAAAATAATACAACCAGAGAACAGAATGCCAAACAACACAGTAAAGCCCATTAGCGGCCACGCGCTGACAGTTTAAACCGCAAGGAAAACCGAGAAGTCAGCGGTTCCTTTTCGCTCGATTTGCGGGGACTATCAAGAATCAAATATCTAAATGAAACTTTTCTCCAAAGAACTTCCAGAGTTCCACATGAATATGCATCAAAAAAGATAGAAGGGCCTCTCTTTCCCTGCTTCCTCTCCACACTCGCACACATACGGCTCTGCCATGCACTTTCAACATATGCTCGCTCCCGAGGAGAATTTCATTTCATGACCCACCTAAAATATCAGCATCTAAATGTAGATACTCTGTTCATTGGACTAGCTGCGGCAGCCATACCCTTACAAGGTAAAGGAAAAACTCAAAGCAAATTTTGTGATAAATGGGATGAAGAGGTGTGTGTGGCCCACATGCCAAGGACAGGCTCTGGGGAGAGAGGCACTTCCCTATCGCGACAGCACAGGGCCAGCAGAGGTCTGCTATCCTCAGGTGTGCCTTTCCTCTCCCCTGAATTAGTTACGGAGAGTTTTTGTATTAACAATGGGAAGGGGTAAAGTCCACCATGGAGAATGAATATACAAGCTATTGGCAGACAAATAAAGCCTGGCAGATGGACACAGGTTGGTGGTGGAGACTCCGAACAGCATACAGACACTCCCTGATTCGTTTCGGCCTCTGTTTCAATGATGTGCATTTAGGATTCGAGTCCAAGGTCTTTAGTGCACAGGTTCCTACTGTATTGACTACTTCTTTGGCCACTTTGTAATTGTGCGGATGCAAACTTAAGTGACTTTAGGCAGGTCTGGGGATTGGTGCTAAAGCATGGTTTCCATATTTCTTTGCTTCTCTTTCTTCTGTCCAGGAGGAGAAAGATTACTCAGATCTTTGGAGAGAAAATATCAATTCACATTTTAAACAAGATCGTTTTGTGAGAAAAAGTGGCCATACAGCTCTTGCTTAAAGTCACTCCTGAAATAATAACGATGCAACTTCAGCTTGCTGCCCAGGTAGGACCTGAGGTTTACGCGTTGCTGTACTGAGAGATTGTGTTTTTAGGACTCTTGGCCCAGACTCCATTGACACCTCACTGTCTAGTCCAAACAGACTTTCAGTGAGATTAAGACTGATGTACTCATTGTAAATGTAAATGTTAGATTCTCAGATCTTAGAACTATGCAACAGATGTTACAAAATATATGTGAAAATACAAAACCATGTTTAACTAAATGCCTCTGAGAAAAAAAAAGAGCCAGAAAAGTGCAAATAGGTGTAAATACTATGGTCTCATTTGTGAAAGAAATAAGGGAATAAGAACACACACAGACCTGCTTATCTTCACATACTCAAACACACACACACACACACACACACACGAGAGAGAGAGAGAGAGAGAGAGAGAGAGAGAGAGAGAGAGAGTTAAATCCTCTACAAAATCCACATATTGAAGCACCAACTTCTAGTGTTCCAAAATGTGACCATATTTGGAGATGGGGCTCAAACATAACAAACGGGATCATTGGGCCTTTATGACAGTCTAACTGTACTGGAGTCCCCCTGAGAGGTTAGGGCACAGAAGAGACACCAAGGCGATATATGTATGCACAAACAGGTACCTCTGTGACGAGATAGTGACAGGCAGACCACCTGCAAGCCAAAGTGCCTCCAAGGAAACAGGCTACTGTGTATTGATCTGAAATCCCAGGCCCAAGAAGTGGGAGCAAATAAATACCTGTCACGTCATCCACACAGCCTGCAGTGTTATCCTGGCTATCCTGGTGGACTAAATTTAAAGAATAAAATAGAAAACACTGACCTCAGTTACCTCAATGGAATAAGGGAACAAGGCATGAAGGGGTGTAGGGAGGGATTTCATTTCTCTCTTTGTACTGATTTGCAGTTTGGAGGTTCAGAGGCATGCTAATGTTCTACAAATTTAAAATAAGGCTAAGTCAACCTGGCTGAGAAAAGGGACAGGGGACCGAAACAGAAAACAAACTACAGCAAATAAGTCATGTTCTGTTCTAAATGTATATCATGACATCAGTGAGAGAGGGAGCACTGATCCCAGTAACTTATGGACAGGATGCATTTGTCCATATGTCCTGAATCTTAGCTGCAGGGCAGAACAGGCAGTCACCGAAGAAAAAAAATTATCCTAAGCTTTATTAATTTTACTTGTGCTATAGTGTATGGGTAAAGCAATGTGGAGGCTATATGAAGCATTATAGAATTAAACAAGTGAATATATGTGTTGATATTGTTGACAGCAAAGAACGTCACTATGGAAGAAGGGACCTAAAGATACAGAACCAATAAAGAGACCTACAAATCCAGAACTAAGATAAGTATTCATGGTGATGACTTAGAATAGGAGGCACCATTGTGAATCCATATGTTCTAAGATACGTGTTTGTATATATAAGTATATATAAATAAACATATATACGTACAAAGATACACATACATGTAAATGTGCATGCTTATGTACTCATGAATACTCATGTTTTCTAGTATTCGCCACTGAAAGCATCTAAAGGCATGGCATGTGGTGAGCTAAATGTGAATGACCCCATAGGCTCATGTGTTTGAATTTGTGGTCCCTAGTTGGTGGAACTGTTCAAAAGGGAGTAGGAGGTTTAGTCTTGTTGGAGGAGGTATGTCACTAAGGGTGAACTTTGAGGTTTCAAAAGTCCATACATTCCTAGTAGATCTCTCTCTCTCTCTCTCT
>JAQHUG010000151.1:1661360-1678225 GCA_028555095.1 Dicrostonyx torquatus
AAAAAAGACAAATATCCAAAGTCAGGGATATAAAATTAGCTGTAATGCCTCAAACCCCACATAGACTGTAGTCTCCTCAGACAATGCAATGCATGCTATCTCTGAATACTGTAGAATTGTTTCACTTTCCAGGTTTGTTTGTTTGTTTGTTTTGGTTAGGAAAATGTTCAAATGTTTGTGAAAGGACTGAGTATCATGTCAAGATCATGTTCTGAGAATCCATCAACAAGGCATTTCTGTCTTGTTCTAGAACTCCAAGCTTGCCCACCCCATCCCCAGGGGATTCCTCTTGAAGAAGCTCAGCCGCTCTTTCACCTCATTTATAAACACAGAGTGTTACCTCCTCAGGAAAAATACCACAGTGTTACACAAAGTAATTTAATGGTAATTTTAATTAAAGACAATTAAAATTTCAGCTTCAAATAATTGTGGGGTTCCCCTTTTGTTGACGATATTTCTTCATGACACTTTGGTATGTAAACGGTGTTCAATGGGACACTTTCACACACATACACATTGTTTTACTTTGTTATTATTCCCTCCGCCTCTGTCCCTGCCCGTCCCCATTTTTGTCTTTCATTTGATCTCTAACCCTCTCTAAACAGTAGTGAGATGCACAAAGGCAACAGCATAGCTGAAGGTCCAGAAACCTCCAGCTTGTAAGCCCACATTTACTATGCTCGTAAATTGAAGTTAGATAGCATTAACAGCTTAAAGAATACTCACAAAAAACAAAACACAGATACAGGACGTTAAGTGCACGCATTCTAATCAGTTTTTACAAGATGAATACTCTTTTAGCTACTCCTAAGGTCAACTCAAATCTCCCCATGTTAATCGACCCAGATTCCCTCCACCCGGAATTTCACTGATGGGATCTCTGTGGTTGCCCCCCAGACCCACACTGCTTTAGAGATACGTTCCTCCACAGGGCAAACCTGGATCTTGCTATCCAGCTCTAGGAGCTTCCTTTCCTTAGTATATGTTTTTGGAGCAGGGTATCTTGTAAGATGGCGACCATGCTCCCTGCACTGAATGCTCACCACCTCAGGCATCCAGGAACAGTAGCTGGGTTTGATGACTGCAAGCAGCAGTCTTTCCTTCGATGCATCATCAGCATAGCAGAATGCAGGCAACCCAACCCAACAAGATTAAAAGAGAACACCTTTTTCCCAGTGTAAGCAGAGAAATGTGTCCAAAATGCTTTGATGTAGAATGAGCTGGGAGGCCCCGAGCCCATTTTCACAGCCTCAGCCAATCCTGAAACGTTCACAGGAAGCAGTACACTGTATCTTGATTAACTTCAGTGGCGGTGGTGGGAAGGCTTCCTCTTTAGTTGTCATGACAATATTCTCATCCTTCACAACGTATGAGCAATTAGAGAGTACCTGGGGGGTTAAAGGGTAATTTCTAGACAAAGGTGTTGCTATAGGATGATTAGTGTGGAAGAGACTATCCACACTACAGAATGTACACACTTCAGAAATAGTGTCAACACAAGCTTTCTGCCCAGGAGATAGAAGATAATTATGAGTTATTTGTCTTCATTTATGTATGATAGTCAGACTTAGGTAAGAAGGGAACTGGAAAATATGTCTACATTAATATTCGTATTTGATGAGGAGGATTACAAGAACATTACCGCTTATCATTTGGTTCTTGCTAAATGGTTTGCATCTTGATAAGAGTGCGGACTGGAATTAATTATATTTTTGCCGTCAAATTTCTTTCTTGCTATGAATCTAATCCATTAGAAAGAAATCATATGGTATTGATTATCCATTGCTTGTAATAGAATATTATTACAGAAAATGATTGTCTTTCTTCTGAAATTGCTTTAAGAAATCTCAAAAAAATAATACGGATTTAGGAAATCGTAAGGGTGCTAATAAAATGCAGGATTGTTTAATTTGGGTTGTTATTACTTGACAGTATATTAGCAGGAGAAATAATTATGATACTACGATGCATTCACACTGTTTCTGTGTTGCTTTATATTCTCTATCATATTATATATGACAATAAAAGTTCATCTAAAATGCCCATTATTCTATGAAACTGTGAGGTTTTTATTAAATCAGACTTTAAATTTAGTTCTACATCATATATTTATTTACTTTTAAGATTTTTTAAATTGCTTATTTTCATTGTGTGTGTGCCTACAGGGGAAGAGGGGAGGTGTGTGTGACACAGTCAGTGTGGTGGTCACACAACTTTGTGTAGTCAGTGTCTGCTTCCACCTTTACGTGGGTTATAGGGGTCAAGCTCACCATGCTTGGCCATCCTCCTTCCAACTTCAATGATTGGCAATTGTTTATCTATGAAATCGTGGTATCACATCAAGCCCTTGAAGACCCAAATAAAGACCTCTGTGCTAAAATTCATATTACAAAATCCCCTAAGAGGAAAGACACATGACATCAGATCTGGTCACTATTTTATAAGTGCCAAAAACGTCCTTGCAGGGGATGAGGACCAACATACTTCACGGTGTGCCTTCAAGGTCATCTATGGACAGTCTCAATTTACCTGCTGATGTTGCGAAATCCTAAACACCGCCGTGGCTCATTCCTCCCTTTTGACACTGGGGCTGCTCCTGGGTCATATAAGAAAAATAATCCTCTTAGAAACAGCTTTGGCAGCAAATATTCAAAAGCAAGACTTCTAGTTCTTTCTTCCTTCTCCCCAAGAGAAGCAATAGCTAGATCCTCCTGAGGACTGGATGTCCTCTGCCTGGATCTCCTTGTCAAACGGTCTTCCTCATAACGAGGCAATAACCTTTCTATGTATAGAATCTTGAAAGAATTTTTCTGTCCCCCGTTGTGAAAGAGGCACCATCTCTGCCTGGATGTCCATAAATCACTGCTTTTGTGTGCTCCCCGCTATTTTCATGGGATTTAAGGCATCCTTTTACACTGATGTACCAACAGCTGTCTGGATTACACGGCAGTGGGCAGTTTATTAAAGGGAAGTTTTACAAAAGGGAACTGCGAGAGCCTATTGTGTGTTTTACACTCTGAGTGGAAGGACCTCAGATGTCAACGAATTCGTTTCCGTGTGATCCTGAGTCCCTCTTTGCTGTTGTAGGAAACGTAAGCCCAGAGATCCTTCTCAAAGTAAGAGTCCTCATGTTCGTACTCAGGAAGCACCAAGAGGCTAGGAGATGACTGTGTACATTGCTGGAAGGTGTCTCTCCGCGACTGTCAATGGTGATAGAAGTGAAAGCGCCTTGCTAAGACCTTCTACTGTGCAGCGTGGCTCTGCTCTCCCTCATGTCCCCTCCATGCCATTGTCTGCTATTCAGGAGAAGATCGAAAGATTACTTATTCATCCAGCAAAAATACTTTTTTTCCCCCAAGTTTTTGCCAGTCGCCCCTCTTAGCATTGGAGAATATTCAAATAAGCTTTAAGAAAAGCCCTTGCTCTCAAGGACCCTGGGCTTTCAGAGAGATGGGAAGATGCGGTCTAGAAGCCCACAAAGAAAGCAGTGCTGTTTGAGTGCTAAGGGGAAGGGAAAGACATATTGATCATCTAAGTGCATCCACGTGTGATCTCATGCAGCTCTTACAGCCGGCAGCCCCCGGGAGCTTTGTTCTCGTCCATTTTCATCCTTAGATAACAAATGAAGGCACATGCTGAAGGTCACGGGATTTTAAGTGGCTCTGTCTGAGTCTGAAGCCCACGCTCACACATATTAAACTTCGAGGGGGAAACATGCAACCTCTTGCTGAAATGGTCAGGGGGGGCAAGACTAGAAAGACAGAAGAGATTTGCAGCGTTCTCGGGTAAGGCCCAGGCATAGAAAAGGCAGAGCTCATGTGGTGAACAGCCGAGGAGAAGTATGGGTTTTGAAAGTGAAGCTAGAGCTGGCCAGTGTGGCCTCAAGGAAGACGGCCACGGGTGGGACACGGAGGCAGTGCTTTATTCTGCAACCAGCCGGACAAATGGGAAGTTCTGATTGGGGTCGGGAGCTATCAAGTTTTCAGTGCTACAGAATACAGGCAGAAAACAAAAGGCATGGCAGGGGGTAGGGATATAGACCTCACCTTCCCTAGCATCCATGCCCTTGCTTTCTGCCTTGGTCTGGGAAGCTGCCAATTCTGCTTTTTGTGGTCTGTGGTAGACGTGTTCATTCCTGCCTGTGAGAAACTCGCATCTCCTTCTTAATTGTAATTAAATCATGGAGAAGTGTTTCTATGTCCAACCAGGAACAACAGAAAAAAAAAGGCAAAAATGAAGGATATTTGAGTTCCTTATACTGTAATTAAAATCATAACATAATAAAGAGACCTCAGTGATTTTTTTTCTGAAAAATCTTAGGATAAAGCAAACGTGTGTTTGGACGTGGAAAGAAGGGTGACGGGGGAAGAGATTCTGAAGCCCCGACACATCACACAAGTGCCCTCTGTATATTCGTATTTCAAACTCTTGATCTTTTAGTTATAAATTCTAGAATCTAGAATGTCTGGGTAGAAGACAACGATAGCACGGGTGCAGTTATTCGCCATTGTGCAGCTGGTAGAGGATGAGGTGGGGTTCAGTGCGGGAAGACACAGCACATTCAGATACTACAGAAGTCCCCAGACCTTGCGTCTCCACGACCTTCCATTTTCCTGGCCCTCTCGGCTGGCTTCTTATTAGAATCAGTAATCATTGCGAGAGAGAATGAGAGCAGAGAGAGGAACAGAGGGTGTGAGGGAGGGAGGGAGGGAGGAAGGGAGAAAGGGAGGGAGAGGCATAGTTTCCATACTTCTTCACAGGCAAAGAAATTCCAAATAATTTACCTGGGGGCATAATACCTCTTTTTAAAATAGGTTCTTGTCTACAAAGGCTAATAGACCTAAGATTTTCAAGTTTTGGATGTGTGTGTGTGTGTGTGTGTGTGTGTGTGTGTGTGTGTGTGTGTGTGTGCGCGGGCATGCGCATGAAGAAATTTATTTATTTATTTAAAAGCTAAGATGCCCACAAATTCAGAGGAGGAAGTACTCATTCTTGATCTTCATGCAGTAAGTTGAGCACCTGTGGCACTAGAGGGAGATCAGAGAGACTTGAAAGATCAGGAATGGTCCCTAAATTGCGTTTACGGTAGTGCACTCTGGACAGTGTGCACTCAGAAGGGAGATTTGGCAAGGGCGCCTTTTGTCTTTCAGGCTACATAGGTTGAAACACCTATTCACAAAATTTACAAAAGCACACATGAACTCTGGGTAAAACGATGCATTGCAAGTTGCATTCTTGGAGAAGCATCCTGCCTACATGAGGTGCAGGGTTAGTGTCTAGGAGCCTGCACTCTTAGGGCTGCTCCTGGCACCGTGGTTACTCTTGGAAGAGAGAGCACACAGAACTCTGCTGGCACCAGCAGGTCCAAAGGCAAAAGCCTGGCCTTAGAGCATGCTTCCAAACAAAAGATCCCCTGTGGTCAAAAACTCCAAAAAATACCAGGGAAAACCTAGAAGGTCATGAATGAGGGGGAATTCAAACCGAGGACCTAAAACCCAGTCTATTTCTGGTCACAGTGCAAGCTACTTCAGACACACTGACAAGAGAGATTGGAAATTGTATTGGTGTGGGAAGTGACAGGTAATTGTGTAAGCAATTACACATGCAAGATATAACTTTATTGTTGATGTTCATTTCTGGTATTCTTTCTGGGAGAACTGATGACACACTAAAACTTAATTTCTGGAACCAGGGCTTGGAAGCTCAGAGTTTCAATTCTTATTGGTTAATGATAATGAGCAAACAAACTCAGACACACAGAAAATCACACATGATCTCATTTTAACTAACATTAGGCCTAGAAAAACGCTGACGTAATTTTAACATCCTAATTTCAGAGGAATGCTAAAAATGAAGGAATAAATTCTGCATGTAAATTTACTTGGCTGGAAAGAAGATTCAGCGTTTGGAAACGTAGACACGCCCAGGAAATTTTCACACAGGCACCGTCTCCACCTCGGTGCATTTATGTACGGATACTCAGGAAACTGCTCCTGAAAGTTGATCTTGTTCCATGCCAAGACCTAAAAAAGTTCATCCCAATGGTCATCTCACATCCTACAAGACTCTCCTGAGCTTGCTCTGCCACAGTCGTACCCATTTCATAGTTAAAAGACTGGAGAACGTCACTGGAGAACATGGTCACCACCTAGTAGGGGAAAATGCAAGACCAACCCCGAGGCAGTGCAACGTCAGAGGCAAAGAGAAGCAGAGATGCTAAGACAAGGCCTCGGCTACCATTTACCGAGCAGCACGAGACCTGTACTCTGCAGTTCTGCTGGGCCTGCCCAGATGGAGAACAGGGGAAGCAAGTGGCTGGCATCCAACTGGGCTTGCTCAGTCCTGACGAGACATATCAAACAGCCCGTTGGTTGCTTTATTTGCTTCCTCAGCCTCTCTCTTACCTTCAGGCATCAGCTTCAAAGGGATGAGAAAGAAGGCCATGATTACAGACAGGGCCATGGGCAGAGGCAGCTCCTCTCTGTTGGTGATCCCAGGAAGCCCAAGAGGTTGCAGCATTCTGTCAGCAACAGGTGTACTGTAGACGGTTGGGCCTAAGCGTCGCAGTGCACACGGAGAAGGCCTTCACCTTCACCAATCTGTGGTAGTTCTTACCCATGCCCTTGAACCCCACTCTCCAATCTAATGTTACAGAAAGGTTTCTGGAGGAACAGTGGTAATTAAGACCCCTAGAAAACCAACCAAGCACAGGTGCTCTGGCAACTAGTCCACACAAGGCTCCTTGCAACCTAATTCCTAGCCTACTTCAGATAGGCGCAGTTACAGAAAAAAGTTAACGGCGGCCTAGAGACGGGGACCCGCTTAAGATCAAGGTTAGCAAGTGAAGAACCAGCGCGTGAGGACAGATGATCTGACCTCTGATCCCCAGAGCCTTTTCTCTGACACAGTAGGAACAGAATGCTTTTCTCCTGAGACTACCGGCACCTTAAGGATGGACCGAGAATGACAAGGACACATCTCAAACATCTGAGTCAGGAAACTGGGCAAGGGAAGAGGTTGTTGTGAACCTGTATTCACACAGTTCCACTGAGCTCCTAAAAGCCCTGAGTGGTAGTGTTATTATTTCCTGTCTATGAATGAAGAAATAGAAGCCTGGGAAAAGTCAACATCCTGCTTTGGGCCATCGAGCTGGATTTCCATCCTGACTCCTTCTGTCTCAAAGGAGAATTGGGCACTTTTCAGGTCCCAAGGCCCCGGCACATGCATCGGCTCCTTCGATCCCCACGAGCCCACTGAGATGGGTACAGCAGTGAGGGACTCTCATTCATGAAGACGCCGAGGCTACATGAGGCTGTGTGTTTCTGGGATCACACAGAAACCACATGACTGAACTAGAAGCCGGGGTTCTAGAAACTTCACATTGCTTCCTTCCCATCTACTGCAATGTGTAGGAGATCCATGATGGTGGATGGAAAGAGAGGAGCCGAGAGCAGGCCTAAGGCGAGCGACACTGCCAGGAGTAAACCCACAAGGTGAGTGGACGAGGAGGCAGTCTCTCAGGAGCTTATCAACAGACACAGCAGAGCACCGACTCTGCCTCAGGCATTTCAGTAAAGGCCAGAATAATCAGCGAATCCTGTCTCAAATTCATTCAGTCATTCAGTCGTTCAACAAACAAATCCCAAACACGTGGCGAACAAGGGGGTACACCAGAAGGAGTAGCGCAGACACACAGCTACACACACTGAGATAGTAGTGTGGTGGGGAGCCACCTCCTCTGAGTCAGTCCTGGCTCTTGCATGCTAGGGAACAGGGAGAGCTGGCTTGTGTGGCCTTTGTCAATTTTGGGGGGATATATTCTCATTTGGGGCTAATTGCAAGTTACCCAGGTCATGCCAAAGGTCTCATAAAATTCCTGAATATTTGCCAAATCCTACACCTCGGATGACATTGAAGCCATCCACTACTTACCTACCCTACTCATACGTAGTTCACAGCAAGAAATGATCTTTAAAAATTCTAGAAGGGCTTGAGAACTGTTTCCAAAGGAATGGCGTCCAAGTTGGGAAACTAGTGATTTCAGTTTTAGTCCAGAGCAACCAAAGTAGGAGGTCAGGAGAACCAAGGCCTCCCGAGAGAGACCTAGAGGCAGTGCTAAGAGAAAATTACTCCAGGTTACTTATACTCAAGAGCATCTGAACAAAGAAACAAAAATAATCCAACAACCAGGCATCTCCCAGCACCAGAGAGAACATGTAAACACTCCCATCCCCAGGAATACCAGAGCTCGTTTCTAGAAAAATGGAGGCAAGCCAGAGAGTTCATCAACCAATTACGGTTTACGCAATCAGTCCGCTGGTGTTACAACTCAACTAGTTAATTGCTTACAGCTGAGATAATTGTCCACAGGGCTTCCTACCACCACGCAAAGCTGTTGCTGAGATTCTTCTGTATTGATTGGTCCAGGGCCTTCTGGGTTCTTATTTAACAGGAGAAAGTCTATACAGCATCACTCAGAGCTGCTAAGAACCTCGACCCTTGCTTCGACTCAGGAGACAGACAACTTCAGTAAGTCTGACTTCCCCACAAGCTCGAGGCCCATTTCATCACCCAAGGTAAACCCACGATGCATGACTCTAGATGAGTTGACCACCCTAGTCTGAAGTTCACTGAGGATGTTTCCTTAAGTGTTAGTAGGTGGACTGGACAGGCAGTAGGAGCTGAGTTCAGGAGGTGAAAAGTTTGCTGAGACAGAAGGCAGACAAGTGCCTGGAAGGCAGAGTGGAGAAACACCAAACCTCTTGTATCCTAGTTTCTCATTCCGCCAGGGGCTGAGGAAATCTGCACATTCTGAGCTATCAACAACTATACAGTGTTAATGAGACTAGGAGCAGGTCAGGGGAGTAAGGTAAGATAAATTGGAAGGATTTCTTGCTTCCTATCTTTTCTAATAACCATGCAAAAAGGCAGCTGACAGCAAACAGGAGTTTAGAGCTGCTACTGCTTCCCACCGAGATTAAAGGCTAGTCTCGGCACACTCCACAGTACAGCAGCACGTGGGAAATTACTCAGGCTTCTCATTTTGTGCATTTTATCCATTTTTAATTTTTTAACCACAGCATGAGACAGTTCTTTGTAGTTGCGGTAAAATGAAGCACCAGATTGATTTTCAGTGATAGTACAAACATTTCTGCCTACCTAAGGAAGAAAAAAAAAAAGTGTTACAAGCAGTATAAGTTTCTGAAGGTCCCTTAGAGTGAGAGTTTTTCAAGGCAGTTTGATAATTAGAAAATGCTCCAAATTCATGAGAAATCGGTCAGATGACTTGGTGATGACATTATAGTTTGTGAATTTGTAAATACAAGCTGTGTAAACAAAAACTCAGTGAAGTCTCTGTGATTTGATAAATATATAACAAAGAAACAAAAGCAAAGAAAGAACTCTAGAAGCAAACACTAGTTGCTGAGTGTGCAGCTTCTTTGCCGCCATTGAAGCCACATGATCGATGACGGTGTGCTCAGTCACAAGCCAAAATGATGCTGGTAGAGCCTGACATTGTGAGACTCAAGGCCTCGGCCTCCCACCATGGTCAGGTCCACAGCTGCAGCAGTCGGTCATCTTCTAGTTTGTGTTTGACTGTCAAATTCTACAATCTACATTCTCCATGAAACAATTTTTAGCAAATTCCCCGCAACCCATGATGGTTTCTGAAACAAATTTCTGATCAATAGATATATTTTATGTAAACATCTTTCAATGCTTAGTTCTACTTCTAAATCATGCTCTCAAGGCCTACTTCATTATTCCCCTTACCCCATCACTAGAACTACAGTTTGACAAAATAACAGTGCACACTGGGGTTTAGGGGATCTACTTTCAGAAGCCATGTATATTTCAGAAATATATATATATATATATATATATATATATATATACCTGTTGACACAAAACTTGATCCCAAATGACATCAAATTTCAATACCCAGGAACCTAAATTCCCAATTAAAATTAGACTGGAAATCCCTGACATAAAAAAATTAGAAACCCACAAAAAAAATACATTACCTCTAGAACCTAATTTGACTACTTTCCTTTTGCCATACATTAAGGACACTTGTTAAAAAATGAAAAAAAAATCAAGTGTTCTAAATAATTGTATGATTTTCTTCAGTTTGTCTGCTTTGTAGCCTTTGGAGATGTAGATTATATTTTGTGTAGATGCAATTGTAGCAACACTAGAATTGGTATTATTCAATCTTACGAATGTATTTTAGACAGGTTATGTTTTATGCTAACCTGATGCTTCGTGGGCTCCAGAAAGAGAACCACAGTTGCTCCTGAGAGACTCTGTGTGGTTCCACTCCATCCTTTCCCCTTTCTCCGAGCTGTTTCTGGCAGGATGCAGAGGCCTCAAGTCTGAGAAGAGCATCAGGATCTCCCAGGATTGTGTTGGACCTGTTATGGAAGGTGTTGCCTGGTGCTGATCGCTATGGCTCCAAAATGACAAGAAGGACACATTCTTCATTTATAACTAGTGTTTGCTTTCCTTCAATAATGAGACCAAGTGCTCCATTCTGGGCGGTTGAAGGAGCAAGATTAGGCAGGAACCACTGAGGCAGATTATAGGTGGTACTGAGGACCAAGGTAAAGTCACCCCACTTTGTTATGGCAGAGCATGGGAAAGAGAAGCTGAGCTTTGCTAACACTGTAGTCTGGTAGATGTCCCCAAATGTCTGCATGTCGAGTCTAGGTGTCCAGGGTTGCAGTATTTGGGGGTTCTATAGAGTTAAAGACTGATCATAGGTAATTGAAGGGATCACTTTGAAAGGGTTTAGGGAGTCCTACTCCTCCCTCTAGCCTTCCTGGCTCATGATGTGGCCACTCCCTCTGATGTGTGCTTTGACCTTTGTCACCAATCACCCTCCTCGATGGCTCATTTTGTATTTGAGACAAGAAAGTGTGAGCAAGATAGCACCATTGCACCTTCTCTCAGTCAGAGTTTCTATTGCTGTGAAGAGAAATGACCATCTACAATGACCGTGGCGGCTCTTGTAAAGAAAAACATTGAACTGGGGCTGGCTTACAGTTTCAGTTCAGTCCATTATCCTCTTGGAAGGAAACATGGCAGCACACAGGCAGACACGGTGCCTGAGTAGTGGCTGAGAGTTCTACATCCACAGGCAGCAGAAGAGAGTGGCACTGGGCTTGGCTTGTGCTTCTGAAAACCTCAAAGCCCACCCACAGTGACACACTTCCTCCAACAAGGTCACACCTACTCCAATGAAGCCACACCTCCTAATAGTGTCACTCCCTATGGGGGTCGTTTTCTTTGAAACCACACTCCTTCCCAGTGGAAAACCACAGGTGTTTCATTGTGGTGATGAGACCCTAACACAACCAGACAGGGCCACATCTTCTCTGTGCCAAAGTAAATCTCTTCTTGGGTGGTCTCCTCTGGAGGATGCATAAGTCCTATTCTACTGAGGTGCAAAATGTCTAAACATACTAGATCCCTGGGTACAAGTCCAGCTCTCCCCTGCCTCAATTACAGTTGTGTGTAATTAGAGAAATATTATTGCTTTATATAGAACCAAGGACAATAGTCCATCAAACACTACCTTATTGGTCTAACCAAATCAGTGTAATCTTTCTTGGCTATGAAATGGAAAGAGTCTGGACTTAAGCGTATTGATAGTTTATTTGTATTTTAATAAATAAAGGTTGCCTGAAGATCAGAATGCAAAGTTAAGCCACTAATGGCCAGGGAGTGGTGGCACATGCCTTTAATCCCATGACAGATGGATCTCTTGTGAGTCTTATGAATTCAAGGCTACCCTGAGCTACACAAGATTGCTCCAGAAACAGATCCAGGAGGTAGTTGTTCACACCTTTAACCCCAGTGTTTGGGAGTCACACACCTTTAATTCCAGCACTAGGGAGGTGGAGACAGGAGTGATATGGCTGGAAGGAGAAAGGAGTATAAAGGAGAAGTGACAGGAACTCACAGGAGTGGAGCCTGAGGATTCGTGGAGACAGGATCTCACCCTTTCAGTCTGAAGATGTGGTAGAGGTAAAAGATCTCTCTAGTGGATGGCTGCTTTGCCTTTCTGATCTTCAGCTTGAACCCCAATTCCTATCTCTGGGGTTTTTATTATTCATGCTACACTTAAGATTGAGAAAGATCTTGGTTCAAACTCTGACTCTGACTTGTAATACGTGAGGTGTGCGCTTTACATCAAATGACCTCAGTGGCCCGTTTAGGAAACAGGGAGAAGAATTTTAGAGGCTTACGGGTACCAAATAAGACAAGAGATGTGAGAACTTGAAGTAGCACTGATAACACAAATAGTCTCAATTGGAGACTTCCCCTGCCCCCTGCCCCCAGCTCCTCCAAAGACTAGCTAAGACCCAAGAATAGCACAGATCCCTCCACACAGCCTTTAATCAGAGCAGAGACAGTGGCCTTCTAGTTTGAAGATAGTCAGAGCAAACAGAAGTCTATTTCAGAAGATTTAAAGGTTTTCTGGCAGTTCCTACCACCTGTCACTCTGTAATTACCAGCAGCCAGTTGGGAGGCAATCATTGCTGTGTGTGTGCAGCAGATCTAGTGGGACACTGTGTTCCACCAGAACACAGGCATGGGCCCTGAGCAGAATCTCACGCTAGGCAGGCCAACAGGTTGCCACTGGCAGAATTCAGTGCTCGGCAGAAATGAGTCAATGCTCACAAGACAAATACAGCCCGACTCACTATGATGAGATCACCGAGCCAGCACCTCTCACACAAAATGGGCTCCATTGAAAGGACTTTCTCTGCAGATTTGTATTTCGGATTCTGACATTTTCTTACAGTTTGTTTGAAAGTTCCAAAAAAGTAATTGTATTTTCTGGCAACATAGGATCCCTTGGAGCACAGGGAGATGATAGCTCGCTTGATTATAGATATTCTACCGAGATTTAAAAGTGTTTTTGTCCACTGACGAAACACAACTGTCCTATCTTGCTCTCCACAAATGACACCCTTCCTTGTCTTCAACACAAGATGCAGATCATTTGACGGCCTCCCAAAGTTCTTCTCCAGCAAACTCTCCTCACCATAAATACTGTGAGGCCTTAGGAAAAATAAATAATGAAGAATGAAACAGAGAATTTAAGAGAATAGATGGAAGGATAAAACTGGGTTGATGTCTTCCAAGTGTTTATCAGGCCAGCCCAAACTCTGTGCCTCCCCCTGCCTTGCTCATTTGGTAGTTTTGTTTTGTTTATATTAATTTTTCTGATGAAACTTTTAGCCATTTTTAACTGCTGATGCATTTTTAATTACACAGTGATGCACAAATAATGTTTCCTTAAGAAGAAATAGGACATTCATGTTTTTAAAAAGTGGTCCACCCTCTCAGATTTGGTGTTCCCTCCCACTGCACTGAACAGATGGTGTGTCTCCTTCCATACACACATACTATGACTTTTTTAGAGTCAGGTTTTATATGACTAGAACTATGCAATAGGCATCATTCTCTACTTTGATTTATTTACTCAATAATAGTTCATATACATTTTATCATCACTTTGATATATTACTCTCTAATGTGAATATGGTAATCTTCCCACTGTATGAAAGTATGTTGCTCTCAACTTGCTTTTTAAACTCGAAGTTTTTATTTTCTTTTTAGAATTTTATACGTAAGTACTGTATCCCAATTTACTTTTATAAATGATGTTACAATTAGCGTCTTTATATTCTTCCTTATACAATAGCTGCTATTTCCCAGCTGTAAGCAATATGGGCATGTAAAAACTTAAAGCTTGTAGACTGTCCTCTGAAGAGATGGTCGTAAGTGACTACGTGACATCGTGATGACTCCCTTTGTGTGTCTCAGTTTCCCTATCTCTAAACTGGAGGTGCAAACAGCACCTACTCCAGTGAGAGCTTCTGAGAGTGATGATTATAAACAATCACACAGTGCTTAAACCAGTGCCCAGGACAGCTCAAGCCAACGTATTATCTGCTATTTACAGGCCATGCTTCTCTTAACAGTGCCTGCCAGAGGCTAAGCCCTCCATTTTCCAGCGCAATTGCGCATTCTCTCAGCATATAGGTGAAGATTTCATCTCCTTGGATCCTGCCAGGTGGAAGCTGAGAACAGGTTCCTAGCTTTCCTCTCCAGCACCCCTGTAAACCTCCATGGGAGACAGGCACTAGGCTTGGCAGCTTGCATCCTGGCAGCTCATGTGGGACTTTTTATTGTGTCTTTGCTGCTCTGCAGGACTCTCATTAGCCATATTGCTGGACTGCAGTGGTCCAGATGGTCACCATAATGGTGGACTAGGGAAGGATTGCAGAAGGCACAGTGGAGGCTAGTGTGTGGTGTAGGTCTGTGGTGTGGTGCACAGGACATGAAAGAAAGGCTCAGGTGAGGGAATGTGCTTCCTCCAGCCTGTAGGGCAAGCATGCCTGTGGAACTCGTTCACCTTCCTTACCTGCTCGAACAAGGAAGACAAACAAGGCACCTTGCCTTGAGACATGGAACCTTCAGGTTCTATCCCTCATCAATCCCTAGGCAAAGCGAAGATGAAATTCATTCACAAAGCATTACTTATTGAGTTTTTGTGTGATAAAATATTTTTATTTTCTATTCATATGGATAACTATGCTCTTGTTTCCTGATATTATGCTAAGCCTTTTAATTTTACTTTTTGCATTTTCCTAAATTTTGCTACAAGATTGACAGGATACAACCTAGCATCTATTTCTTCATCTTGATCATAAACTATATTTTTCCTCTATGATATGGTGATGTGGGATTCCCCTCTGTATGCTGTGAATAATATTGGTGAATAAAGAAAACTGGCTTGACCTGATAGGGTAGAACAGAGCTGAATGCTGTTGACAGAGGTTTCTATCCCACCAAGTCCCACAGCTGCTTAGTCCCAAATAAACACACAGAGGTCTACATTAATCATAAACTGATTGGCCCAGTAGCTCAGGCTTTTTATTAACTCTTATAACTTATATTAGCCCATAATTCTTGACTGTGTCAGCCATGTGGCTTAGTACCTTTTTTGGCGAGACAGTCACATCTTGCTTCCTCAGTGTCTTGCTTTTCCTGTGTCTGGGTGATAACTGCAGACTGACTCTTTTCCTTCCCAGAATTCTTCTGTTTTCATTGCCCCGCTGGAGTAGGAGGGTTCTTCTGTATTTCTGTGCCTTGATTGGTTAAATAAAAAGGATGCCTGGCCTATAAGATAGGACACAGCCCTTAGGTGGGCGGAGTAGACAGAATGGAAGTTCTGGGAAGAGAGAAGGAAGTGGCCAGTCGCTATGAGGCTCCCGCCGCAGATGGACATACCTTAGAACCGTCCGGTAAGTCACCACCTCGTGGTGACATACAGACTTTTATAACGGTTAGTTTAGAGATGTGAGAGCTAGCCAAGAAAAGGCTGGAGATAATGGGCCAGTTTAAATGAATATAATTCTCATGTGGTTATTTCGGGCATAAGCAAGCAACCAGTGGCTGAGTGGGCCGGCGGCTGGGGGCTGGGAGCTGGGTCCCGAGAACACAACCTACACCTCTCCACCTATTTACAACACCCCGCCTCTACTTCCTGCCTGGCTACTGGCCAATCAGAATTTTATTAAAATACAATTGACATGGTACAGACCATTGTCCCATAGCAGAATGCCGGGAGATAAAAGGCAGAGTCAAAGAGAAGCCATGTAGCCCCACAGGAGACAGACACTGGAATTTTATCTGGTAAGCCATAGCCATATGACAATACACAAATGACTAGAAATAGGATAAATTAATATGTAATAACTATCCAATAAGAAGTTAGAGCTGATAGGCCAAGCAGTGATTTAATTAATACAATTTCTGTATTGTTATTTCGGGTCTGGGTGGCTGGGAAACAAACAAGCAACCTCCTACAACAAATTGGTGACCAATCAACTGCCCAGACCCAAAATGACCACATAGAAACTGTATTAATTAAATTACTGCTTGGCCTATTAGCTCTAACTTCTTATTTGTTAGTTCTTACATATTAATTTAACCCATTTCTAGTAATCTGTGTATTTCCATGTGGCTGTGGCTTACCAGGTAAAGTTCCAGCGTCTGTCTCCTGTGGGACTACATGGCTTCTCTCTGACTCTTCTTTCTCCCAGCATTCAGTTTAGTTTTTCCTACCTAACTCTGTTCTACCCTATCAGGTCAAGCCAGTTTTTTTTTATTCACCAATGGTAGTCACAACATACAGAGGGGAACCCAAATCACCTCCCCTTTTCTGTTTAAATGAAAAGGAAGGTTTTGACTTTAACATAGTAAAATTACATATAACAAAACAGTTATCAAGCAAGAATTATAGTTACAATACTTATATCCACTTTATATCTTATTATAACTAAGGAAAACTATAACTATAAATTTTTCAACTCCATCAAAGGCCCCAGAAGGATATAATATTACCTAAGAAAACAGGAAGTGCATTGTAAGCTACTTCTAGAACTCTAGAATTGACAGAGACATCTCATTGCCTGGACAGTCACCCAAAGTTCTTCTGTACCATTGGGGCACCCATCTTCAGCCTAGTGGCCCATAGTAGACTTTTCCATGAAGCTGGAAATTTCAAAGACAGGTCCACCTATATTGGCAGTTTGTCAGTCATTTTCTTCTGTGTCCTGCAGAATGTCTTGCAGACTCTTTTATGAAGCAGGAACCCTGAAGAAACTTCTCACCTTTCAACAAGTTCAACAGCCATTTCTCTGTGGGTCCTGCATATCCAGTTCATACAGCATAACATCAAGCAGTCCAGGCAAGAGCAGTTTCTTGCCCAAATGGCTAGCAAACTCCATAAGGAGCTTCTTCGATGCCCATTATCTTCTTGAAGCAGATTGGTGCTGCCAGGA
>JAQHUG010000151.1:1678452-1706357 GCA_028555095.1 Dicrostonyx torquatus
CAACTTTACTCTGCATGGCGTGCCTATCCATGTCTCTGGCTCCTGCCTGCCCTCCATGTGTCTCCCTGCCTGGGACCAGCCACTGCTCAGGGATTGGCAGCCATCTCTGACTGGGACTGGCTGCTCTCAGGGCCTGCTGCCTGCCACCACATGGCCTGCTACCACTGCTTGGGGACCTACAGCATTTCTGCTGCCTACTGCCTCCGGGGATCCTGCAGCATTTTTAATTTTTCCATTACAATATCTATCTAACTGAAATATATCTCTATATATCTAGAAAACCTAACATGACTACAAGCTTGACTATTATAGATGATTATCTATTAACCTGTATTTCTTAATTATAATTACATTTTTAAATGAGCTACACAAATGCAATACCTTAATCAAGAGAAGAAATATACATATAACAAAATTGACTTAAAATTAAAATTAATATAATATTTGTATCAATAAAACAAGATCCATACCAATATAAATCTCTATAGCAATATGTAATAAATCCCTTTAGCATCATTAATTTTTCAACAAGCATCAAATACCTGTTTTATCTCAGACATCATCCAGGTTCTAAAAGTAATAAGGACAAATGTCTCAGTCCTCAAGTTGTTTATAGTCTAGGCTTTTTCCTAAAGCTGCAGAGTAAATATTTTCTTGAAATTTCTGTACACACACACGAATGCACATGCACAGAAAGACAGACACACAAACACAGAGCACATGTACAAGATATACAGAGACAGGCACATACACATGTGAGTGAACATGCACAGAGAGACAGACAGACATGTACACACACACAGAGTACATATGCAAGATATACAGAGACAGACAGATACAGACACACACACACACACACACACACACACACATGAGTGCCCATGCACAGAGAGACAGAGAGACATAAACACGGTGAGCAGATGTGCAAGATATAGGGAGATAGACAGACACACATGTGAGTGCACGTACACAGAGAAAGGCAGACACACATACACTCAGAGCACATGTGCATGACATACAGAGACAGATAAATACACACGCACATGTGCACACATATACACACACCATGATCTCAGTATTTAGGGGGTGCTATGCCTAGTAAGCACCAATATACCAAGCTCTGATATCTGGAAATAGTGAATCATTTTACCCTGATACGTTTAGATATACCTTTTATATAACATATGGTCTAAGAAACCAGCGTTTTCCAAACAAAAGGTGGAAAATGCTTTCTGGAGGAAGAAATTGAGAAAAGCCCTGGTTCCTAGATTTCCCCCGCAGGCTTAGTGAATTTGTGGCATTTGGAAGAGCGTGCTACGGCTCAGAAGATGATGCGTGTCATTTCAAGTTATGCATCATCATTGCTTCTTCTGTAGTTGCAATAGGATTTCAAACCCGAATGAAGAAGCATACAGGGTCTCCATACAACCCACCATCCCCTGCAACTGTACGCCGTGACCCAGCAGCCTGTGCAGGACCATGTGTATGTGTCTGAGCTTGAGAGTGTCTGAGTCTTTGTCTTCTTTTCCACAGTAGTAATTAGCAAGATCTCAGAAAGATCATATGCTTAGCTGTTTGGCAGGAGTTAGAAACAGGAGTTCTGATCCTTTTGGGGAGCCCTGCCCTCATTGGGGAATTCCTGGGAGCATATGGCTCTGTCACTTTCCTGCTTGAAATACTCTGGAGCAGCTGCCCCTCACAGCAGGGCGACTGTCAGTGATTGGCTAGGGATCCCTGTTGCAAATGACAGCTGCTGGGTGATTTTGGTCATGGCTGCCAAGAGGCAGAAGTTGAGTGAAAACATTATAGAATTTTCATTATTCACTGTGGCAGTGTACGTGTGCCCAAACAAAGAGGGCACCAGTAGAATGCAGAACAGAAACACACTGGGTCTGTGTCCTTTCCCGAAGCTGCACTTCACAGGCAGAAGAAGGCAGAAGAAACAAATGACTCTGAAGACACATGAATATCTCAACTCAATCCTTGGCCTGGGAAACTATATTTAGACCTACCTTCTCAGAAGCCCCTACCTACCGGGCACCATCCTTTATTACCGTCATCGGAGTTTCTCCCCTAGTGCCCGTGCGAAGGAGCTGCCGTTACACAGATGGACCAGTCTGCAGTTCAGGGACATGAATGACTTGCCCAAATCTGCTAAATAGCAGCTTGTAAGACATAGACTTGAACTGAGACCAACTCAAGTCCTGATTCAGGACTGGTGAGTTTCTGAAGTTGGTAACTGTGACTACCATTTGAGATGGCCTTTCCCAGGACTGTAGCTGACCACAACACCCAAGCAGAGTGACAGGAAATGAGTTCGGCGATTGAATTCCATTTTTGGCTACTACATCTCCGCGTCAGCTGGGCCCCGCTTTCCTCTTCAGGAAGAAGAGCTGAAGATATTAAGCAACCACTTTTGACATGAAAACGACTACCTGCAGTACCCCAGACTTCCTTGTCGCCTCTGAAGTCAAGGTGACTTGATGACTGTTTGGTTTTGTAGCCTGGATACCAACTTGTTACCAGGTGGTGTGGATTGAAAGGAGGATCTCTCGGTGCCTAGTTCCCTACTGAGAGAACTGCATCAAGAACAGGATACATAGGTGTGAACAGGGCCTGGAGTTGTGGAGTACAGTCACTGCGGAAGGCCAGGTTCAGAAATGTCACGATTCCTGTGGAACTGGGAAACAAAGGGAGGGAAACGCAATTCCAGTCCACCTGTATGGGGGACACTGAAGTAATGGCAAGCCAGGAACATCTGTACTTCTTTCTGAACTATCCTTGGGGTTTCCTTTATGGCAAGCTCCAAGATCTTGTTTTGTTTCATCCTGTTTTTTCTTTCTGTTAGAGACTAGAAAGGGATTTCATTTTTAAGGAACCTGTTTCCCATGTGGGAACGACAGCGTATAGACCCCTGTTCTCTTTTCAGAGAAGACGGGGGCTGGGGGCCTTTCTGCTTCGTTTCCAGCCACTGTAGATGGCTCGACAGAGTTGTCAGGCAGCCCTCAGAAGACTTTTGACTGGGGGCTCAGGTATTGGCTCTCTGAAATTGTGAAGTGAAGGAATCTGTCCAGATGGAATTGTGTTTTCCTCGTCCTCCCCCATCTCACAATTCATCCTGATTTCTTCATCACCTGGTTTTGATACAGGAGTGTCTTTTCCGATAAGCCTGAACGCTTGGGGCTGCTGGCCAGCCATCTCCCGTAGCCAGTGCTAAAGGATTGGTCAGTATTTGAGATAAACTTTTATTAGAGTGTTTCCATTAAGATGCCTCAAGGCCATTACGTCAGGGAATGAGACACATCTATCTTGTTCTGGTTTAATTGCTGAGAGCAAGGTTGGTTTTATATGCTATAAAGCCACTTTCGGGGAAGAAGCGCTCCATATCTCTGGTCACAGGGGTTCGTTTTGTTGAAACCTTTAGTTTCTCTTAACTAAAGTAGAATGCAGTTATAATAATTATAATACAGTTTCACTTTATGAGGCTCCGGAAATGGTAGCACTAGTCACTGCCTGGTAGACCATATTGACAATGAGGTGTACACTGTGAAGTGCCGGGAGCCAGCTCACCTGAAGCTTCAGCAGCAGCGTCAGGATTTGCACTTGTGGCTCTGTGACCATTGCCTCCCCGCTTGAAGATGGATCCCCAAGGCTCTTACTCCTTTCCCCGCGTATTGGTGCTCAGTCCTTGGTTGTCGTGTTCTGCCTTTCTTTCAAGTTCCCTGACCTCCAAGTTAGGATCATCTCTGTGTTACCCACTGGGTAAAAGATCTGTTCAGTTTTCTCCACGCCACGCAGGTTCCCTGGCATGTCTACGCTGAGGCAGCTGAGGCTCCTGCTGCCGTGATTACAGCCTTTCTCTTAGCACTGTGTACTTTTGACTACACTGATCGAAACGATGGCAAGCCCACCCTGGCCTGCTGCTTCACTAAAGCACAATTACTATTTTTGTTTTTCCCAAATGGAATTTTTAGCTGGAAGATCAAACTAGAAACAAAGGCTAGAACCTGGTCTTGGCCCTTTCTCTATTAGAATCAATGTTTCCTGTTGGACTAGACTTTCTTTGTATTAAAACAAGAAATGATTGGCATACCTCAAACTAACAAGTTCTACTTATTTCTTGAGTTTATCTTAATGGTATTCATGATATGGATACAGAAACCCCTTCCCAAATCCTTCATTAATATTATAATGATAAAATTATACATCTTAAAAAGTGTGTTCAGATATAATTTAAAACTAAAATTTAAAAGATGGCTCTTCTTTACCACCCCTCCCAAACGAACCTAACATCATCTTTTGTAATAACAGCCTTGAAGGTGTCAGAGAATGTCATTATATAATGCCTTCAAATTCTACTACATTCATTGTGTTGACTAGAACCCAAACTCTTTCATATGGTTTTCTTTGATATCAAGTTTGCCTTTGTTCTTCCTATAGTACCCTCCAGTGAATATGTCCAAATAATGAAAGAGCTTCTAAAGTCATATTTCTGTAAATAGCTGGCTCCATCATGCTTTGCATAAGTGTATTCATGTGTTGATATCATACTCCTTGAAGGCAAAGGCTTCTAATGAAGAGTAGTAGCATACATGTATAGGGTCACAGAATTAACATAAATAATAATGATGTAGAACTCAAAAATTGGCTATTGTCTTGGTCAAACTTGAAATAAATACTTCAAAATAATGAGTTATTTCATTTTATGCACAATGCACTGACTCTGAGAAGTTAAGACATTTAGAAAAAAATGTCATGTTGAAGAGGAAATATAAAACTACTTCTCAAGTCATCAGGTGAGGATCTCCTCTCTTAGAAGATTTCACGATCTTTATTATTTTCAGTGTGAATATGAATTGCTGTTTTAGAGTACAGCTGAAGGTTTGAATGTAAGGTGCCTCTTGCAATTGTTTTGCTCCAGTCCTTCTGTTCACACGAGCACCATGTCTTACACAGCAGAACTCAATGAACGGAAATGGAAGGTCGACCTGCTGTGGATCTGTAGTGGAAAGGTTGCTGATAGATCCACCTTTACAGATATACTGCCTATGTCCACGTTGGTTTCTGTAGCCTCCCTGTGGGCGAAGGTTTCCTTGCTTACTATCCTGTTCTTCTCATTTCTTTTCTGATGTCTATTTGAAGGGTTGAGTCCTATAAAATGTTTATGAATACTATATTGAACTCTTGATAGAATAAAGGAAGATCCTGGAAGCCATCCCAACTTTCTCTGTCCATTTCACTCTCTTTAGCTCCCTTCTTTTGTTCTTTTTTTTCTCCATTCTCCTCCCGTGTCTGTCCTTTTGTATAGATTCTCCCAAACTGACACTTCTTTGTACAAAGACAAACATGGAGCAGAGAAAGAAGATAGGTGAATATATATGTGGAGTAGGATGGACTGGTGTCACGGTTACTAGTCATACTTTTATCTTCTTTATACTTCCCATAATCATAGGATAAATTCTGGGGTGGTCCATTTTTTGTGTTGTTGTAGAGGTTTTTTTCCCCTCGAGAAAAGTACATTTTCTCGGGGGTTTTCTAGCTGAGTGATTAGCTGCAGAACTTGACACATCCGTTGTAGGATGTCCAATATATTCCTATGCGGGTGAAAGAATCTTAAAAACTTAATGACTTCACAACATACATTCTGTACTAAATCTTTTCCAAGCAATACGTGGACTACTAAATATACAAAGCTGTGAAGATGAGGTCCTTGTCCTCGACAAGGCCAAAGGAGAGAATGAAGACAAAACACAGTCTGGCAGAACAAAATAAAATGAAGCAAAGGTGAAGTTAGGAAGTCATCATGAATATTACTTCCAACTATTTCAGGGTCAGCAAAATGGGGAGAAGGAAAGGATAGAGAGATATAGAGAGAGACATAGAAACAGAGACACAGAGAGACAGAGACAGTCCTTGTCCCTAATGCCATTTCAAGTTAAAGTCATTAACAATCTGTTGTCAAACACACAAAGAATAGAAACAATGATGTCATCAGTTTCAAGTCTACTGTTATCTTATTGGTTCTCAATCCTCATAAAGCATTTGAAGTTGGCGAATCTTTTATGTAATGAGAAATTCTGTAGACAAGGCTGGCCTCAGACTCAGAGATCTGCCTGCCTCTGCCTCCCAAGTGCTGGGATTAGAGGCAAGTGCCAGAGAAATTCTGGTTGAACTGGTTGGTAATTATCTGGATCAACCTCACCAAAAGTGATTGCATCAACAATAACAGGTAGCAATAATAAAAGGAATCAACTAGAGAAGCGTGGAGTGGTAGAATCCATACCTCCCATCTCTAAAGGGGAGAAGCAAACAAATACATTAGGAAAGAATTAATAATATGGGCATTGACTGAAAGTTTTGGAGAGCTACAGTCATATTTAGAGGACCTGAATTTGACAAATGTCACCTAGACAGACTTAGGCTGCAATATTGGACGAGACAACAGTAGCATTGCCCTCCAACGCTTCCAATTGGAGAAGTGCCTTCCAGCAGCTCTTGACCAGAGCCCAGTACAGGTGCACGGAATTTGTCTGCCTTAGGAGAGGGAAGGAAATGACACTGTACTTTAAGTGCGCTGGGTTTATAAGTGATGCAGATGAGTGACAGGAAGGGTGTTTAATGATGGAAATAAGACCTTTCCCTCTGTGTCGAAGGCAGGGTTTTTAAATTAAGGAATTATTTCTCAGAAATCAGTGCAGAATTCCTTATGCCACTTGATCTAAATCTTGTATGTTCTCATTTCCCACTCAGGGAGTAAGCTAAAACAAATTCAGTTCCTCAACAGTATTTAGGCCACTCTAAGTAGAGTCTAAGGAAACTGTTAACCATATCCCTTCTACACAGAAATTCCTTATACCAATAAAAAAGTCAGATCATGATAGACACTGAGTAATGGGGAAGCTCTGTTAACCAATCACGCCTAGTTAAGGCATGGCTACCTAGAATCCAGGAAGAAAACTGGGATGGACCAGGTTCACGCTCTCTCTGTGCGATTCCCCCCAGACACAGAGGAAGTCAGACTCCCCATTCTTGTGCTGTGAGTTTCCCATTGTAACCATAAAATATAATTGTTATCCTTAAGCTGGCCTGGTTATTTCCCATATCGAGCACGTTCACAACACCTGGTGTCACCCTTCTCTAGTGTAGTCGCTGGCTTATTTTCTTGTTCCTCCTGACCTCCAGACTCTAGGTTCTGCAGTAGACAAGGGCAGGGTCTTCCTGCTCTAGCCTTAGCATTTGTCAGAGAACCTGCCCAGTAGTTGGCTTTGACTAAACATGGAATAAAAGAATGGGGGAGCTGGGTGGTGGTGGCACATGCCTTTAATCCCAGCACTTGGGAGGCAGAGGCAGGTGGATCTCTGTGAGTTCGAGGTCAGCCTGGTCTACAAGAGCTAGTTCCAGGACAGGCTCCAAAGCTACAGAGAAACCCTGTCTTGAAAAAACAAAACAAAACAAAAGAATGGGGGAAAGTTTAGTCAAGGATTAGTCCTGAACTGGGATAAGGAAGCCATGATTGCAATATACCCTCTTATCTATTTGTGGATAACAAGGAGGTTAGTGAAGAAATTCTGATTTTTGTGCAACAAAACATTTTCAAGGATGCTGCAATGTAACCTTGCCAAAAGTTTAAATACATCTTTATTTTAAAAATGCTAATAGACGGTTAAAGATTGCTTTTGTGTTCACAGAAAGTTTGAGCAGAAATGAAAGCGATTTCCTGTTGCCTCCTCCTCACACATATACGGCCTCCCCCATTATCAACACCCCGACAAAAAGAGGCATTTGTAAATTCCTGTAGCAGCCTGTCATCATCACTCGGATTCCTTAGTTTGTAACGTGGTTCACTCTTGATGACAAACGTTCTTGGGAGTTAGTCAAATGGACAGTGACCAGGTCCACTGATGTAGCATCACACAGACTAGCTTCATGGTGCTGCAGACCCTCTGTACCCCACTTTTTCATCCTTCATCACCCTCAATAATTGATATCCACCCCTGACCTTTGTGTTTTACAAGTGCTATCATTTGTCTTTCTAGGGCACTTGCATTCCTCTGTTTCTTGGAGAGAGAAATACTGACCTAGATTCCTGTTTGTGTCCTTCTCCTTGCTAGGATAATGTAGACATGTGGTCCAGAGCCTTGTCTCTGAAACAGGCATTGGAGCATTGTGCTCATCTCTGTATCTCTTCTATTCAAACAAATGGATCATTAATTTGAATCATAGCATTTTCAGAATGTGAAGTCAATCTGTAAGAGAGCACTTAAAATTTAACGTTCAGAATTATTGTTGGGGAATCTATTTTCTTCCAACCAAAGTTTACGCATCAATAGACCAATTACAGGTCATGGCAGAGCATGGAACCAGTGTCTCCAGTGTTCACACTTTAGTGCCGATGTTGGTATTTGCATCTTACGGTTATGTGCTCATGCACACTGCCCAACTCAGCTAAAAAGCTAATGAATAAACTTGAGGAGTGCTCCTGAGCAGAGCACCAAGAGAAACCTAAACACTTAGAAGTCACAGTATCCATAGTAAGCGCTAATATTCAGGGGTTCTTTCATAAGCTTTCGTAATTAAGCCAAATAGATTAGGGAGGAAAAGGACGTTTTGTGGCCTGGCCCTGGGCTCTGCAGAAGGCATCTTGCTTTCATAGGGAAACTTCTCAAACTATCTTTTCCTAGTGGCATCATTTATTTTTTGTCTTTTCAATGAAAACACAATGGAAAAGAGTAGGGAAGGCTTTATTATTAATAATATTGTAAATAATAAATAAACAAAACTATTTTCTTCCTTTGTATTTATGGCTAGCCTCTGCCAGAAGCTATCCAGGGACAAAAGGGAACAATCCCAACACTTTCCTGTCTGCCCTCACTTACCCTACGGAGAGGTTGGCTCATGCCCTCTGGACCACAGTAGGCAAGACTGTGGTCTTCTTTCCCCACGACTCCCTATAGGACTTTGTATGTCCCCGAGAGTTGAATAAGGGTTTTTAAACAAGCAGTGGGATGGTTGAAGCTTGGAGGAGAGCCCATGATGAGCTGAAAAGAATTCCCAGCTGTGTTTTACTTGTCCCGGGCCCAGCTGCAGCAGTGCACAGAGGACTGTTTCTTAAGCCCTGTATGTATATGTACATGTTCACATCAGTGCATATGAGTGCATGCCTTTGAAGCAGCTGGGAAGCCCCGAGCCTTAGAGATGAATTAAGTTCCTTTGTGAGGCAGGCCTGCATATGTATAGATATGGGTAAGTGCATCCCACGTCTCTGTTTATTAGATTGCAAAGATCCTCAGCATGAGTACAAATATCTGGGGAATCAAAAAGAAATCATAGCATGGGTGCCTGTGCCAGAGCAGGCAGAGGCATGGAGACAAAAAAGAAAGGAGGATTTCAGGTAGGTCGAGAACTGTCAGCTCACGTTCATGAGGAGTGTGTGGAAGGACTTCTCTCCGGCTTGGGGTAACAGAGCCATGTCTGAACTCCCTATACTGGGAGAACTGATTCTTAGAAATATATGCTCAGTTTTCCTTTAATATTAGTCTTTAGGGGAGCTGTCTTTTTTTTTTTTTTTTTTGAAATGAAAGGTGAATTTCAAAGTGTGGTCTAGAAAGCAAGCAAGATCCTCCTAAAGAAATGGAAAAACTTCAAACGTTGGGCAGCTATCACATTTCCCTGGGTCAAGAGCCAACAAGACCAGGAGCCGATCAGAAGAACAAGGTGAGAGCCATGGAAATGTGCTTTGCACCTTCGCTAGCCAGAGTTTGTTGAGTGCCATGGTATCAGGTTCTCTGTGGAACAGAGCTGATATACTATCCCAGGGAGGTCCTAGAGAGTGGTCAGTGTTCAGTCCTCACCGGAATTCCAAAAGGTAGGCTCTAATGCTCGCAAAGGCGTGACTCAGGATAGACGAACTTGCCCGTGAGAATGAGGGCAAACAGACAGGAAGCGCAAGCCCCCTTCTTTTATGTAGGCGGCCACTGGAAGTTGTGGCCCAGATTTAGGTTAGACCTTCTGATCTCAAATGACCCAGATTTATGATGGGTCTCATACCTCAAATGCTCCAACCAAGAAAAATCCCTTCCAGTAGGTGTGCCCAGATGCTTAGGGTTTAGTCACTTCCAGATGTAGCCAAGTTGAAAACCAAGATTAGTCATCCCAACCATAAAGCCTATCATTGACCTCAAAGGGCACCAAACATAACCACTCCAAAAAGAGACCAGCCTGCAGCCCCATCCAAACTGGGTGCTTTTTGGATGATCACCTACTGTTCTCATCACCCAGCCCTGGCAGTAACGTGAGGCTTCTGAGTATCAAATTGGATGTTTCCCACTTTCTGTGACAGCTTTTTAGTGTTGGTTCCTCCTGGGTCTTAGGCGTAATATTTTCCTCTTTGTTTGCTATCTTTCCCAGTATTGCTCTGTGTCAGCTTAAGAGCTTTTAGGATATAATCCTTTGGGGATGGAGGGGGTGTCACTCACTTCCTCACTGAAATTCTCAATGTGAAAAAAAATTTTCAGGACTAAAAGGCAAACAGCACGCCTCCCCCCTCCCCACCAAGAACTAATAAGAGAAAAAGACAGCGAGTCCAAAAATGACCAAACGTCTGCATGTCCTCAAAAAGCCTGGACAGGATGAAGGGGGAAGAATGAGAAAGGCGTGGCTATGCCTAGAAAGATGCGTCGGCCTGATTGTCCACAATTTTCTCTGTATTCATTACACTCATTCACAAGTGGTATATTATTTTGATGTCATTATTCTGTAGATGTCCTTGTTTTTATTTTTTTTAAATACAAGAAAAGGACCCCAAAACTGTCATCATAAGCCTAACTGTTAAACTGTCCTCTTCTTCGAGGGAGAGAGCGACTGAGTCTATATTCAGCAGGGCTATTCATTATGTGCAATTTCCCTGGAGCTAGAAGCTGCAGTCCAGAGAGTGGCTTAAGCCCCCTCGTCCTCGCTTTCACAGAAGGTTCACATCTGCGGTTTGTGCATGGCCACAGCCCTTGGCAACAGTGTTTCCACGATGAAAGGAAAGAGCACTCAGCTGACCAGGATTTAGAGATTTGTTCAAGGTCAGAAGTAGCACTGCCACGCAAAACTTCCTGTGAAAAGCCCAGGGCACTGGCAGAGGCGCAGCTATTTGTTAAGGTACAGCAGGCAGCCCAAGAGCAACCATTAAGTTCTGTTTGGAGAGAATTTAGGGAATTAGAATGAAATAGGAGATATAGGCCCTTCCTCTCAGGAGTGTGAAATCTAATGGAGGGCATAAAATACACAGGCAAGAAAATGGGACAGTTACAAATGAAAACAGATAGGAACATTTACAGGAGAGCAGCGGAAACATGTAAAAACATTCGCTGCTAATTGGACATGTACAGAGATATATACACTCGTGCTGGGGCAGCTGAGGACTGTGTGAGGAAGAGCCCGTGAAGCCTTCACCTTCACCGTGTGTGTGGGTGGGGAGGAGGGAATTTAGAATGCTACTCCGATCTTTGAACAGACCACTGATGCAAACGCCATATCATGGACTATCCCAGGCCCTCAGTCTGGCATATCAAAAGACTACCAACGGCAAAGAACACACAAGGAAGGAGGGAATCTTGGGGTGCAGACGAGTCAAGAGTAGGAGTCTAACCAAGGTAAAAAACATCCCTATAATTCCAGCACTAACGACTAAGCCACTTTGTTAAAAGCCATGGAGGACTATCATTTATTCTATCTACACTCTACCTTGGTATGTGAGAAGGGACCAAATGACGAAGATGCAGACGTGTGTGTGTGTGTGTGTGTGTGTGTGTGTGTGTGTATGTGTGAAAGATATGGCAGAGAGTAGTTGCCCTGCCACAAAAACCAAACAGCCTGACCTCATGATTTTACTTTTTTTTTTTTTTTTAAATTTTTGAGACAGAGTCTCTCTGTGTAGCTTTGGAGCCTATCCTGGAACTCACTCTGTAGACCAGGCTGGTCTCGAATCACAAAGATCTGCCTGCCTCTGCCTCTTGAGTGCTAAGATAAAAGGTGTGCACCACTACTGCCCAGCATGAGTTTAGTTTTTTAAAAATGGTACCGGGGTAAGCACAGAGACTGCACCTGCTGTATCTCCTGAGCCCATTCCAAAAGCTGTTGCGTGCATTCTGCTAAGCTTCACTGGTGTCTGCTGGCCTTTCATAATTTGAATTATAGTAGTTAAAAACGCATGCACTATCTGAAAGTATCGCCCAATGAATTTCCAAGTCAATGTTCTTAAAAGACTGCATAGTTCTTCCTTTCCTGATGCTGTTTCATGCAAAATCAATTATTTTAAATGGCAAATAGATAAAAGTTAATATTGACTGCAACTAGAAAAAGATGAGTAGAAGTATTTGCTTGCAAATTCTTGAAACACGGCACCTTTAAAGGGTTTTATCTTAAAAAGTATGGCCGTGTTTTCCTTCATGATATTTGCATTTCCGAAAATGACTTCCACTCAGTAGTCTTTTCTTCCTTGGGGACAGAAGGAGGTAAAGAACTTGTTCCAGCAATGAATGAGTACTTGGCAGCTTGTCTTTTGCAAAAGCGAAAGATTACAATTGACATTCGAAATAGTGAATTACAAAACAGTAGCAGTGGGAATCCTGGAGATCATTCATAAAAGGATTCAAATTCGCACACTCTCCCGCTCTTGTCATATGCAGCCTCCATTCCAAGGCAGAGCCCCTCATCACCACACAGGGGACCTCCTCTGTAGACTTGGTATCAGAAAGTAGTCCGGAATCCATATAATTTCCTTCACAATTAATTTTTTGAGTGAACAGTTTATAAGTGGATTCTTGAGAGGTTAATGCTGCAGAGAGAAGGGGGGAAATCGCTATTGAAAACAGGACAATCACAGTTCACCACAGGAACATTTGCCAACAGAACATTTTGGCCCAAGGTAATAATATTGAGCTGTGGATTACAGCATTTAGTGTGACTGTGGCTAGCTGCTATTAATTTAAAGAAAATTATATTTTTTAATTAGGATTGCCACCCATCTAGAGCCTGAGGTTGAAAAGAAAGAAAAAATGCCATGGATTTTTTTCATCATTGTTTCTATTTTTAGTGTTCAGTGGGCCTAAAGCAGCTGCAAGAAAATGAAATCAGCAAGCTTAAGCTTTAAGTATGACTTTGATTTATTAAAGTTTGACAATTGGTTTTATAATCATTCAGGTGTTAATCAGCATCCATCCCTGGTCTGAGTCCTATGTGCTATGTCAGCAAAAACAAACTCAGGGAAGACTGACTTTCAAGCGGCTGATGGGACCCTTTATGGTCCTCATTCCCTGTGGCTGCTCCTACGGGGAGAGGGAGAGGATACCATGGAAGATCTTAGGCCTTGGTGTAGAATTTCCAGAATCCATGTAGCCCTGACTAACTGTAGACAGTCTGCCTATCTTGAAGCTTTGACTTCCCATCCTCATGCCAAAGAGAATCGTTATCGCTGTTGTCCGTTTTGAAAGGTGACAGGAAGGATTCAGTGGCGGTGTACAAGCCAGATGAAGGACGCGGAGTCCTAATGGAGTTGTCACTTTTCATATTGCCATGGTCAAAGACCCCACAGGAAACAACTTAAAGGAAGAGAGGCTTGTTTTGGATTTCCTTTTAGGGGGATACAGTCTATCACCGCAGGGAAGGGACAGCAACAGGTGCGGAAGGCAGCTGATCTCCCTGTTTTAATAGTCAGGAAGCAGAGAACTGACAAAGCGAGACCAGTCCATAAAAACTCAAGGCCCACCTCAGTGGCCACTCTTCTTAAAAGTTCCACAACTTTCCAAAGAAGTGCCACAAGCTGGGGACCAAGTGTTCAAGCCTGAACCTCTGGGAAGGGTAACATCGGAAGCACGAGTTACTTTGTTGCCAATATTACACAACATGAGAAAAGGACTCAAAAACCATCTGCTCTCTTGACAGCAAGCAACAGCAAGCCAGCTGGGAATCTTATCATACCAGGGTATGGTGGGGATAAGATACAGCCAAAGGCCCTATTGAGATCCTCCCTTCTGCTCCAACTCACCGCCTCGGGTTTGCACAAGAATAAACTCCTCTCTCAGTTCTGCAAGGCTAGTGAGAAGGCTGACGCCAGGTACTGCTTGATTCACAGAACTAAATCACGTCCTGGGGTTTTTTTATTCTCTGGTTTTTCTGGTGCCTTTATACTCTGTGGTGGCCTCAACAATGGGGTTGGCTTCAGCTGCCACCGTCCAAGCATGCACTTCCACATGCTACTGTCTATTTTCTATGGAATAACTATAATGCCAACACGGACAGCTGATGCGTGTTGGGCTTTGCCCCAGGTGGCTGTCTAAGAGAGGTGCGTATACATGCATGCGAGCTTCAAGTCACAGTCTCATGGTGTCCATTTTAAAATGAGGGAACCAACTTCCCAGCACCCTCACAGTGCATCAGCTAGATGCTTAGATGACTGGAGTTGGGTTACCATCACATTTCACACTCTTCCTAGAAGTCCTTCCTTTGCTGAGTCCTTCCTAGAAGTCCCTGTTGAGAACGGATCTGCTTGGCTTCATTGACCTTCTTCAGCATAGTCACTGATGACAGGTCATGCGTGGTGGCTTAAGTCAATGAGAGCACCTTGGGAACTTGGGCTGGGATTAGTCCATTGACAGAACACGGTTAAGAATGAAGGAGGGACATCTACCAAAAGGGAGGGTTAAGAAGAAGGGATACGAGCCATCAGAAGCTCCTTGAGAAAGAGACTTACAATAAGAAAGAAAGCAAGACAGGCACCTAAGGACTCAACAATACTTACATCATTTTAACAGGTTGCCAATGCCTATTCACTGGATGTTTGTGTCTGGCCTTGGCCCAGTCTCTTGCTACCTTCTGCCATGAATGGCTCCTAATATATTTTCATATATCCACTTAATGATCTGTTGGTCTGTCCATCCATTTGACACCCCTACTTGTGCCAGCCTGTGTTCACATGGAACCTACAGGACTATGGAAGAGCACTGGTTTTTGTTTGTTGTTGTTGTTTCTAACTTCTTTCTTTCTTTCTTTAAAAAGAAAACAAACTTTTTTCATTATGCATACCAATCCAAGTTCCCACTCCCTCCCCTTCTCCCATTCCCTCCACATACCCTCCCACCCTAGCCAGGGCTGCTGTTTTAATAACCGTGTAACAAGCAGTGACCTGGGGAGCTATGGTTGAAAAAGCCAAAGTGGCATATGAACCCACAGCAGAAATCGAACCAAAGTGAGGAGTTGGAGAAGTTTTGTAGTGGAATATATCTGTTTTGAGACTCGAAGGAAAACAAGGTGTTGGCTCTAAAAAGTGAGTGCAAATGGCCCCAAAAGCTCTCTATTGTGTCTGATCATTTTGCTGTAACATGTTGTGGTCAAGTTCTTGGCTGGTAGTACAAGCATTCTGCGATACTCTCTCTCTCTCTCTCTCTCTCTCTCTCTCTCTCTCTCTCTCTCTCGCTTTTTCAAGATAACATTTCTCTGTAGCTTTGGACCCTGTCCTGGAACTAGCTCTTGTAGACCACATTGGCCTCAAACTCACAAAGATCTGCCTGCCTCTGCATCACGAGTGCTGGGATTAAAGGCGTGCGCCACCACTGCCCGGCTGTGGTACACTCTCTATGAGAAAGCTTAGAGTTGGGATGCATGCATTAAACTCCAATGCTTTTTGCAAGAGGGAAGCCCTAAATAGAACTGTCTGGATGTAGTGAGGGAGATAAAAAAGATTCCAGCCTATGCGTTTGGAAGAAAGGGTGGACTTGTTTTCCAGGGAGTGATCAGTCTCCCCTCCGACTTCAGGACATTTGCACTTGACATCCTCTACTTGGATGCTCCTCCCCTGTGATCTCTGTATATCAGTTCCTTCTCTCTGTTAACCTTCTAAAAGTCTTGCTTTATAGCAGGGCATTAATCCCTGTATTTGGGAGAAAGAAGCAGGCAGATCTCTGAGTTCGAGGCCAGCCTGGTATACAGAGAAAGCCCTAGGACAGTCAAGACTGTACAGAGACCCTGTCTCATAAACAAACAAACAAAAACAAAGAAATCCCACCTCTCCTTGGTAGTGTGGCCTCTAATTCTGTGACTCTTGCCTACCTCATGTTGTGGTGAATCCCAACCATGAAATTAATTTGTTGCTACTACATAATGTTCATTTTGCTACTGTTATGAATTGTAATACCAAAAGTTGTGTTTTCCGATGCTTAGGGTTGGTCCACCCTCCAAGAGGGTTAAGAACCACTGCTTTAGCCCATTACCACGTTTTCATTTACAACACTGCTGCCCAAATGAGAGCCAAGCAAGGATGGCATCAATGAAAATGCCAAATTGGATGGGGGAGAATATGGGGGTCACAGGAGAGGGCAGAAAGGGAGAAGTGGGGAAGGGAAAGGAGCAGAGAAAAATGTATAGCTCAATAACATCAATAAAGAAAACCACAAGAGCTAAATAAACAACCTTAAAAAAAATTGGATGGGGCAAAGCCCATGAGGCCTCCTGAAACTCTATACAGCTCTGGACAACTAAGGAAAGCTGGGAACGGAAAAGGCAGCCTTCCCCAGGGAAGAGCTACCATTGGTTGTCCATGGCCAAACACAAATACAGCTCGCATTGTGTGTTCTGAACAAGTTATATTTAGGATAGCTATATATATTTATATGTGTGTAACAACAATAAAAAAAGAGGCCTTGAATTTGAAGGAGAGTGGGGAGGGGTGTAGAGGAAGGCTTGGAGGGAGGAAAGGAAAGAAAGAAATATAAACAAACTGTTATCTCTGAAACAAAAAGTAAATAAATAAAAAGGGAAAGGGAAAAAGCCAGTTTTTCCAGATGATCAGAGAATGGCAGGAAAAGCAGCCTTCCCATCCCCCCACCCCCATTTATGGGAGTGGGTTCCTTGCTCATCCCAGCCACCCAGCTAGCTTATACCCAAGATAATCACACAGAAACTGTATTAATTAAATTACTGCTTTGCCCATTAACCCTAGCCTCTTATGGGCTAACTCTCACATCTTGATTTAAACCATTTCTAATAATCTGTATATCACCACAAGATCATGGCTTACCGGGAAAGATTCAGCATGTCTGACTCTGGCAGCTCCATGGTGGTTCTCTCTGACTCTGCTTTTTACCTCCCAGAATTCAGTTCTGTCTTCTCCACCTACCTAAGTTCTGCCCTATCAGGCCAAGCTGTTTTTTTATTGATTAACCAATGAAAACAACACATAAACAGAAGGACCTCCTACACCCCCCCCCATCCTGCATAGAGAGTGGCCACTGTACCTCATGTTTCATCAACAGGCTAGACATCGGCTCTGCCTGAAATCAGTACCAACTTCGAAGAAAATCCTGTGTTGCTTCTCGGCAAGCACTCTGTTTAAAGGCTCTTGTCAGTTTTTAGATAATTTCTTCTAATTCTTTCCTATATAGGACTTTTTCCCCTTGAGACACCGTATGGTAGGATACCTAATGTTTGAAACCTAGTTTGAATCTCTTCACTGACAGACATTACTTAACCATGTAAACCACAACCATAATAACAAGCCATAGTAGTTATGATTTATACCACCTTATTAACACCGAATAGCTTACATAGACCTATTCTAAAATAGAAGAAAGAAAGATAAAGAGTTTTCTTTTAAAAGTCATATACTGCACTTTCATTCTTCTCTGGTGTGTATTTTTGTGTCTACACTTCCCTCTTTAAAGTAAAAATGGAGTTTTGATTTAAAACTAAGTTTGATGTAAAAACTAAAAATTTCATTGATTTAAAACCAAAGAGCCTTAGTGCTTCCAGCCTCCCTCAGGATTCCCCACATGAAGGTATATGAAGCAGTGGCTGATCAACAAAACTTTTAAACTTAAGCTGATAAAACTTCTCTTTGCCAAGCATACACATGTTGGTACTTACTATCTGTTTCAGTCTCTCCTCTATTGCTGGGATGAAATACCATAACTGAAAACAGCTTCCAAAACAAGGGTTTAGATTGGCTTACTGTGGCAAAGAGAGAATCCAAAATGGCGGGGAAGGCATGGCGTGACAACAGGAACAGGAAGCTAGCTGGAGATACATGAAGAAGATGGACAAGGAAAAGGAGAGACAGGGGGAGGGGGAGAAGAGAGAGAGAACAAAAACTGGAAATGGTGAGACGCTACAAACCTTTAAAACCAGACACCAGTCCCATAAGGCTCCACTGCTTATCTATGGTCCACAACCTCCACAAACAAGTGGGGAACCAAGCGTTCAAATACATGAGTCAAATACTTCTCATTCAAACCATCACACTGTGTGTGCACAGGGAATGTGAAAGATGACAGAGGGAATGTGGTCATTTGAAAGGAAATCGTCCCCAAAGTGAGTGACATTATTAGAAGATGTGTCCTTGGAGTAGGTGTGGCCTTGTGGAAAAAAGTGTGTCACTGTGGAAATGGGCTTTGAGGTAAAGACCTCAAGCTTCATTAGTGTGACAGTCAGTTGACTTCCTGCCGGCTTCTGATCCAGATGGAGCCGGCACCACATCTGCTTGCATGTCGTCATGCTCCCCCACATGATGATAATGGACTGATCCTCTGAAACTCAAAGCCACCACCTCAATTAAATGTTTTCTTTATAGGAATGGCTATGGTCATGGTGTCTCTTCACAGCAATAAAAATCCTAAATAATACAGGGAAGCTCCAGTCTTGAACCATTCTCACTCCTGGAAGGGCATAGTTAGTGCAGCAGCAATTACAGTCTGAGATAGAAGAGGACTGAGCGGAGACCTGTGACCAGCACGCAAATCCCTCTTGTGTTCTCTAATGTCACTCTGTGAGAATCAATAAGGAGCAGATAACCTATCCAGTAGGCTTTGTAGGGCCTAGGAAAAATTCACGGAGGCATGAGGAGTCTTGCCATGGTCTGGGATTCTTTAGGTTGGAAACTTCCAGCCCTCATGGTGGTAGCTCTTGGTATTGGTTCACTAAGGACTTCTCAGTATTTAAAAGCCAGGGAGGAGCTGGGTTTTGTGTTTGTGTCATCCTGCCCTTCCCCTCTTCCCCAGATATTCATCCTTTTAGGGGCTTTCCCGGCCTCTGAGGATTGCAGCCTTGTCTAGTATTCTGAAACATGCAAGGAGGCGCTATTAAAGAGCCACACAATCCCTGCACATTTGTAGGCTTGTCTGAGGCTCCCCCTCCTTCTTCCCACACCCATGCATGTAATTTAGCTTCCCATTAAGCCCCAGATCTAGCCTGGGTATAATGTTCCTTCCCATCAGCTTTTCACAGTGAACTCAGTCACACAGAGCACACATTTTGTAGTTTTATTGAATATTTATGACAGCAGGGAAAGGGGTGGCCTCACCCATTCATAGAGGACTCCTGTGTTTTAGTTATTATGTCCTATAGATATAACTCCAGATTATAGCTCCATCTAAATTTTCCAATCTATCAGTCAGACTAATAAGAACTGGAAGATCACTGAGCCACACAGTCGCCAATCAGAATGCTTTAGAGGGAATATATAAAAACAAAGTAGACATAAAAATTGGGATCAGAGAGTTTGGACTCAGATCTCTTCCTCGTACCATATGAAGAACAATGAATGTGTTACTTCCTTTTTCTAAGCCTCAACTCTTCTCATCTCTAAAATGGGACCATCAATAACTTCAGTGTGACTGTAGACAATAAATACAATAACACCTAAAGACCCAAGTACAGGGTAGGTTCTCAAATCAGGATCAAATCTTTTGATTCCAGCGAGATTCTAAGGTATACCAGGAAGACAAATCGGTGCTAGAGATAAGAACAGTTAAGTGGACTAAAATGAAGGGGGAAGATTAGTGATTGGTCTGCATTAACACAATCATAGATGCCTCTTAGGGCTCCCTGAGGAGAAGCAGAGGGACCTTTCCAGATGTGTGACTTAATGGTACCTGCTGCATAGACAGGCTTGGGGTTGTAGTCCTGAGTCTGCTCCAACAAGATTGGCTTAAGGGGACTGCCTGTGGGCCCTAGATGGAAAAGTGGCTGAAACCGAGGCAGGGTTGATGAAGAGGCTCTGAGCTCTGGGAGGGAAGCAGAAGCCGAAACCTCATCTGGCCAAAGTCATCTGTGATGTATGTCAGGGATGGGGGATACTATGGTAGCTAGCCTCGTGGACCTTGCCGTCCATGGTAGTTGGCGACTGGTAAATTCACAGGGGCAGGTGCTATTAAGAAGTCATTCAGCCATGTTCTCAAACCCTGACCTAACACTGCTAAAGATGAAGGTTCTAGATTTGAGCCACTGCAGAAGTGGTGTGTGTGTGTGTGTGTGTGTGTGTGTGTGTGTGTGTGTGTGTGTGTGAAGTCTCCTCCTGTGATTCTTGATATGAGAATTGGAGAGTCTGTTTCTAAGAAACTTCATGAAGGTGCTGGTGCAGCGAGCCCACGGGACAACACGCTGAGCAGTAGGATCTCAGATCAATACTCTAGCAAAAGCCTGAATCTTCTCCATTGTATCCACCGTCAAGAGATCTGTAGTTCTTCAGCTGATTACCTCCTGCTAGCTGACGGGATCTCATTACCTTGGACAGGGCCCTCTCAACCCCACCCCTGCCCCCGAATGTATGGTTTATGTGTGCCTTTGTATTTCCTAAGTCACCATTAATCTTAAAATTTTATCATCTTGTGTGTATGGGTGTTCTGCCTGTGTGTGTGTCTGTGTGCTTCAGACATGCAGTGCCCATGAAGGTCAAAAGAGGTCATTGGATGGCCTGGAGCTGGATGAAGCTACTTGGGAGCTACCACGTGGTCTCCAGCCCAGCTTCTTAGGAAGAGCAGCCAGTGCTCTTAAAGGTTGAGCCATTGCTCCAGCTTGCCCATTAACTTTTGTTGCTTTTCTCTCATTTAGTAATACTGATAGAAAGAAATTTTACTGCTTTTCTGCAATTCATTCAAAAACAAGAGACATTAAGAGCTAGTTTGAGGTAGGAGATTATATATATATATATATATATATATATATATATATATATGAAGAAGGGAGGAACCCATCATATCCCTGTAAGTGCTGTGAGTGTCCAGTGCCCAGCTGTGGTTGAGCACTGGAATAGGTTGCCAAGAAAATGTTAACATTGAATGAATGAATGAATGAATGAATGAATGAATGAATGAAAGGAAAGCAAAGTCAGGAAGAGGTGTTCAATATATAAAGCTTACTAATGCTAACAGGGAGACAAACCCAAATTGGGGGAAAGGGAGCACAGGGATTAGGCGGGGAGCAACGAGAGCATTCAGAAGGCGAGAGGTATGCTGCAAGCCACAGGACTAGAGGCACGTGTCATCTTCAAGGTACCACAGAAGACTGTTGCTTAATTTGTCCCCAGCGCTGCTAGTGGCCATGGAGGCACATGAACAGAAGGCTCCCAGAGTCCAGTGGCAGTGGCTGGGTTTGTGCTCTCCACTATGCTCCACTTTGACTGCCCTGTTTACCTCAGAGAGGGGACCTTTGCAGGTTAGAAGGCACAGGCACCGACATCACTACCTTAGCTTGCTTTGTTCTTGCCTGACCACATTCCAAGGGACAGTTGATTTAGGTATGGACAGGAGGCAGATTCCCTCTGCAAACAATGCTGGTTTGTCCAGTCCCACAGTGCAAATGCAGAGATAACTTTATCTAGACATTGCATTCTTGACCCACTTAGCCTGGTTCCATTGCAGCTCTTGGTTTGGTTTGTGCCCTAAAGCATGGAAAAGGGCATTTCAGAGACATGGTAGCTGATGTTAGCGCCAATTTCCTCCAGGATCACACACCATGGAACCATCAACTGGAGAAATTGTGATATTTGACCATTCCTTCTGGGCATTCCTTGTTTTGACTTTTCCTATAAAAGTGTCAGCAGAGAAGGCTCAACCTGGCCTTTTTCTCTCTGACAGCTACGACTGCAATTAATTCTCCCCTGGCCATTGTTGCCCTCACCTGTGGTTACCATGACATAGAAGGAAAATGTGAGCAGATGTGTGGGAAGTCCTTTTGTACAGGTATTGCTTTTATTGTTTAATGAATAAAGCCATTGGCTTAGCAGAATAGAGCTAGGTGGGAAAACTAAACTGAATGCTGGGAGAAAGAAGGCAGAGTCAGGGAGAAACCATGTAGCCCTGCAGGAGACAGACACCAGATGGAACTTTACCTGGTAAGCCACAGCCACATGGTGATACACAGATTGATGGTGATAGGTTATCTTAGGATAAAAGAGTTAGCCAGAAATATGCCTAAGCTATTGGCCAAACAGTATTGCAAATAATATAGTTTCTGTGTGATTACTTCGAGTCAGGGCAGTCAGGAAACAAATGAGCAGCCTCCCCCAACAAGCAGAGACCAGAGGGAGGAAGCCCAGGCCTTCTGTGGGAAGATGATGGTAGAACTTTACAGATGTCATGTAGCATCCAGCTGTTATAAGGATGTAATGTAGCATCCAGCTGTTATAAGGATGTCATGTAGCATCAAGCTGCTCTAAGGGTGTCATGTAGCATCCAGCTGTTGTAATGATATTATGTAGCATCCAGCTGTTGTAATGATATTATGTAGCATCCAGCTGCTGTAAGGATGTCCTGTAGCATCCAGCTGCTGTAAGGATGTCCTGTAGCATCCAGCTGCTGTAAGGATGTCACATTAGCATCTAGACCACACTATCTATGGCAGTCTTTTCCCTCTCACAAGTATGGAAAAGGCCCTTTTAACGAGATATTTTCTGTGAGCCTCTAGTTAACAGATTTCCCTATCCTAGGATCTCTTTCCTAGTTTATATCAAAGCAAGTTTATATCAAAGGCAGTATTGGCGACTACATATCGGCTCCTCATTCCCTTCCCTCATTACTGCCTGGGAGTCTGGCTGCAAACTCGTGAAACCTTTCCGATCTGCAGAAAGATCTAAGAAAAAAAGCCTCCTTCAACCAAATGGGCACTGAGTTACTCTGTTCAGAGCCCCTACCTTGCTGTCTGTCACTCGTGTTGGGGCTCTGAACTCTCTTCAGGGACCCTGCCATGCAGCTGTTGATCTGTCCATCTGCCAAAGCATTAATAACTTTTCCAATAAATTGCTACTCCGTTTTACTCCCTACTAATTCATCTCAGAGTCTCTCTTGAATGCCCCCATGTCATTTTCAGAGACACAGAAGCATGGGTTGTTCTACTAGTCGTCAGGATGGCTTTACAATGAACCACTCTGTTGCTCTCACTAGACACTGTTTGTCACCAATAAGAAAACATTTTAAGGAGTCTGTGACTAAACAAAAGAGTGTTTTTTACTGCACAAAGCAACTGGCTTATGGCCAATCATATCCTCCTTCTCTTTTGTGAATGCCATGAGGAGATAAAACAAAGGGCATGGGTCTAAAGTAGGGGTGCTTGCAATCGGCACCAGCTCCACCATTATTGCTAACTCTGAGAGATGGGCAGGGTTATTTAACCAACCTCTTCTACGTCTCAGTTCCTCATCTTTAAGTTCCTCACAGCATCTGCTGCATAGGGTCAGTATGTGGATAACATTCATTATTTCGCTTAAGAGTCTCGGAACAGTGCCTGGCTCCTGGAAAGAGCTAAGTTGCCAATACCTAAAATCCTCACAAATACAGTCAGAGTCAGGGTAAGCTGGCAATGAAGAGATAAGCTTGGTGCTTGGTGCTGTATTTTAACTTCCAGAAATAACTAGGTAGGAAATGACTGTCAGCATGACCAGCACCAGCTATGATATTGAGTCCATGCTTCCCCAGAAGCCAGAACAGAGAGCTTCATGTCTTCCTATGCCTACATAGAAGAGCCTGTTCTCTGATACAGGAGAAGCAGCTGGAACAGCACAGGTGAGGGGCAAGGCTGAGTGGTGAGGTTAGCCTTTGCCTGCTCCTTGTCCATAGCTGGCTCAGGGTGCAGAGTAGAAACCTGGGAACTAGTATCATGTCTGGTAATGACAGATTCTCCAGGGCAGGATATGGAGGACTTCACATCACTCCCTCTATATGCTGCTGAGACCCATGGTTAATTTCCACATTCCCTGAGTTTTGAGAGCTGAGCTCCATCTTGAAAGGGCCATTGATTTCGCTCTGGGCAATTAATGCATTATTCCAATTAAGGTTGTTTTTCTGGAAAGCCTCTAATCGGCATTATGATGTCAGAATAATGGTCCATCCCTGTACACCTAGCTTCCTTTAAAAAATGTCTTAGCCATAGGGACAATCTTAACACACAAGTTCCCTTTGGTGCCTCCATCCATAAGTAGCTCACCACATATACTCACAGCTTTGGATTTATAACACACTCTCTCCGTTTCCTGTTTATGTATCTCTTCTTTTGTTTTAGCAGCTTGACTGAGGAGTTTTAAGCATACAGTTTGACAAGTTTTGACATCCGTCAACAACTCTACAACCACAATTAAGCTAATGAGTCTGCCATGTCCATCACTCCGTATGGTTTTCTCATGGCTCTTTGCAGTCTTTCTGATATCTCATTGTCCTAGGAAGAGTTCTGGTCAACTCTTGGCAGTTGCTGATCTGCCTTCTGGCACTGTGGGCTAGTCTGCATTTCTCAGAACTTTGTATAAACAGAACCTTCATATATATTATAATTTTCTTCCCTCCCCTCTCCTCCCTTTCCCCTTTTCTTTTTGTCTTTTATCTTACTGCACTGGTTATGATCTCCAGAATGATGTTGGGGTGTAAAGAGTAGAAGTACCCCCTTTTTCCGGCTTGAGAAGAAAGCATTTAGTATTTTACTCACGGATGGGCATTTTTCATCATTCCTTTTTAAGTAATTGCTTTTTACTCCTTGTTTCTTGAGAAATTTTTATTTTCCAGGAATGCTACCTAATTTTCTTTTGATTTTCTTTTTGTTTGCTGTATAGACTTAGAAATAACATGTTCAACTTATAAATGTTTGGAGGAGTCTTAAGAGATTTCTGTTGTTTTCTGATTTCATTACATTATTGTTCAAGAACATATGTAAAATTTGAATTCTTCTAATTTTGCTGATAGTTATGTTATGGTGTGGGATCTGGCGGATGTTTTCCTCCCTGACTGTGCATTCTGCTTGTCTACAATATCCATCAGGTTTGGCTAGTTTATACTACTTTTCGACCTGAACAATTTCTAAACCTCTTTTTAAGGCAATTACTGAGAGGTGCTGTGGCAGTTTGAATGTAATTGGCCCCATAACCTCACAGAGAGTGGCATTGTCAGGAGATGTGGCTTTGCTGGAGGAAGTGTGTCACTGTGGGGACAGGCTTTGAGATTTCCTATGCTCAAGATACAACCCAGCGTTGCAGTTGACTTCCTGTTCCCTGTGAGTCAAGATGTAGCCAGTAGGACTTCTGTCTGCATGCTGCCATCCTCCCTGCCATGATGACAGTGGACTGACCTCTGAAACTGTAAGCAAGTCACCCAGCCATCCCAATTAAATGCTTTCCTTATGAGTGGCTGTGGTCATGGTGTATCTTCACAGCCATAGAAACCATAACTAAAACAGGGGCTAATATCTTCACTATAAAGGTAAAGTTTGTTTTTTACCTTGCGGTTCTTCCTACTGTTTTCCATCTGTCATGTCCCTGTCTTGTTGTTAGGTGAATCAATGTTCACAATGACGCAGTGATTGATGATCGCATCGTCTCGATTGGCTGATCCCTTCACTGCTGTTTTATCCATGAGAGTACTCTGTTCTTTGGAAATACAGAACTTAACCCATGTCTTTCTGTTTAAAGTTTCTGATGTACAGAATTCATTTGTGGCTAATAGACATGTTGCCCTTTAGTGGGAATACTCAGATCACTTATGGCTAATGTGATTGCTGGGGTGGTCAGACTGATACCTGTTATGTTATTACCTTATTTGTACAGAATTAGCTGTCCCCTGGCTTTGTTGTATTAGGTTTTATAGGACACAACTTTAGCTTATCACAACTGTCTTAATCCATTAGGTGCTAGAGCAAAATACCTTACGCTAGGCAACTTACAAACAACAAAACCATGTTCTTCCCAGCTTTGACAGCTGAGAAGAATAATATTAAGGTGTTCCTGGGGTCTTTGTTATCTCTACTGAAAAAAGTTCAGATGAGACGCACAGTTGAGTGTAGAAGATAGGCAAAGTTTATTGTAGAATAAAGGGAGGCACTCTCCAAGACAAGAATGGACAATGGCCAGAGAAACCCTTGTGCTGATTCATAGTTTTTGGTGGCTTTAAAAGTCTCCTCTGGAACAGACAACTTCCTCAAGGAGTGTTTTTCTGTCCAGGTGAGGAGAACGGTGTGTAAAGTCTCTGTTATGTAGTTATCTTATGAGCCTTTGGAAAGTCCAGGATGTCATGTTTCCACCCGGGGCCAGATTTATGACTGAGACCACTAATCAAATAACAGAGAAGATTTAAAAGTATTAAGGAAAAAGACAAAAATGAACATAAAATTCCACATCCTAGGTCAGCAATAGTGGTCCAGCTGCTGAAGGTGCTTGGTGCATAAGCCTGGTGATCAGTGCTAGCCACCAGTGCCCACGGGAGAGAAACAGCTCTCATGCTTGTCTTCCAACTTCCCAATACACATGTCACAGGGGGTTCAACATGACACTTCCCTATTTCCCTGTGTCTTTATCTGCTGCTGTCAATCAGGGGTACAGGATATAGGAGCCAGAAGGTGACTTTAAAGAAAAAGATAATCTTTGCTCTACACATCTGTTGGACAAGAAGTTGAAGAACTGTCTCGGGACAAGAATCTGGTGAACGGGGAAATGTTTGCCCCAACATTTCATAGAACCCCCTGAATCCTCACTCTTATGGAAAATTGGAATGTTCTTTGAGATGGACAGTCCTTACTCTATTTTTTCAGACCTTGGGAGCTAAATCAAATGGTTTCTTCCTCTATGGTCAGTCTAGTTTGTTTCTGAAGAGGTTGCGGGTAGCTGGACCTCCAGGGCCTGGTGACAACGTCCTGCAATCTGAGTTTCTGGTTTCATAAGCTGTTGCTTATGTGGGAGTGGTTCATCCTCAGTGCCCTTCAACCCTGCAAGCACTTGGCTAGTGTACCCACCCAGCAATGCTCCTTAGCTCTTAGATGCCTGGCAACGACAATAGACGTGAGAGATGCTATCCCTCCCCTCTACTGTCAGACTATTGAAAGAATGATTCCCATACCCCCAAGTGGAAATGCTGGGAGGAGAAATGACTGAGAGCCTGGGGGCAGCAGGAGGAGGAACTTGTCTCCTGGAGGAAGTCCTGAGACTTGTCAGCTGACTTTTCAGGGGAGTCTTTTAGCTAAGATTGGTAGTAAGGGACCACACCTTGTCTGGGTGGCTAGTTATACAGTGTCATGTCTTCTATGAAAACCCTACCTTCATCCTGGAGTGGTGGTGCACACCTTTAATTCAGGTACACTCTGGAGCCAGAGAAAAAAGATCTCAGAGTTTGAAGCTAACCTTGTCTGTAGAGTGAATTTCAGGACAGCCAAGGCTACACAGAGAAACCCTATCTCAAAACACCAAACAAACAGACAGAAAGCAAAAGCCCTACCTTCATGCCAGGTCATTCAGATGAATAGGGTGGGGGTGAGTCCCTGGATCTCTTGATCTCTCTTCTCAACAAGTCTACACAGAATAGTTCTCTTTCTTATCCTTTTCACTATTGATGTTACTCTTTTAAATTCATTTAATGAGGATGGGTGGCAGAACCAGGCTTGGGGCATAGGCTGTGACCCCTAAGTCCTGCAAGAGTACCTTCTTGCTGAATCTTTGTAATACAAGACGAGCAAATGACAGTAGCGGTCAGTCCGCGAGGAGGTTGGCAGGATTCCCTTCTTTCAATGATTCCCTTCAAGGTGGGAGGGGTAGAAGTAGACAGTAACAGCACAATACCTGAAGAAGATCCAAATGCATCAGTGCCTTAAAGGGGAAGGAACCCCTTAAAATCTGGAGGGGAGAT
>JAQHUG010000151.1:1707374-1862856 GCA_028555095.1 Dicrostonyx torquatus
CGAGAAAGAAAGAGGGGCAGAAAGAGAGGGCATGGAGAGAGAGAGAGAGAGAGAGAGAGAGAGAGAGAGAGAGAGAGAGAGAGAGAGACAGGGGTGGGGGGAGGAAGAGAGGGGAGCAAAAGAGAGGGGGCAGAGAGAGAGAGATGGGGGGGAGCGGGGAAGAGAGAAGAGGAGAGAGAGCTCTAGGTCTGGGATCTTGCCTAAAGGCATAGGCCAGTGTTCCCACACTTTTCATATGATGAAACAAGGAATTTCTCATATAAAAGCATGAATCATCTTCACAGGGCCAACTCTTCATGATCTTTTAATCTCTCTCAAAGCTGCACCTTCTAAGAACATTGACTTAATAATGAGGACTCAACGTATTAATTTGATACACAGAAATATTCAGATGGCCAGAGTGACAGTTTACATTCATTTGGAATTAGCCTGCTTCGTATAGTGTGGGAATATTACTACAGAATGCTTCCCATCTTCTTCTACCTAAGCAGTTACAAAAAAAAAAAAAAAAGCATAGACTCAGTGGTTTAAACGATAGATGTATGTGCGCGCGCACGTGTGTGTGTGTGTGTGTGTGTGTGTGTGTTTGTTATCAGTCACAGGCCTTAGGCATGTATGGTAAGTGTTCTGCCAGTAAACTATTTCTCCAGTCTTTGTTGTTTGGTTGGTGATTGTTTTGAGAGAGGGGCTTGTTACAGGTCAGACTTACTACATCTCCCAGGTTAGCCTAAAACTCCTGTTCTTCCTGCCTCTACCTCCAGACTGAGTGAGTGTGGGGGTTGCAGGCGAATGCTACCATGCCTCAACATTTGCTTCTCACAGTTAAGGCTAAGAAGTCTAACAATCTGAGACAAAGATGCTGGTGGGAGTGTAAACTGGACTAGCCACTGTGGAAGCCAGTATGGAAGGTCCTCAAAACCCAAAATATAGCTATCATTTGACCCAGTGATGTCACTCCTGGGTATATACCTGAGGACTCTGAGCCAACATACCACAGCCCTTGCATGTCCATGCTCATAGCGCCACTATTCACAACAGTTATAGAGTCACCTTAGGAATTTGCCCACGTGTGAATGGACAAGGGAAATGTGATCACACACGCACACACACAAATGCACATGGGACTTTTACTCAGCCTCAAATAAAAATGAAACTATGTAATTTTCTGGAAAATGGGTGCAACTGGAGATTGTCTACTAAATGAATAAGCCAGAGTCATGAAGACGAATATTGCATTTTGTCATAGCTGCATGTATTTTACATAGCTACATAAATACTGAATAAAAACAAAGACATGACTGCTGCAAGGTATGGTTGACAAGAAGATTTATTATAGATATGAGGGAGAAGGCAGACAGAGGCTCCTGGAAGGGTCCAGTCTGAACCAGGTCATGAGAGCAGAGGAGGAGGCAGAGAGCTAGGGAGGAAGAGAGCTAAGAGTCAGCGGAGAGAGGGAGGGGGAGAGGGGAAGAAGGAGAGGAGGAAAGGGGAAAGAGGAAAGGGAGGAGAGAGGGAGAAGGGGAAAGGGAGAAGGGGAGAGGGAGCGAGAACCAAGGGAATGTATGGCTGAAATGGCAGATTTCTATACAAATGAGAAACTGGGGGAGGGGACGGAAACCCTTGGGCTGGAGATGTTTAAGGTTTGGGACTGGGTGAGAGGTGCTGGGAGGAGCCAAAGGTACCAGGTGAGCCTTGTCCTGGTTTCTTTGGGGTCTGGTAGCCATTATATATTATGTAATATATATGTATGGTAATCTGAATGAGATATTTCCATATTCTTATGTTCTTTTCATTGAATATAGATTTTTTTCTCACATAATATATCCTGAGTACAGTTTCCCCTCCCTCTACCCCTCCTAGCCCCTCACCCCTCCCTACCCATCAGGATCCACTCTCTTTCTGACTCTCCTTAGAGAACAAACAGGCTTCTAAGAAATAATAATGAAATAAAATAAAACAAAGCATAAAATAAGAAAAAAAACTGTTGGCATACAAAAAGTTCCGCAATAGCCCAGAATGGAGTATGACAAAGGTTTATTTATCTGGGGATAAACTCACAGAAAGAGTAGTGATCCACAATCCTATACATGCACAGGGAACTGGAACCGAATCCAGCAGCCAAGAGACCCATGCATTCTTTTCATCTGCATTTATACTACATGAGACCACACCCAAAGATAGGATACCAGGCCGGTATCTTAAAGGCTATTGGCTGAAGGAGTTCCCACAGCAAAAATCAACTGAACATACTGGAATTGGATGAAACAAGCAACGAGAAGAAAAAGAGCCCAAGAGAAGGCACAAGAGACAGAAACTCACTTGTTCACACACTCATGAATCCCATGAAAACACCAAACTGGAAGCTGACCTGATGCACGCATGTGCAGGCTCTGTGCGTGCTTCCTCAATCTCTGTGAGTTCACATGTGCTTTCTTCATGTTGGTTTAGGGGTCCTTGTTTTTTTCAATGTCCTCCATCATCCCTTATGGCTCTACAGTCTTTCTGCCTTCTCTTCCCTGGGGCTCCCTGATCCCTGAGGACAGGGATTTGATGGAGGCATCATACTTAGGGCTGAACACTCCAAGGCCTCTCACTATCACATAATGTCTGGCTGTGGATCTCCGCGTTTGTTCCCATCTGCTGCAGGAGAAAGCTTCTCTGATGATGGCTGAGCAAGGCACTGGTCTATGAATAGAGCAGAATATCACTGGGAGCCACTTTATTGTTACATTGGTTTTTAAGAACTGTAGTATTTGCCTTTACCCTAAGTCCCTCGGTTATCTGGTCTCAGGTTCTTAACCACCCAAGCAACGTTAGGTAAGGGTTCCATCTCCCCAAATGAACTTTCAGTCAAGTCAGATATCAGTTAGCTTCTCCCACAAACTTTGTGCCACCATTGCCCTAGCATGGCTGCAGGCAGGACACCATTGTGAATCAAAGGTTTTGTGGCTGGGTTGGTCTTTACATTTCTCTTTTGGTATCATACAGAGTTTCTAGCTTTTTATGTTCTTTGTATATTTTGGTTAGTAGCTCTCTATAGGATGTAGAGTTGGTAAAAATATTTTCCTGTTCTGTAGGCTGCCACTTTGCCCAAATGACGGGATCCTATGCCTTCAGAAGCTTTTCATTTTCATGAGGTCCCATTATTAATTGTTGATCTTGGTGCCTGTGCTAGCAGTGTTCTGTTCATGAAGTCTTTTCTTGTGCTAAAGAGTTCAAGGCCATTCATTCCCCACCTTCTCTTCTACCAGGTTAAGTGTATCTGACTTTTATGTTGAGGTCTTTGATCCATTTTGAGTTGAGTTCTGTTCAGAGTGATAAGGTGAGTCTATTTGGATTCTTCTACATGCAGTCATCCAGTGTGATCAGCACCATTTATTGTTTTTTTTTCCTGTTTGTACTTCTGACTTCTTTATAAACATAATCACTTGTTCATAGGATGTAAGTTTATGTCTGGATCTTCAATTTGATTCCACGGATCGATGTGTCTCTTTTGAGTCAATACCATGCTGGTTTTATTACTATAGTTCTGTGGTAGAGCTGGAAATTGATGAGACCTCCCTCAGCTCCCTTGTCATTCAGGATTGTTTTAGAAATCCTGGCTTTTTTCTGTTTCCATATAAAGCTGAAAGTTGTCCTCCCAAGAACTGTGTTGGAATTCTGATGAGGATTCAGTCGAATCTGTAGATTGCTTTGGGTAGGGTGGCCAATCTCTTCTTTGTCAGTCTTACTGATCCATGAGCATGTGTGATCTTTCCACCTTCTAACATCTTCTTCAGTTTCTTTCTTCAGTGTCTTAAGGTTTTCAATCATACAAGCCTTTCACGTGCTTGCTTAGAGTTACCTCAAGATATTTTATATTATTTAGGCTACTGTGAAAGTTGTTGTTTTCCTGATTTCTTTCTCAGTCTATTTGTCATTTGTATTTAGGAAGACTACTTACCTTTGAGAACTAATTTTGTGTCCAGCATCATTGTATGGGATAATTGTAATTTGGGGGCTGATGTCTGGTCTTTTCTGTTGGGTGTTTTGTTTTGGTTTCTGTTGCTCTTTCTAATTCTTAGGAGAGTGTGGAGGCTGGGTGTTGCATGGTAAGAAATTCTGATGGGATCTTGATAGCTGTGACTACTGGGAGTTCTGTAAAATATTTTCCTAGGTTTTGTGAACTGACACTTAGGGAATGGGCATGGCCTAGGAGGTGAGGGCTGAGGGAATCACAGGAGGGAGGAAAGCAGGGTGTTATACAAGGATCTGCTTAGTCCCCCAGGAATTGAGCAGAGAGTGAGGAGAGGCCACAAAGGGTGGTCTGCTAGAAATCTGGGACTGGACTGAGGGACTGGATTTAGAGGAGATGGGAGTTTAGGTGAAGATCTATAGTTAGCCTACCTGCTCCCCTGGTCAGAGTATCATTTTCTTAGGCATTTAAGTACTTGGTCCCCAGTTGGTGGCACCTTTTGTATAGGATTAAGAGGGGTGGCATTGCTACAGGAATTATGTCACTGGGGCTGGGCTTTGAACTTTCAAAAGCCACATGCCATTGCCAATTTACTCTCTCTGATTCTTGTGTGCCCTTAAGATGTGAATGCTCAGCTTGTTGCTCCAGCTGCCATGCTTGCCTGCCACGATGGTGATGGACCCGTATCCCTCTGGAACTGCACATCATCTAAATACCCCAGCAACAGGAAAGTAACTATTGAAGTATGTGTGTGTACATGCAAATGCATCTGTACCCGTGTGTGCATTCATGTGTGTATGTATATATATTGTAAATACATATATTTGTAGTTGTCCCATCACTTCTTAATGCTTTGTTCTATTTAAAAGCAAGAATCTGTCTTAGTTCTCATTTCACAGAGTTTTGTGGCCATCTTTGAGTTTCCCTGATCTCTTCTTCTATAATATCTAATGTGGTCAAATTTCTGCTTAGTGGATAAATGTTTAGAGCTTACTCAGTGTTCTCTCTATGATATCTTTTGTTGCCCTACATTAAGTGTTTTACACATTGTTTATATATCTATATATACATTTGCACATAATATATAACAATATATTATATGTTACATAAAGAAAATCTAAATATATGTATCATATATTTATGCATATAAGTATATCATATATGTCTATGAATATATTTAATAAATATACATAAATAAAAATAAAATATTGCTCTATGATATGTAAATATGAATATATTATGAATATAACATATGAATAAAAGTATAGTTCTATGTAAATATATAAATATATACATATATGTGTGCATACACATACAAACAACAAATATGTGATATATAAACAAAATAATTAAATATACTATATATTATATATATTTATAACCATTCTTGCTTATCTCATGTCAAGAGGATATGTGTGGTCCTTGTTTTTCTATACTGAGTGAGGGCAGAGCTGTCACGACCAGATGGACATTCCCATTAGCTGACAGGCATTTATCTTACATATTTGTGATTTTAGCCCATACAAACTTGATTTAAGCTTATTTTTAACATTTTGAATGCACGAAGTACCTACAACTCTTTTTGCTCTGACATCTGTTTTGCTTCTGTGTCAGTTTAAGTACCGATTTTCCACTTTATGCTGCATTGTGTTTTTCTGTTCTTTGCACGCCTGGTAAATTTCCACACATGGCAGGCTTTGAGAATCCTACCTTTTTAGGTGCTGTTTCTAAGTGCCTGTCAGTACCATTCTAGCTGTACTCTGGGGTATAACTTAGAAATGCTGTATCTTTTCAGCTCAAGTCTTCCTTTCCAAATTGACTACACGAACCTAGAGCAATGTTTAGTCAGTCCTCTCTACAGGGGCAAGATGTTTGTGTCCACTTCTTCGTGTTCCCACCAGTCTAGAGGCTTCCTGTTCTGGCTCGTGGGAACAGACCCTCTCCAGCTTTAGGTGAACCAGGCTCATTTGTTCCTAATCCTCTCAGATCCCCCTAAGTGAGATAAGTTACCCCCATATGTGTCCTGCCTGGAGCTCTGGAGGAGCCACTCCAGGAGGCTGTCCCTAGATTGCCAATCTCTGGAGTTGTCTACTATGGAATAATTCTGTATGCTGTGAGTGTGTGTTGCTCTCATTGGTTGATAATAAGACTGATTTGGCTTATACCAAAGCAGAGTAGGGACAGGTGGGAAAGTCAAACTGAAAATACAGAAGAAAAGGGTTGGAGTCAGAGAGAGGCGAGCCAGTGGCCAGAGGACCAAGGTATGCTAGAGAACAAGTAAAGCCACGAAGCCACATGGCCAAGACGTAGATGAATAGTAATGGGTTAATTTAAGTTGTAAGAACTAATTAGCAATAAGCCTGAGTTATAGGACAAACATTCTATATAATATAAGCTTTTGTGTGTTTATTTGGGACCTGGCCATGGAGAGGGGAGCTCTGCCTCCATTTATAGGTGTCACTCCATGAGGCTTTGCCCTCCCTAGGCCCCCAGTGCTCTCTAACCACCTCGATGTCCTGGGCACCCAATCTCACATCTTCAACCCCAGGAATCTAACTGGATTAGTTAGGATCTAACTGGGTTCCCTCGGCAGCTTGCAAATACCCTGAAGGTAGTACACTAGAGCGATCGCAGGCTCACTTCTGTTCCCCCTCTCTAGGATTTCTTCTCTTGCCTTACTGTAGGAGCATGCGCCAACAAAGTCAGCTAGGGTTCCTGAATAGGGGATCCTCACCGCCAAAGAAAAGTCAGATTAAAGAAACAGAAGACAGGATAGAATCAGGAGGTCTGTCTGGTCTGTTGAAGCAGCCAAACAGCCCCGAGTTTATTTCAGAACTTGCTTCTATACAAAAGCAGAACAGAGCACAGCACAGACGGTCAGTCAGTATCTAACCAAAAGTCCACTCCTGTCCTTGAGTGAGCAGCCTCCTCTCCAACACGTGCTGGCTGCTCGGAAGCCACCTCACTTTCTATCTCGATGTCCCTGAGGTTTGTCGTCAGCAGTGTACTGTCTACTAGATAGAGCGTTCTTTCTCACGGGCTAAATCAGAAGTCTCTCACAGCCCTCAAGGTTATAGGAAAAAGCAGAGCAGGCAGACTTGAACCCAAATGACTTCTTTAAGTCAGAAATGACTCCAGATGGGAACTGAGTCACACGTGGGCTCCCACACCTTACCTTTGTTGTTTTAATATAGTTGTTGCACCATCTCTGCTTTTGCTTATTTTAGGTAGGAAGAGTAAGCCTGGTGCTTATTTTTCTATAGTGTAAGAGCTCCTTAAATGACCAATGCAGCCATTCACTGGGAAGTTAACCAGCCTCTCATCATCAGCTGTAGTCTCTGGCCAATGCCCACACTGTGGTTTTCATTGTTTAGCTTTTGTATAAACTCCTAGGTGTTACTTTGTATAAATCCCTAGGTGTTACTTTCTAAGTCTTCTGTGTAATCTGAAGTGTGTTTTGCTTCCCTGGACTCTTGGCTCCTTCCTCAGCTGACCGTCTTCTGGTAGGTTCCTCTCTTACATTTGTTACACGTGTCAACCAGGCTAATTGTTTAGATCACCAAAGCTTTTAAGGTGTTATTGATTTTTCATCATTGAAATAAGAAACAGACATAGGAAGCCATTTATTTGGTGGAATGTGAAGTGGCTGAAATCTTTATTGTATGGACAAGGCTATCTACTGGAGTATGACTTTCTGAATCATATATAACAATAAACATAGTAAATAAAACCAAAACCAGTTCAACCATGAGTCACTTAAACATGGTGATCCCTCCTGGCGGATGTCCTGGGGTAATTTCATTGTGATGCAAACACAGAGTACACTTTCAGGAATCTAGGTGGCACAACCTGCCAGAGGATTAGACTATGTGGTGGATACAGATAGACAGACTACGAAGTGAGTGCAGGTCTTTGGAATGTGAAGCATATCCCAGCAATGTAAGTTTCTATGGGAAGCTGTAGAAGACACATTTCATTCCTGTGTCTCCCTACTGACATGGATGCTCACCCCCTGGGATTTATGATGCTATTGTCCACTTCCACATCTACAATGACAGGCAGGTAGTGGAGAAGAGGAGAAATGAGGCACAGTCAACCGAGAGGCCATTGCATGTCCCTAGATGCTCTTTGTTTCATCCTCATGAATCTGAGCCACGTCCTGTGCAAACACTGTTGAGTGCTCTCCATTCTGCCTTGACCCATGTGAGTTGTCAGCATGTGGGGGATAAGGCGCAAATAATGGATAGTGACGAAGGAATGCAGATAATGACTACATTCTCCTATTTTGGGAAGAATTGGTCTTTTGTGAGATGTAGCAAAAGGAACTCTTACCATTGCCCCTTATTTTGAGCCCCCCTTTTCAAGCAACAGAAGTCTACCTGCCACTAAGTTGGTATGTGACAAAACAATGTGTTTCAGTAAGCCCAAATTCAAACTACAAAATAGTCGCTGATTTCTGCCTGCTTGATAAATGTTCTTTGTCGAGTCAAAACACTCACCATGGGCCGCATAATGCTTTTCCAGCTGTCAAATCAGCATTAGCCGTGCTAGCATGAAAAAGAGGCCAAGCAAAAGCCTGGGAGACTTGGAACCATCCACCCCACTAAAGGATTTAAGACTACTGTTAGCCTGTGACTTGTGACCCGAGTGCCATTTGGAAGTTTACCGTTGCTTTCCAGCTCAGCCCAGAAAGGCACACACTTACCTTCGTTGTTGCTATCAGCCCAGCTGATGCCAGATAACTTAAAAAAGAGAGGCAAGAAGGTAAAATAAAAATTTCTTTGATTCTTTTGGAAAATCCTTCTGCATTTACATATTATTTCACAGAACCCTGACGCTTAGGTGCTCATGATAGTACCACAAAGAGATAGTCCAATCATCAGAAATTAAGTGGCTATGTTGTGCCTATAACTGACCACTGTTTTAGACAAAAGTTTAATAAGAGCCAATACAATGACAAATAAATGAACACCATTCCTTGTAGTCTTCTGTTTAAACACAGCAGAATGTAAATGAAATCTATCGTCAACTAGCCATGCCTAGGACCACTGTTCTTCATGAAAGATGTTGGGTTTGAGATTGCAAAATAAAAAACAACAACAACAAAAAACCATTGCCTAATTTACTGGTGTCTCTGCCATCAACAAACTAAATACCAGGGGAGAGATGACAGCTTGAGACTCTGGGAGAACCAGGTTCCTTGGGCTTCCTTGATGACACCGGCTACTCTGACCTCGGGAAGCGGCAAGGATCTAGCTGGCAGCTGCCTTCAACTAGGGCAATCCCCTGGTATATAAATGTTTCACTGTGTCCCAAAACAGGCTTTGCTGAAGGGTCCAAAGTTCATTGTGCGCTCATGTGTTATGTGGGCCAGAGGCAGGGTTAGATTATGGTCTCTGGGACTGGACTTTCTTGAGCTTAGGAACAATGCCAGGAATAAGAGGAGAGTGGAAGCAGGGGTTGGGAAGGTTGGAAGATAGACTAGGTGGTACTCGGGCATTATTGTACACAGCATGTTGTAGAGAGAATATCTGCACCTTGAGCTGAATTGGGTCCTGTGTGGCTTCTTCACCCTGTTTCCAATGAATCAATTCCTGCAAGGTATCTATACTCCTTGTGCATTCTCCAGCCAACGCCTGGTCCTGATGGACGCATCCAGGTACACCTGGTCAGGGACTCTTACACTGGGAGGTCACACAATGAGAACCTACCTTCTGTGCTTGAATTATGAAGAGAACAATGAGCGGGGACAAAGGTGTTTTTAAAAAGACCTAGACAAGCTAGATTTTGTTTAATCTGAGCGAAGAACATTCATGAATCAGACCACATTCAGTCATAGACAGGAGAGACTCAAAGAGCTCTCTACCCAACAGCCCCAGACAAATCACAGGCTGGGAAAGAACTTGGCATCCAAAACCAGTTTGGATGGTTTCAGGTAAGTACTTGCCTTATATGGCCGGATCAGCTAGCAGCCTGCAATTGGCTGAGGTTTGGTTGCTCTGACTGGCTAAGACCCAGCTGCTTCTAATGGGATTATATGCTTCCCTTAGGCTGCAGGTTTCTATTTACCCAGAAAGCCTTAGACCAAGTTTTCCATAATTGAACATTAGTTACTCATCTCTCTTTGGAGAGGCTTGAAAATTCGTGTCCCGTTATTCAACTCGCCTTAATACTTCGGGTCTGCGGAAGAGCTGTTCCACCTGCTCTTGTCCAGGTGGAGGAATTCATTTCTTCTCTTGCCCCAGTCTGATTTAAGCACTATTCATCTTGCAGTCTTGCCCAAGGAGCACTGACCAGCTGAGTTCCAGGATGCCATCAAAAATAGCTGCTCAAACTGAGAAAGACAGTTTCTGGGTGGGGTGGGGGAAGAGTGTCTATTCGTGGCTGGTGCATCGCCAAATGATTTCAATTTGTGTTGGTATTTTAATACAGAGAAATAAACGCAAATACTAGTGCATTTGACATTTGAAATCATGCGGATTGGCTGGCATATTTTAAAACACATCAAATAAAGACAGGCATCAACGTTTGACAAATTTTTATACAAAATGTATTGTAAGAAACAAACGAAAGGCGAAGTGTCAACAAATTTTCTTATAAAATTCAAAAGACAAATGCATAGAATTACAGGAGGTGTATTAGCTCTGTGTAGAATTTAAAAAGGCTTTTGTGGTTTATAATCCTTTTAAGATTCAATCTGTAAAATTGCCCTGGAACAATGAAAACCTGAAATCAAATCATAAAGCAGACTAACGGGTAAAGACTGTAATACAAATGGACATATTTTATCCTGTCTGTTCAAAGTGAGAGCAATTTCTTTTTCTTTTATAAGCATAAAGGTCTACATTAATTTGCTTTACAATAGTCATTATTTCCTTCACAGAAATTTCAGTTATTTTTAAACTATAATCTGATTGTAGTCCCCCCCACACTTCACTATTTACTGATTCCATTTCTCTACATCCATCATAAAAAGAGTCAAGAATCGCATAGGCACTGATGGGCATTGAACCATGGGTGTTACAAAAGAGCTGTGGCGAGAGCTGGCTGCTCTCCGAGGGCTTTAGGGCATAGATTGTTACTTTGAAAAGATGGTCTTTGGGTTTGAATATCAGTGTCTGCCAGGCAGAAACTAAATAGAGCAAGATCAAAACCTCCATCTTGTTGGTGGGCTTTATCCCTTCACTGTTTCTGTGCTACTTTTCGGAGCGCATTGAAATTCCCTGCTGTCTCCTCTGTGGGCCTGGGTTTTAATGTACGGCAGCGTGCCCCAAGGGCAGAGGAAATTATGCTGCCTGGGCCTTTGTCTGTAAGCAGCAATGCAATGGGGTGGTGTAAAATAGGAGACAGATTTATTTAGGCATAAACAATGTAAAAAATGTTACATACAAGAAACGTAAAATCCAGTATCCCAATAAATCTGGCTGGCAAGCTTCACCTTACTGCTAAATGATTGTACAAAAGAACAAACTTTCTCCAGTGTTTCCAGGCTGGCAAATGCAATTTGTTCGGTCTACAGCTTCCTAACTTTGTCAGGACCTATAAAGCCCTTCCCTCCAGGTGCCAATGTATCTGAGGAGGTTTGCAGGGTCTCGGGGTCAATCCTATTATAGCGCACCGAGGCTCTGTCCTGCCTTTTGTCCCTCAGTGTTTAACGAGATGGACAGTTTTGAAGTGTGGTACAAGAGAGTTGCTCGTATTTTCTTCAAAACCACTAAATGATCCAGGCTAGCATATCTCAAGCACTGACGTGCAGACAAATGACCTGGCATGTCACAGAAAGTAGATGCACGCTTATTTGGGGTGAAGGTTGAGATCTTTGTTTGGAAGAGTCCTCAGGTACAGCCCTCATGTCTGGGGATCTCACTAGGTTTCAGAAGAAAAGCGTGAGTGACCCAGGTGATTGAGACAGCTAAGGCCTTTTCATAGAACACACACTGAACTCTTTCTTCATGCCCTGCGTTGGGACATGGGGATTTTACGATGGGGATGGTTCAGTCCCATCCTCCTGGAGCTTATAGGAGAGCAGGGAGCCAGAGAACTTACAAAGCTCCGGAGCAAAGCCAGGATTCAGGTTTCCCAGAACTCTAGTGTGTGATCCTGAGAAGCTTGCATCTTTTCTCTACCATTAATGCTGTCTCATTTCCCACCTACCCAAGAATTGGATTTCTAGTGTCTCTTATACACCACATGGTAATCTTCCCTCCATAGCTGGGACACACTCAAAGTAATGAACTGTTCCTTGCTGCAAGGTTTGAGCCTTGCCCTGTAAGTCAGGGAGCATGCTGAGAGGTCACAGCAGGTTTGACCTGTGCTGTTGACTGTTAGAGCAGCAGCACCAAGGACAGATTTGGCAGTAGGGTCCAGCAGGTGTTTGTTGGAGGAAGCCTTTTACAAAGGCTGACTCCTTGAAGTGTCAGTGAAAAAGAATAGGTTGGGTGAGAACCATTCTTGTTGAGGGTTAGAGAGATGGGTTGCCTATCTGTTTGCACCTCCATCCCAGAATCTTGAAATTGACTTTTCGTTTGTTCTCATGACATCCTTTGGACCATCGAAGAGGATATTGGCTATGAATTGCTGCTGTCTGTGTTTGAACCTAGAGCGTTTTAATCCCAGAATTTTATTGTTTTAATCTACTATATCACAGTATGCAAGGTGTGTGGCCCTTATCACACCGCTGCTCCAAACTAATGCTTGCCGGACGCAAACGCATCAACAGAGAGTGTGTCACGATGATCCAGTGTGAAGGTTTAGGCATCCGATAAACCTGGTTTCAAATTTTGTTTCTGCTGTTTAAGAACTTGAGCATGTTAAGCAATCTATTAGCTGAGTGGTGTTGCACACATCTTTAATCCCAGCAGTCTTGGAAGTGGAGGAAAGTGGATCTCTGTGTTCACGGCCAGCCTGGTCTACAGAGTGAATTCCAGGATAGCTAGGACTGTTACACAGAGAACCTTGTCGTGAAGAAACAAAAAGCAAAACAAAAAGATCTCTCTATTCAGACTCCTTTCTTGTAAATGACCATAAAATAACATAACAATATATAATGCAACATAATGTAGCATAATATAGCAATACATAACATAATGTAACAGCAATATCACAGGATAGCTATAGGAGAAAAAGTCCTGGGGAAAAAATGTTTAGAAAACTGCCTAACATATATCCAGTGTTTAATACTTAAAAATCTTATTATTTATGATTGTTATTTGTTAATGGATGTGATTAATTGCAGAAGGGATTTGAGACAAGGGCTCACTAGGCAGCCAGTAGTCAAAGTTGGCCTCAATCTCAGGACAGTTCTCATGCCTCAGCCTCCCTCTCAGGTGCTGCAATTTCAAGCACAAGACACTGTGCCCCTAGTGGATTTGCTCAAATTTTATTTGAAGAGATATAAATGAACAATAAATGATAAAAATAATCCCTTTCAATGAGGAGATTGTGAATGAATGAGATTTTATTTTTCAAAATAAACTGAGGGACAATTTATTTGTGATAACTTAATTGTCATCGTCTATATGCTAAAAGCATTTTCTGGACCTATGAGCCCTTTGTTTTCTTGGTTAAATAAGGAGGACAATTATAGTGCTGACATACTTCATCAATTCTGTCAAAAATGTCAAAATCATTTGAAAAATGCAAATTACTCTAATGGATAACTATATTTTCTTCAGCTATGACCAAAGCTACACTGGGAACCACGGTCTGACCGAGCCGCCTTCCCTATCAAGCTACTTGTCAATTGGTACAGTGGAAATGCCCCTAAATAGTATAGGAAAATACATTTTGGGGGCGTTACCATGGAAACCTACAAAGCACTTTAGAATGCCTTAAGTCTGCAAGACTCAGGTCTTTTATAGTCAAGATAATCAATCACAATATTAGAGCAACATGGAGTCTAATTCACAACAGCTTCCATTTTGACTGAGTCTATATTATTTTGTAAAATACTTTCCCTCCTAGTACGCCATTTATCTTATGTAAAGACACACAACCTGCTCTACCTGGCAACCCCTACCCAATCGCTCATATCTAGCCACAGCCCATATGCAGGTGCCTGTCCTTAAAATGTCTCCTCAAAGACGTCTGTCAGACAAAGGTATTAGAATGCTGTTACAGTTCCCCGTCTGAGCATGCGTCACTGCGCAAGACCAGATGAAACTGTGGCTGCAGCTTTTATCAGAAACTCCGAATGATCATTTGGTTAAAGTTTCAAATTCCTTTGAACTCAGTTTTCTGTGAACCCAATTGATAGACTGTATTTAGAGAACGACTTGTATGTAGAGAAAACCAGGACAATGAAATATTTAGCGTATACACAGTGAATCTTTTCTATCCGAGAAGAAGGTACAATTAGCTGTTCTGGTTAATCACAAGGCAGAAAGGAAGACTATTAAGACAGTAGGAGTGTTGACTCTGTCCCGCTCCATAAATAAAAAGGAACAATGAGCTTAAAGCCATGATTTAACTCTTAGGATAATCTTTCCATGGTTATGTGGATAATGCCAATGCTACCCATCTCAGCCCACCTTGGACAAATACTAGAGCCTTTGTGGGCAGAATTAAGTCTATTTGCACATGGCCTATATTTACTTTAGTCTCCTTCTGTTTGTTCCCCTGGAAAGCCTATTAATGGTAGTTCTAGAATCCCTTCCCCCTTCTCATTTTTATTTTAAAAACTCTATTATATTTGATTACTATGGGAATTTTAAGATGTTCTTATATCAAGAGTATAAAGTATTTATCTGCTAAATCTTTTGCAAGTAAAAAAAAGTTCTAGTTCAAAGCAGTTATAAAGAAAGGTAATTGATTTTGGCTATTATCAGGGTCAGGTTTCTTTTCTTTTTCTTCTGTTTCCCCCCAAGACAGGTTTCTCTGTGTAACCCTGGAACCTGCTCTGTAGAGCAGTCTGGCCTCTGTCTCCTGAGTGGTAGGATTAAAGGCACATGCCAGCGCCATCCAGTGCTACACCCAGGGCGCTTTAGAAGCATTCTCGTTGACTTACACAGAAAATATATGAATGGGAAATGGCAGTGCTAAAGAAACGGGATGGAAAGGCTGACAGACAGACAGAAGGGAGCCAGAGAAGGTAGGCATTTTCTTGGTGATGCAACTGTCTGGATGAACACGGAACAACTGATTCGATGTTAAAAGAAGAACAGGTTGGCTCAGCTTAGGACACAAGACCTTCTTCCCGGGGCTTCAGGGCACCCGAGTTTGCAGTTTGCCCTAAATGGCATGCAATGGAGATGAAGAAGAAAGACAGAATACTGAAACGGAGCAAGGCTGAGTGGAAGGCTGAAGCAAGTCAGAACCCTTCCATAGTTAACCCAGGGGACTCAGGCAAGGACGTATGTGTGTGTCACACGCAGGAGCAGAGCTATAGGGATGTAGCTGATGCCAACCACAGGAGGACACCAGGAAGCAGAAGCAAACAGCCACAAATGAATGGCCCAACAGTGCTGAGTGTACTCAGTGTGCCTTTTCCCTTTTGCCTTGCAGGCCTTCAGAAAAAGCTTCCAAATCAGAATATGTTTAACCAGCCTGGGTTTCTTGTGTAGCTCAGCAAAGTGCGGTTTGTAGGTTGGTTTGCTTCTGTAAGCGGAGAGTGGTAACCAAGGAAAACTTTGAAAGCAAACTCAAAACAACTGCCCAGAGGTAGAGGAGGAACCACGACTGTAAGATAGTAGTAGGTGAAGTACGGCTTATAAACACCATCTAGTGACAGAGAGGGACACCTTACAGCTGACAAGAGGGCTTGCAGGTCCCAGATGTGAACCGACTGTTGTTATCATGTGAACTGAACATTGTGTCAGCCTCTGAAGTCGCATCTCTCTACCCCAGTATCAGTACATATCGCAGACTTCATCAGAGATGTGTCTCTGTGCAGTGGACAGTGGTTGATGCGGAAACCTGCAACTGGTCAAGGCACAACGAGTAAGTATCTATGGTGTGCTCAGATGCAAATAGGACATCTGCATCACACTGTTTCCCTAAAGCTCAGGGACCATCCTAGAAGAGGGTGGAAAGATTGTAAGATCAGAGGCTGGGGAGGACTTGGGTCAAACAGTATCTTTTGGACATGACAGGGCCGCTGCTCTCCTGGACCTGTAGCAGCTGTGACTGCTTACCCAAAACCTACATGGTAACAAGCCATGGTCAGTGTTCTAGCACAGAGTGGGAAGGTGTTTGTGAGCCCCCACCCCTGAAGAGCAAATGGCTTCCGATGGAGGACGAGTGGGTTTTCTTTACTAAAATATATAGCTCCGGGCATGGTGACCACAGTCTAGTGACTGGCCCCACACCCAGAAGCATCTGTAGAGCATATTGGAGTTCATGGACTGTTGATTGTTTTTCTATTAAGACACAAAGTTAGAGGTGGTAGAGAGGTGGGTGTGTATCCCGGAGGAGTTGAGAGCAGGAGTTGTGAACACAATCAAACTGCACAGCAGGAAAGTACCAAAGAATTAATTAACACACTAAAAGATTTGAGATGTTTTGATAACTCTCCCCACCCCCCGTCCTTGGTCCCAGGTTGGAGGAAGTCCAAAGTCACTCCAGTAGTTCAAGATACAGGTCGGACTATCCCAGGGCCCAGCGTCTGCAAACAGCATCTGTACTGGAATCCTTGTGAAGATATGGCATGCACTAATTCTTCCTCGTGCAGTGCAGGGGTCACTACACAGGTTAGTTATCTATCCTGGGGATTATCTGCTGATCAATGTGCAGAAGAAAATGCTAAGGTGAGCTGCTGGGGCTTGAGTGCTCTATGCCTGGCAACTCAGCAGACATCTTTACACTTTGGAAGGCTTCCTATGCTAAGAGACCACCCTTGGAGCCTTAGAAATCGTCACAGTTTCCTTTGTTTATTATCATTAGACTGTCCTGTTAAGAATAAATTGCAGCAAATGCTTTAAACATCACTCATCTGGGTACTTATGAATTCTCCTCTGATTTCTTAAATTGCATGTGTAGTGTCATAAAAATTAAAGAAGATTCCCCATCTTGAGGCATTCGTCGGACAGGCCATTGTGTGAAATTTGGGTTCCAACATTCAGCTTCTATTTCGTCAGAACTGTAATAACCCTGGAATTTAGAAAACAATCTTTGAACATTTATATTGGTTATGCAGAATGAAGACAAAGACTTTCTCATTGCCTGTCAAGAGAATGACAAGGTCTTTGAAAATCTTACCCACTATTTTTAGCAGCCTACTGTTCAAGTTCTTTTCTAGCCATGAATCACCCGAAGATGTTTACTTTGAACAACTTTTTCCAAAGCTAAGAACCACTGAATGAGGCCTGATTATAGCAAATTTTTCCCTCTGTTTTTTAAAAACCTTTGAAAATGTGATAAGCATGTCTTTATATGAAACTTATTTCTACCTATGTAGATATAGACGTAAGCCTAGATATAGGTATAGATAGAAGTATAGATATGGGTATAGGTGTAGACATAGTTTCATTGCTTCAAAACAGGAAAACTTGCAGAAGACTATGTATCATAATTATAAACCATGATCCACAGCAATATTGGGGCCATGGCTCACCCAGAAAGTGATAAATTATTTCTGATAATTACTATATAAGATGTATACCTATTTAGCCTCTGGCAGGTTTCTAAAGACTCAAGTTAGGAAGTAACCGGTTTGGAAAAGGAGTGCTTCATGCCTTCTTATTCCAAGTCTATTCAATTTAGACTTTCCTAAAATTGGTTTCTTAATCTAGCCAGGAAATAAAAATGTTGGATCAGGGCTGGACCAAATTATGTAATTGATATTTTGGCACTCTTTCCTGCTTGTATTTGCTACATGTTGTCTTGATATTTATTTAAAGATGAGACAGAGAAGATTGCAAAGAAGAAGCTGAGGGTGGCCTTAGCCCTTTCTGGATTTCCCTGAGCAGCTCTTCTCAGAGCAAACCCGCATAGTCTGCTCAGCAAAGACAACACACTTCACTGTAGGGGCTGCTTTTGATATAGCTCTTGTGTTTGAAAAGTGGAGCCCAGTAGAATATAAAAAGGGGACAGTGCTATCCTTTCTCTCTTAGTGTTCTTTAGATACTCTCGGTGAGCTGGCTCTCTGTCTCTCTGTCTCTCTCTGTCTCTCCCTCCCTCCCTCCCTCCCTCTCTCCCTCCCTCCCTCTCTCTCATGATGAGGTCTTGACTTTTGTATTTACTGGTCTATCATGTTTTTAAAGCTCAGCTTCTAGCTCAGCCTTAACATTAGCATGTGGGATGTTGATTTCAGTGGAACAAACTGCAAACAGCTGTTACATGTGTGCTTACGTCGTCTTCCATATTTGTGCCTTCTCACTGGAAGTCTGGAGGAGGGAAAAGGGTCTGTGATTGGCCTCTTCTCTTTGGTATGGACTTCTTTTAGAGCATGCCACTCCTCTTACCCAGGTGTCCCCTTTGGCCCTGGCGGTAGCTGGACAGAAGGGGCGACCTGTCTGGTCTTAATGAACTGTTGTGGGAGAGCATCAACCCTCAGCGCACGGTGCCTGTTCAAGCTGACATCTCCCCCTCATCGGGTGTCTTGAAGGCTCCCCTGTGGTCTCAGCTAGAAAGCTCTGAACATTCTGTCACTTTGCTAGGTATCTTCCACTTGTCCCTTTGTTTCCTGTGCCAGTTTCTGGTCATTTTCAAGCAGTTACTCTACTGATAGACATCTTGTTATCTGTTCAGGCAAAATCCAAATGACAACTTCCCTGTGTGGTCTCCTGTCACATTGATATACCCTGGCTGGCTTATAGTGGACCCAAAGTAGTGTATTCAAATTAGTCATTCTAGTTGATGAAAAATCCTCCAGGAAGAAACTGTGATGAATTCCTGTATTGGACCAGCTAGATGCCTTAGCAGGGAAAGCACTTGCTTCTAAGTCTGATATCCCAAGTTAAATCCCCAGAACTCACTGATGAGAGAACCACCTCCCCGAAGTTGTCCACCTACCTCCACACTGTCCTTGCACTCTCTCTCTCTCTCTCTCTCTCACACACACACACACACACACACACACACACGTATATCATAGACATACACATCATATATGCATGCATACAACAGCAAATAAGCCATGTTTATGCATTTTGTTATGCGATCTTATTAAGGGTGGTGATCGTCCTCATCTTTTTAGGGATAGAGACACCAGTGCCAACCAGGGATGGTGTTCAGTCCTTGGTAGTGGATAACAAGAGCAGTGGAATGAAGGAGCCATGTTATGTTTTTCCTGGGGTTGTTAAGCAGGCAGATTTAATTTAGAGGATTTTTTAATGCTCGATGTGTTCTCAGGTGCCCGTGAAGGCAAGAGTTGTCATTCCAAGCACGTTAATCTTAATCACGAAGTTGTTGAGTTGATAACCTCTTGCTTACCTTCATTAAAAAAAAAAATCACAAAGCCAGGAAATTGCACTGAACTTTTAAAAAATCAGAAACCCGGGGAGATCGCATGCCACTTACTTGTCTCTCTCTGAACGTAGACACAGGAAAGCATGTGAAGTGTGCCCCACCCTGGGAAACGTGGGAAATCGCTGTTTTGATACCAGCTCTCCTGGGCCCTTTCGATCCTTTCTCGTCCCTAGGAACTGCTAGTGCCCACTTGTGTTCAGCAAGCCCAGCCCTCCCAGGGCTGCACCCTGGCTCTGAATGGCCCTCCCCTCCTGCTTACCAAAATCCACACATTGTCTCTGTCTGCTTGCAGGAAGTCCTTGCTCTGGGATATAATTAGGACTCTGGCTTCTCTGCTTTGTTTCCTCTTGCCTGCTTCACCAAGACATTCCCAGGGCTAAAGACACGGCTCGGTGGTTAAGAGTACAGCTGCTCTCGTAGAGGACCCAGGCTTCTGTTACATGGCTCACAACTGCTTGCAATCCAACCCCAGGAGATTCGACTCCCTCTTCTGATCTCTAAAACACGCATGTACATCCTCACGTACACAACACATACACATAATCACACATGCACGAGTGTGTGCATACACACAGAGAGTTCAAAATAAAATAAATCACTTGCAAAGGAAGAGTGGGACAGGAGAGAACAGATTAGTGAATTTGTCATAAGATTATAATTGCACATTATAATCATGAATTATTCATTTCTATCATATTTTTAAAAAATTAGACCCTAATGGTAAAATTCTGAGATTTTTGAGACAGAATAAAAGAAATGAAACAAAAAGATATGTATTTGTGCCAAATTTTCTCCTCTCCGTAAAAGACTGACTGACTGAGCGCTCTTAGATGACCTTCTGTAAACGTTCTCATTCATCTGACAGAGATACCTGTTGATGGCATTCCTCACACAGACGGTGCTAGTCCCTGAGCATCTCTGATTTAGCAGGCCGCTGTCCTTGGATTTTTTTATTGGTGACAAGTAGCTCAGGTACTTTCCCTTCAAGGGATTGAAGGAGGGTTCATCTATATTTCTGTGCTTTGATTGGTTAAATAAAAAAGCTGCCTGGGCCATTTGATAGGGCAGGACTTAGATAGGCAGGGAAAAGAAAAGAGGACGCTAGGAAGACTGGGTCAGAGCCAGTCGCCATGAAGCTCTTGCGGCAGATGGAAGTACCGTAGATCCGTCCGGTAAGTCACCCACCTCGTGGTGACATACAGACTTTTATAATGGGTTAGTTTATGAGGTGAGGGCTAGCCGGGAAGAGGCTGGAGATAATGGGCCAGGCAGAGTTTGAATGAATACCGTTCTCATGTTCTCATTTCGGGCATAAGCAAGCAACCAGTGGCTGAGCGGGCCAGCGGCTGGGGGTTTGGGAGCCAGGCGCTGGGGACATATAACCCACACCTCTCCCTCTAATTACAACAAGGGATTAGCTGCGTTTTGTTAATTTAGAGACGTTGGCACCAAATGCCCCAGTCGGAATTCAGTTTGCTGGTAATCGCTCTTTTCTGTGAAAATACAGGCCAGGCTGGTTCAAAACTTCACTTAGGCATGAAGACAGAGTCACACTTTAGCATGCTGAAGTGACATTTTGTTACATAGATTGTTCAGGTGCTGTATCCTTGAGGATTAGAATTGGACAGAATATGTCTTTGCAAGTGAGAGCTGTCTTGTTTTCACGGGCGCAGTGGCAAACACACTGACTTGACTTGCTGCTGCTGCTGCTGCTCTGGTTCTTATCCTGTGGCCAGCAGTTTGACTCACCGCTGATCTTGGGCACTGGTGAAAATGTAACAATGGTGAAGAAGGCAGTGGCTTCATGTTGTTTGAAAATAATTGTGACTTCTCAGAATAGCTGCAAGTCCCGCAGGAGCTCCCAGGAAAGTGTGGACTATGCTCAGAGAATCTCTGCTATAAGAAACACATAAACAAATATAGCAACCAGAAAGTGCTTCAAAATGTCTAAGATGCTTTGTTTTTCTTAAGAACCACGGTAAGCACATCGCTGACAGCACAGTTAAAAGCCCTGTTCTTTCTCCATCCAGATGTCTCCTGCTCAAGCATGGGACTCCTGCACCTTTCCTGCCAGTCTCCCAAAGCCTCGCTCCCTAGTTCCTGCTTTGGTCCTTCTGTATTTATTGTTTACCTGCCTATTCTCATATTAAAGTCTCAAGACATAATTGATTCAGATAGGAGAAAAGAGAAAATTAGGAGACACAACAATCCTTAGCTTATTGGAAAGGCAAGATTTTTAAAAAGTTGAATGCTTATTTGTAGATTATTTTGGTCACCAGATTTTAAAATACTTTTGAGAATCTGATTGCTAAATACTGTACCAAATATTGCCTGTCAACATTTAATATGGTCTCCACCCATCTAAACTTTCCCTTATACGCTAGTGTCTGGAGACCTGCAGAATACATTGTTTAAGTTGCCGTGTGGCCTCATTTAGATTCTGATAGCACAAGGAATCTTGCATGATATTTGGAAGGAAAAAAAAAAAAAGGATAAGCCATTGTTCCCTCTCAGCTGTGGTGGGTAGTTGCCTGGCTTTATTGAAAACATGAAGTTTTACGCTCTTTATTGGTGAGCTCTTGTGAATTACGTATTTTGCTTCTTTAAATCCTTATCAGTAGCTTACTCTAGTCCTTGGACTTCCAAATTTACTTGAAGCTGAAAAATATTTCTTCCATGATTCTGGGCTGCCCAGGTCCTCCCAGTAGTTTTCCAAGCTTAATTCAGTCTGTATTTAATCAGCCTTTCCTGGCTCAACCTAGAAAGGCCAGCCCTTTCCTGAAACAAGTCAGAGTCTTGTTTCAGAAGTAGTTAAAATCGGTAGCAACCCCAAGATACACATCCGGGGCTCAGTTAACTGACTTGGTTAGACCAAGCAGCAGTTAAGACCAGTGAAAAATGGGATACCTGTATACTAGAGCCCTGTAGTTAGATAATTACCTGTAGCTTTCCGGAGTGAAGGATTTGTTATAGATGGCCTTTACTACACGACTAAGTATTGCAATAAGATTTAGAGAGGAAATAAGCAGGACTGAAAAGACAACAGAGTGGGCTACCTGCCTCTAAGCAAAAGGTTACGCTTTCAAATTCCCGGCTCAAGTTTCAGTGATGGAGACTTCCAGGACTGCCCTAAAATATCTCTCCTAGCCATATGGCTAATGTATAATTTTTTCCATCCTGTAGGTTGGATAATTATAACCCAAATGGAATTCACAGACTTGCCAGGTCTCTTATGTAAAAGATAGGGCATTGATTGGGAAAGAGCAGAATTTGGAATGAGGACATTTGGGTGGATTCCAATCATTCTGAGAATCACAAACTTCTAAGTCCCAGTGAGCTTTCTCCTTCCCTCTTTTTAAATTAGCCTCCTCTTGCTTAAGACTCTGACACAGTTATAGTCATGTGTCCTTACCATTTCTTATTGCTCTCAGGCCCATAGGTAAAGTTAGAGATCAGTAGACCCTGGGCTACAAGATTTGATCTAGGAGGTTAAACCGATACACTGAAGAACTACAAGATTTGTGTTATTATTAGGACCCTGGAAAGCATTGTGGGAATGCAATGTGATGGTTTCAGGTTCAGCAAGAAGCATAATATGGATATGGCCAGCTATGTTAATGTGGTTGCAGCTGTCATAGATTAGATTTCGACATTCTGTTTGCATGTCTGAGATGATTCTCTAGATAGTCTGCTCGACTGGCTAGCTAAAACCCAGGACCCAGTAGCAGCCTTCATTAAATGAGATTGATTTACAAACAAAACTGAAATAATTCAGAAGGCAACGCTGTTGATGTGGATCAGTCAGAAGCAATTTGATTATCCAGTCCACTCCTTCCTATATACCCCAGAAAGACAAGAGGCACTGAGAAATTTGTTAGTGTCCTTGAAAACATCAATGATGGCCTCCTGTGGCTTACGGAAGGTTGTGCAATATAACACTGTCTGGATGTGTTAAAAGGAGCTTCAGAGGCCAGGTGAGAGCACTTTGCCATCAGAGATAAGGTGGCTCAGGTTACCGTACTGGATAAGGGGGCCAGAGCTGTGGTCCCTGTTTTTATCTACACTGATCTCTTCCCGGGACATTTCTTTCAATCACAGTTCTCTTCCACCGCAATTGTAATAGTTTTGTAGTAATAGTTGATTCACAATTTTTTTTAAAAAAAAGTCTAATGCACAGCTGTCTTACCTAAGTAGCCTTAGTGTGTTGGGATCACATCAGTTCTCCAAGGGTCAGACAATGGGGTCTTCTAAAAGCAAGGAGACCACAGCCTCCTAAGGAAGAACCCATGAGATCACAACTAGAACACACTTCCAAATCTTCTCCTAGCTTTCCCTCAAAGGAAACAAACTCATTTATCACGATTGTTCTGTCATGGCAAAAGGAAGATACCTGATCATTCTTAAGTCTCTGGACATCGGTTCTAAAACATTTAATCCTTAGAGAATCCCGAATTTTAGGACCTACTAGCTGTACTGGGACACGAATTGTCAGTAATAAGGAGATCATGGGCAAGGCTATCTTCCAGAGCACCGGGGGCATTACGATTTTTTTCTCGACTTTCAAAAACTTACTTGGTGACTGGCAGAACCCTACCTCTAGCTCTTGAGGAGAGGAATATGGTGATGGGGGTCAAGGGAGCAAGAGGAGGCCCTTGGAACTATTTCTTTTCTACAAAAGTTATCAATATTTTACAATCTAATAATAATTAATGATTATTATTATCGCCTAAAACTGAGACATACCAAGGATGGAAATTCCTATCACAGCTGCAGAAATGTCCCCAGTTTGTCATGTGCAGAAGAAAGATGAGTTTGAGAAAAGAACAATAGATTTTTAGAAACATAATCAGGTTGGGACATCGGTTGCAGGTACATCTCTGCCTTCACTGTCATGTAAGTACCACGTGCTAATTGATCGTGCCACCGAAGCTCCCAGATACATCTCAATGACTGTAAATCAATGCACTCTGGGCTGTCATCTTCAGCCCTCTCGATCTGGCAAATTCTTTCTTGTCTATACAATTTATAAAGACCACTTACTGTTGTTGTAAATGCTGCATTAAGCCTCTGGCAGGGGTGGAGGAGCAGAGCAGAGAATTATGTGTTGATCTTTGTTTGTTAAGAACAAAACATTGCTTCCATGATGATTCTTTGAAGAAATACATGGAATACTGTAGGACTCCTGTAGAGGCTGAGTGAATGGGTGTGGGTTATCAAGCAACCACAGGAACTGAGCTGCCATCGGAAGCTAGAGGTAATCTCCTGCCACAGATGCGGCCATAGGCACAGTACTGTGTAGTCACACTGGAGGAGTAGACACAAGACCATGTCCGACTAGGCCTAAGAAACACAAGCAAACTCCATGAGCAATGCGATCCCATGGCCCTATACCTGCTGCCTGTGTCCTCCCTGACCCTTACCTACAGCCCTGAAATAAACTAACCGAGGAAGGAATGATTTAGCGATCATTCTGCTGAGGTACTGAGGGTTGCTGCACGCCAGCTTTATCTGTGGTCAAGCCAGAGAGTAAATGAAAGAGATCGGCGAGGTCCATGGGATGGCGCCATCTAGAGGGCGGGGAGCGAGCGGTGTGTGTCTGGAGTCTCAGCTTTGATGGAGGATCTCTGGAGTCTAGGAAATGGGAGAACAGCCTAACACCTTTTCAAAGGAAAGAAACGTGAAAGAGATACTCTTGTTAGTTTTCCTGCCTCCCATACACAGACTCACGTTTTACATTCTAGAGCTTAAGATTTCATCACAAATTCACCTTCAAGCACGGTTGTTAAAGCGTGGTTCTTCTCTCTGCGTGACCGTCACCGCTACCCACAAAGTCCTCATGGGATCGAGCCATCTCCCAGTAGCTCTCACGCCCATCCTGTTTAAACTGCATGCTTTCGACCTCTGCTCCGTTTCTTCCTCTTTATTTTTCCTTTCCATCTCGCTTTTTATACCTATTACCTCCTAAACAAGGATCCTGGCATCCAGATGCTTCAAGAGGTAAAACAACTGCCTCCTAGCATAATAGCGAACAGTAAACGCCGTGGGTCGTTTTCACTTCTTTCAAGCCATATGCTCTCACCTACTTTTCCTACAACCTGTGGTCCTTCAGACCTTTCATTTCCTTCTGTTGATATAGTCATCATACACACAAAAAATTCTCTGTTGCTTTCCAGACATGCTGGTAAATAACTACCAAAGCTCTCCTTAGATGTCAGGAATAAAGAAAGAACGGATGTGTGGCAAACTTCAAACAGGCAGGCCAGTACCCAGAGCCTCGAGAGTGTGCCAGGAATGAGGGGCTTACAGAGTCAGGTGTGATTTTTTTTCTACAGAAACTGAGAATTTATATTTTTATGTGAACTCTTACGATTCTGAATTTGGCCTCAAATTTGCTAGCACACTGTGCCAATCAGAAATACAGGAAGCTCTAGGTCAGGCAACAGCCTGCAACTTCCGTCTGAGATGTCAGGAGTGGGGCTTAGTGTGTCTGTGAGTGCTATACACACGCCATCTCGCTGAACCTTCTCATCAATTAGTGTTACTTTTGGCTAAGAGTTTGCAAATCCAAAGTGCATAGTGTCTAATTCTACAGCTAGCCATCCTCTTTCCTTCTCTCTTTACTCTAGAGCCTAGCCTATCATCTGCACACAGCAGAGACTCAAACATGTTTTGAGTTGTTGAAGGGGAGCACAGCAAGTGCCCATTAACAGTTTAGTTGAATCTTGCCTGTGAGATCAGAAGCAAGAAACCCCCCCAAGGCGAAGGTGAGGGAGTAAGGCAGATGGTTTCGATGAGGAGAGACAGGTCAAGAGAGGTAGACATGCTGCCCTCAGGAGGCATAAAGAGGTATCTCGCTGATTCCCAGTCGTGGTGGCCATCTGAGAACCCTGAGCCTTCAGAAGTCCTGGTAGCCCAGTCCACCCTTGTTAGTTGTCGTCTGTTGTCTAGAGTCACTGTGAGACACACGGCTCCACCTCTGCAAATACAGGCAATGCCATGGCTGTCACTGTTGTGTGCAATTTGCTGGAAAGCTGATGACTTTTGATGGTCACTTGACACATTACTTTAAGACTACTCTAAGTGGAACCATAGTACACAAAGAATGTTTTGCAGAAAGGGTTATAGCTAGCTTTCAGGATCAAAATCAGTAAGTATGCGCATTTAATCACGTGATCGGGTTGCTATATATCTGCTCATATACACCACTGCTTTGTGATAGAGTGAAGATATGAACTATGTGACATAAAATAAAAACTAAAGGCTAATAATTTATTGAGTAAATACTGAGTCATACTCCAAATATTTTTAAGGAGATAAATTGTTAGGATTTCTTGTTATCATGCTATATATATATCATGCTATATAATATATCATGTGATATATTAGCTTCGTCTTTCTTTCTCTCTGTATTTTTAAAGAAAATATTTTTAAAAATTTTAAAAATTTTTAAAAATTTGCTATATGCTGGATGATACATTTTAAATCCATAATAATGATAACACTTTCTTAGGCTTTTACAAAGCTCATATAAATTAGAACAACATTTAGAATATGAAAAGTTCAGTGATAAAACCAGTTCCTGAATGTCATTTTGTAGGACTTTGGATCTTACTTTTTAGAGATAATCAGCACCCTACACTCCCCAACATACATTTTTCTTTATTTTATACTGAATACACAAGAAAATATTTGTCTCTGTGTAGACTCAGGTAATTGTGCCTAGCATGTGAACTTATATAAAAACATTTCATATCCCAAAACAGTAATGCTAGTTTGTAAATTGTTCCATATGCTCCCAAAACTTACATAATAGGCACATGTCTACAGAGCAGCTACTATGTGTCCAATAATATAGGCATTGGGACTATGTAAGTGAATATATAAAAAGAAAGACTCTTTGTACCCAAAGCTTAAATTTTAAACCATTATGATGTTAGCATCTCCATTCTGCTGGGTTTTATGTGTTAGGTAATATGAAATAATAAATAACATATTCTACTTATAATTTCATGTATTTACACTTATGGAAATGGTACTTACCTTTTTATGTATATTTTCTGTTATTTTCATGTTTCCTGAGTCTTCACATGTTGGCAAATATCCTGTATCAGCGGCACAGATGAGGCAACCAGATGTCTATTCTCACAGCCGCTGTCCTGGGGACAGTTTCATCCCTTACAATGTGGGCAAATGTGAATCATGAGGAAGAATTGGAAAGGCTAGTGGAGGAAGAGGATGAGAGAGGAGAAGAGGAGGGCACAAGATAAGGAGAGAAAAGGGAGGAGGGGAGGAGAGGAAGAGAGAGGAGGGAGGAAGCATTGTATTTGGTCCTCCCTTCTGGTAGATAATAAGATGACATTTTTCCAGCTTTGGACTCAGATAAGGCTTCCTGAATTCCTTTGACCAACGAAAGACAAACAGGAGTAGGCTTGCTGCTATGGCTGTAGATACTCAGCTGACATGGAGGCTCTGGAGCCAGGGCTCATTTGAGTCCCTAATAGCCCATCCTGAACATACAGCATGAGAAAGGAACAAACTTGCACTCTGTCAAGCCTTTGAACTTGATGTTACTTTTGCTGATTGCAGCAGTTATTCTGTGTTTGTTGATGCAGTTTTACCTCCTCTACCCTGACTGACAGATGTCATGAATCCCAGTTTGTCTGGCGCTATAATTTATTTTTCTGCTATTGTGTCGGCTCAAGAACAGCCAGAGCATGAAGGTATGAATTTGCTCTGGGACCGGAATTTTTGTCTGGGGATTATAATAAAATGATGGTTAAGATTTTAGCAAGAGAATAATTGAAACTAGGGGCTGTTGAACCTCAGCTTCACTGGGAGGGATAAGAAGGCAGGGGACACCACAGAAAATAAAGGTAGGTGAGTTCAGAGATGAACTATTTTGATATGGTGTGTGATCATTTACAGATAAAGTAATTGAATATTTAAAAAGTAAAATGTAGCCAGGGAAACCCAGCATATGCCTTTAATCCCAGGACTCAGGAGGCAGAGGCAGGCAGGTCTTTGTGAGTTCTATACCAGCATGGTCTATAGACCATGAGCAAGTTCTATGACAGGCTCCAAAGCTACACAGAGAAACCCTGCCTTGAAAAACAAAAATAAATCGAAATAAATTGTAATTGCAAGATAGGGTTCCGTGATTATAGATTTGGGAGGGTTCTGAGTCACTTTGGGTCGTGAAAAGGCACATTGTGAAAGCAAAACTGAGAATCAGTCAGAGAGATGTGTGAGCCAATAAACCACAGACTGGAGAAGCTGACAGGCTGGCCACACTGCACACCAGAATCTCCAGAATAGTGACAGTGATAGCCAGAGATGGCCAGGCTAGAGCTGGAGGCTCTGAGCTAATTGCCGAAGTCATCAGTTGCTGAGTGGTACCATAGATGAGGACTGTGTCTAATTGCCAAGAACTCTGGAGATGGAAGAAAGAGCACAGGCAGAAGGCAGAGAGGGACCTTCCTTCTAGCCCTGAACTTCATTGAAAGTTGTAGAGAAGCAGCCATCCAGGAAGGTGGAAGAGCAAGTATAAAGGTGGTAACCACCTTTCATTGGGGTAGAAAGAGAGTTGTCTGATGTTAAGCATGGAGAGAGCGCCATCTGGGGCTTTGGAGGACCACTATGAGATGTTCAAGGTAAATGCTTGGTGAATGTGAAAAAGAGCAAAAGGTGGGGTCAGAGAGAAGGGCAGAGCATTATTGGGACCAAAGCTAGAGCATGAAGCTTGACCAGGAAGATGTCCTTGTACCATGATCCAGGAAATACACATTGTAGGCAGGGAGGAATTTGGAACTTTCCTGGACTGGGTGGGGGTGGAAGCAGATTAGGACAACATGTCCTCATTGCCTCTTGAATCCAATTACAGAATGGTCCAGAGGACTATTCTCACGTTCAAGAAACACATGATTTTCTTCTGCAGGTAGGAGTCTCATATAGTCTTGAAGTCTGAACCTGTCAAAGGATGGTCCTGGGAAACCTGGCTTTGTTTCATCCAGTTTCATAGAAAATACTCAGAAAGGGGCTGAGATTGTTTTGCCCTGGTTGCTGGAATCAGGTAGAAGATGATTCATCTAAAACCTTCATTAACAGATGAGAGAACACAGGCCCCGAGAACAGTTTGGGCTGCATCTAGAGTTTTCCATAGAGCTAATTTCAGAACTCTTGCATTCCTTCTGCCTTAAACACCCAATTTCTTAGAGAAATAACCACAGGCTGATGAACATGATAATAATAGCTGGCATTCTCAGCCGATGCTTTTGAGGACTTGTCGAGCTTCGTACAGCACTTCTGATTCTCTTAACAACCTCACTTGATATCAGCACTGATGCCGTCTTTCTGAAACAGGCACTCTGAGGATCAGAAGGAAGATAGCATCACAAAGCACCAGACTGGCAGCCTCTGGGTTCAAACCTCTATTCTCAAGGCCTCCCTGCCAGCCAACATAATACTCTTAGTTGCTTTTCTATTGTTGTGATAAGACACCATGACCAAGGCAACTTATAAAAGAAAGCCTTTAATTGGCCGTACAGTTCCAGAGGATGAGAGTCCATGATGGAAGAGCAAAGGCTTGGTGGCAGGCACAGCTGAGAGCTCACATCTCAAACGTCAAGCAAGAAGCAGAGAGAGCTAGCTCAAAATGATTGGAGTCTTTTGAAACCTCCAGGCCGTGGTCCCCTCTCCCCATATGAGGTACCATCTTTAACAAGGCCACACCTCCCAATCCTTCCCAAACTGTTCCACCAATGTGCATGTTGTGGGGTGGGGTGGGAGAACTGTTCAAATGTCTGAGTGGATGGGAGCCATTGCCATTTAAACCACCACATCACCATCATATACAGTACGATTGGCCCATTTCCTTTCCTTTGCCTTAATGGAGTTGGCTGGGAAAGCTAGCAGGTCTTTACCCCCCTGCTAAGTAATTCCTCCATCCGTACCTGCCCTGCTCAGACACCCAGCAGACGGAACATGCAGACACTTGTTGGGAGCCTGGGTTTTCCTGCCCAGCCCTTAAACTCTTAGTTGCTGGAGTTACCCACATATGGGGAGTGATGAAAGAAAAGGAAAAGATGAAAATGTAAGTGTGCAACACTGGACTTTGCAATTTTACTTTTTTTTCCAGAATTTACCAATAGCATTTGGGAATGACACCTGCCTCCTCCTCTGTCATAAGAGCATAAAGAATATCTTTCAACTACATGCAACGTGGACAATTAGGTGGTCAGCTCCATATGTCCTGGTTTGGGGGCAGCAGTGCTCAAGTCAGCCTAAGGTAGGACTTGGAGGCAGCAGAGCAGTAGACAGGCACCAAGGTGCCTGCTGTTTCCCAAGGTCTCTCTTCCCAGAGATAGGGACCCTCTGACTAGCACTAGAGATGAGCTCTTAACTGCAGGCTGAGCCTGCTTCGTCACAGAGTGGTACTTACTCACTGACACTTAGTGAACTCATCCAGTGTCCCCTGCACATGGGAGATGCTCCTCAGGTATTCATGTGCCCCTCTGGACAGCCCACATAGGTGGATAGAAACTTACAGTGACAGGCGGTAAATTCTGCAAGGCTCACCCATGCAGTACAGGTTGAGAGCATGGGGACTCGCCTAAACCTGCTTCCAAAGGCTGCGGCAGAACCGTAATGACACAAAAAGCAACCATTTTCCTTTAGAAAAGCTGAATAACGATACCATTGGGTACTTTGTTAGATTTTCTCCTCTGGGATAGGAAAGGTCACATTTTGATCAGGAATTGGTGTTTGTACGCGGGGTCTGAGAACCTGTGAAACACACCGCAGGGGAACCTGCAAGGCAGAGTGCTAAAGCTACATCCCCCAGCCTTGTCAGAGTTAATGAACTCACCCTCTTTGTTTCTCTGCCAGTCTGAGGCAGTGCAAGATTGCCTCTGGAGTGTTTTAATGATGTGCTGTTTTGTTACTGTGAAAACTTTATATTTCAGGTGCCAATTCACTCTTTCCTCGCATAAAATGAGTCGGGAGGAAGAACAAGAGAAATGGCTAAACAATTGAATGCCCAGCATAGTACCACCATGTACTATTTTTATTTCTAAGTATTTTAGGCATTGCAAGTCCTTTCTGACATGTCCTGTCACTGACAAATACTTAAAAAGTGGTGGAAAAGGGCAAACTTCATTTCACCTGCTTTAAACCACAATTAAGAATAGGAATAGGAAGTAGTGCCCAATCAACCCTTTATTCTTTTCGTCTGGGGATCTGTTTTAGAATTGTCTTTCTGTGAATTGAGAAGAAACTGCACTCTACGTTCGCTGGATTTTAACCATCACCACGAGCTCCTTCTCTTCCTCCTCCTTCCTCTCTTCTTTCTCCTCCTCTTCCTTCTCCTACTTCTTCTCCTCCTCCTCCTCCTCCTTCTCCTCCTCCTCCTCCTCCTTCTCCTCCTCCTCCTCCTCCTCTCCCTTCCTCGTCTCTTACTAGCTCTTATCCAGAATGCTCATAGTACATAATTCAGCTTCTGGAAACTTTAAATGACCCCTCCAGCAGTTCCTATTTGTCCAAACGTGTCCTGGTACAGAATCTGTATGGCAAACACTACTGTCGACTCACTTGTTTTCTCTTACTTCCCTTCTATGGATAGATGGTTAAGAGCCAAGTATTTGTTCAAAGTCCCTGGAATTGGGGAATGACTCACGTCATTCAGTGTGGAGCTGTGAGATATAAGAGAACCCATTGGGAGAGTCCCAAGGGGAGATGTATTGGTTGCTTTTCTTGTGCTGTGGTACAACAGCATGACTGAAGGCAGCTTACGTGGGAAAGGTTGCCTTATATTTCCAGAAGGATATGGGTCCATCCGGAGGGACAAGAGTCCACCTGGTGGCTAGGGATGGGATAGGGAGGAGAGAAGGGAGGCACAGTAGCAAGCCATGGTAGTAGCAGCAGGAATCCAGGAGATCACATCTTCAATAGCAAACAAGAAAGGAGAGGGAGTGACCTGGTAAGGGAGTGAAACACTAAACTCTCAGAGCCCATCCCTGGTGATGGAGTTCCTCTAACAAGCCTGCACTGGCTCCCCAAACAATGCCATCAACTGAAAACCCAGTGTTCAAATACTTGAGTCCGTGAGCAACATTGCAGTTCAAGCCACCACAGGAGAAAACATAAAATGTCTGGGTGCATTCCTGCTTTGTCTTTCTCTGTGGATCTTGGGAGTGATGTCCAGAGACAGAACCACCATTATGGCAAAGAGCTATTGCCAGAAGGCAATTAGTCAAGTTGCTGAGGAAACTAAAATGAGTCACCTATGTTGTCATTTGGGTGCAAACTCGACACCCACCTGGAAGAAAAAGATGAACTCGGGCTTGCTTAAGGTATGGGAATGTTGATTTTCTTCTACTTACAGCTGAAGGTATCTCTAGCTGTGAAAGTGCTCTTGTAATCAGTGTCTCACTGAACCGGTGTGGCTGTAGTTTATTATTTATGTCTTCCTGGTTGAGAAAGGGAAAAGGATGTTTTCATTAGGACTGCCTGCTTGGGAAGCTGTTATGCCAGGACTTAGCTCCCTGGAAGCACAGAGCTCTCTGCTTTCCCCCACCATTCCTTTGTCTCCGTCCAGTCAGAATTTGGGCTGATATGGGAGGGAGCACAGGTGAACTGTAAACTACTTGAACAGGTGAACAAGTAAACTACTTGATCCATCTATCAAGTAACTCCAGTCCAGTTACTAAGTGTTGGTGTGCCATGCTTCTGATTCCCCCACGTTTGTGCCATATTTACACAGTTCTTTTCCTTCTAAGTTAAAAATATGTGTGCTTCAATAGGTCTATGAGTAAAACATAGGGTCTCCGATGGCAGGAGAGTGAATGAATGAATGAATGAACCAATGAATCAATGAATCTCAAAACCATGAATGTGAACAATACATTATGTATTATGGGTAAGAGAAATGTATTATGGGTAAGAGAAATGAGCAATGTATCTTTCTTTTCTGGGTGCTGTTGATAGCCTGCCCAATACCCTCTTCTCTTTCTTTTGCCTGCAGAACATGCAATATGAATATCTATCCTTTCATATGAATGAAGAGAGGGCTCCTTTCCCTGTTTTCAGGGCTTGCATTAAAGCCAATCATGGTGCTGCATATGCCTCCCCAATGACAGGCCTAGGGATAAATGGGTGAACAGGTCTTGATTGACAGAGAAGAGGAGAGACTTCCAGTGAGATAATATTTCTGTAGACATTATCGATCCAGCTATAACTTCCATCTGATGACCAGTTTACGATGAACGGCTAAGTAGAAAAATGGAAAATGTTTAGATCTCTGATAACAATGTCAAGACACAGAATTTAATACCAAAACACCTGTATGTAAACAGAAGTTTCTTGTCCCAAAAACTGTGCCTAAATAACCATTCTGAGGTTTATATTGATTGTAAATGCTCCGCCAATAGCTCAGACTCATTACTAGCTAACACTTACATTTTAAGTTAACTCATATTCCTTATTTATGCTCTGTCACGTGGTGGTACCTTTATTAGCATGGCATGTTCATCTCCTGCTCCCTCTGCATCTGACTGGCGACTCCTCTGACTCTGCCCTTCTCCTTCCCATCATCCTTAGTTTGGTCACCCCGCCTATAATTCTTGCCTGCCTACTGGCCAATCAACGTTTGATTAAACCAATTCTAGCGACAAACCTTTACAGTGTACAAGAAGATTATTCCACAGCACATTGTGGCTTATTAGTGTGTACACCAAGTTGACTTAGCTGCAGGCACAATGACTACCTGATCTCAATGGAGCTTTGGCTCAATTAGGAAGCACAGTAGCCTAAGACAAGACCTACACATTGCCCTCAACACTGGCTCTTCCAGGGGGTCTGAGCATTCATTAAATCTCTCTACAAGAGCCACAGCATGCCCGCTGGCTAGGGAAATCCAGCACAGACAAATGGAAATGCCGAGTCCAAGTAATGGAAAGCAGAGCTTCTTAGCTGGCAATAGTTCCTGCTGTTGACTAGACTGGAGTGCCAGGGACAACTTGTCTTAGAATTAAACGTTTGGTCTCTCTCTTTTTGACAAGAAGATACCTAACATGAGGCTGCTTCTGAATATAAGTCACCAGACGTGAGTCCCATCTGTATCTTTAACCTGATGTGTAAGATGGAGCAAAGTTACGGTGCTCATCCATGCTTCAGTTTCCCGATCTGTACCATGGGCAAAATGACAGTACCTCATAGGTAATAATGAGCACGGTGACAGCAGCCTCACAGAGCTGGTGCAAGCATCTAGTAATTTTAATCATATAGTCAGTGCTCTGTAATCATTAGCTACTGTCATTATCCACAGGCTAACTTGCACGCATCTTCTCTTTATTCCCATCCTCTTGGGAGACAATTAGTCTTGCATTCATTAAGTCCTAAATTAATGCTGCTTAAATTTGAATTTTCCATGGCTCTACCTGGAAAATTCTTGACTATACTATGATTGATTGTCTTGTATTTATCTACTTCATGGCAGGAGAAAATAATATCATGAAAATGAATTGTGCTATGTCCTTTTTTATTAGTAAGCAACCCTACCAACATCATTACTATAGAATGTTTCAATTACAGTCTTTCTACTTCTGTCCTGGTAAACACATTCTAACTGTTAAGGTTGTGTAAGTGATTGAATTCAGTAAATGATGACAGTGCACTCTCTTATTTGACTCTTAATTTCTCAGACAGCCCAGTTTTGAGGTGCTCACCTCTCACCTGTACATGTAAATTTAAAATTTCCTCTGGAGGTTCTGCCTCCACCCTGGCAAATGCTTTCTCAATGGGATGGCTCCCTTGCAGAACCTAGCATTTTGCTTTTTCTTGTATATATTTTAATTTTCCTCGTGAGGGAATTGTCTCTAGATATCCTATAAGGAAAAAGATCTGGGAGAAAAATGGTCATACCTGGGTATTCTTGCCTGATGTTTGCACTGCAGCATCGTACAGCACAACAGGCTTGTGTTTATCCCCAGTGCCTTACCGACGGGAGGCAGAACTTCCACTTGTGGGGAAGGCCACCGGATACTTTGCCATTTAAGTCCTGATTACACTGTGAAGATTAATCTCTAATTTTCTTGCCTACTTTTTTCCCTTTGATACACATTTGCTTTTTTCCAATAAATTCTTAATTGTAAATTATTTTCAATGACTGAAAACATTGCTTCCATAGAAGTCTTTAGTCATTTAGTGTTTTCCAGTTCAGCCTATATGAGTACTATATTAAACACAAGGGCCACAAAAGTGAAGAGAGCATAGTACTACATTAGTAAGAGCACTAACACTGATAATACAATGTTTAGAGTGTCAAAGGATGGAATAAATAATATCACTTAAATTATAGATACTTAGCTTCTAATGAAAGATCTTTTTAATAAATTTTCTTAATAAAAGAAAAAACCTCTGTTGTTATTTTCAAGAAGAAAATTAAGAAGAAAAAGCAGAGGCTATCTTGAGAATGATTTCGGGGGTGTGGGGAGGTGACTCATTGGGTCAAGAGCTTACTCCACAATGTGAGGACCTGAGTTCAGATCCCAGTCCCCGGACTCTGTAGTATACACATGTGTAACTCCCGGACTCCTATGGGAAGTGGAGACAAGAGAATCATTCTAAAGTGGCAGTCCACTTAGCACGGCATATACAAGTATACAGGGAGGCTGTCTCAAGTAAAGTATTGGGAGACTGACAGCTGTCTGTTGACTTCCATGTGCACACCAGGACCCACAGAAGTCTCCTCTTCCCCTTCTCTCTCTCTCTCTCTCTCTCTCTCTCTCTCTCTCTCTCTCTCTCTCTCTCTCTCACACACACACACACACACACACACACACACACACACAGAGAGAGAGAGAGAGAGAGAGAGAGAGAATGATTTCAAAAAAATACATGGAGATTCATTTCTAGACTGGTTTCAACGTTGTGTAAACAGAAATTCTACTCATGATAAAATACCAAAGCTGATAAGGTGGAATAAAACTCACCATCCCCAAATGAAAGAACATCTAGCTAGCTCAGACACAGCTTTAATCCCAGGGTTCTATAAAGAGGACGACCCAGGGCATTTGGTTCTACAGAAGGAAAGACAGAACAAGAGGCAATGTTGGCGACAAGCAGCTAGCTCACAGGGCGTGTCACAGACACAGTGCCAAGCAACCTCTCCTCTGACTGCCCCTCAGAGAACATTGTTAAAGTGTTTTACCATGAAGAACACCCCTTGGTGTTCTTCACCAAGGAGCAGAGGTCATGAGACATGTACAAGTTCACTGTTGGATGTTAGCCTTCTCTCAGGATCCCCAGAGTTCCCCTCCTCTCCTTCCTCTCTAACCCTTCCAGGACTGGCCAGAGCCACTAAGAGGGCATTCAGGGAGCCCAGCAGCCCTCTCTGCCCTCACTTTGCCTCTATTGGTAAGAGATAAATCCTGATGCCTGTTGAAGCAATATTCACGCAAAATAATTGCATCTCCTGAAGACAGCCAATAATATCCAGAGGCTGATCACAGCCTGTAGATCTAGAGTTGATGATAAAAACCTTGTCAATATTATTTGAATCCATAGAGAACTTTTTATCTGAAATGGCTTTGTAGTTAAGAAATCGATGATTGCCAAGATTTTTAGAAGTACTGTGTAAGAGCTGAAAAAAATAAATTAGTCATGGATTTCCGTATCATATTTTATGTGCAATATGGTTATACAAATTCCTAATTTTCAACATATACCTTTCTAACTGTTTAGATAATGTTTAGGTTTTTCCATTATTTTAGTTTAGAGTTTGGAGATGGGGATATACATGCTATAAGATTCTATAAATAAATAAAAAATAAGAACTTTTGTTTTTGTAGCATTTTTCAATGTATATTTCTCTTTCCCAAGTAGATAAAAATGTTTCATTTTCAGATGATAACGCTGAAATGGGAGAGTCAGATGGCATACCCAGGTTTTCCCAGCTAAGACTCAAACCTGGTTTAGCCAACTGCATTTTATGAAGCCTGTCTCCTAGCCCTGCTGCCCTAATGTCGCTATAGTGTATGGCATAGTCTTCTGATTTTAAATTGGTGCTGATGTTGCCTGGAAACAGCAAGATGCTTCAAAGTATTTAATGACAAAGCGAATGAAGAGGGAAGTATTTTTACTTAGATCGTTCCAGTTAGCTAATTTCCATATTTCATATCATAAGCATTTTCCTGTCATAAGTAGAGGTCTACCTGTGTAAGAAGAAAATGAGGCCCACGGAGGTTAATTAAGTGCCCGGTGCCCAGGAGAGATTAGTAGCAGAATGAGAAACCCTGGTCCAGGGTGCTCTCTTCTGAGCCAGTCTTTGCCATTCTAGGGAGAAAACATCAGAGTCTTTCCCACCGACTCCATGTGTGTCAGTTTGGGCGCTCTCTTGGTCACAGGTAACTGGGGAATGCTTGCTTTGGCCTCACACTGCACCCAGAGCAAGGCCGTGATCCGTGTTGATCGGTTCCCATCCAGGTCTCAGCATCTCCCTCTCACTGGCTGTCTATGGTAAGGCTTGATAGTGACCAAATTTCAAGGAAATAGCCCCACTGAAACCATTACAGAAAAAAAAAAAAGATAAAAAGGAACAGTGTATAGGTTTGTTTAGATAAAGCCAAACAATTTCTTTCATGCATATAGACATAGTCATATGAGTATGACAATTTGCACATTAGTTGGTTTTGTGTAAAAGAATAGTAAATATAGGTAATAAATAATACTCATTTAAAAAGTCTCCACCTTTAGAGACATAAATATTCATATATTAGTAACATTAAGAATGCATCTTTTCCAAATATAGGTAGAAAAATTGTATCTTAATGGAGTAATTAGCAATTAAAATTGACATTCTGGTGTTTCCTTCAATAAGATAAGTGCTTTGGGTGTGCCCCCAAGTATTTTGCTGAAGCAGTAATCACAATGGTAAAGATGTGGAATCAACCTGTGTCCACAAGCAGATGAATACATAAAGAAAATGTGCTTCCTATACCAAATAACAGTATCCAGCCCCCAAAGGAAACAAAATCCTGTCATTTTCAACGCGCTGAACGGAGCTGGAGATAATTATGCTGAATGAATCAAGCCAGGCACAGACGACGCCAAATGTCCGTGTGTGAGACCTTCAGAAAGTCTAACCCAGGGAAGCAGTGGCCACCGAGGCTGGAGTTGGGGACCAGGTAGAAGGATGTCCATCAAATGTAGGTTTGTTTGGAAAGGAAGACCGAGTTCAAGAGATCCGTGTGGCATGATGAGCAAAGTTACCAACACTGCGCAGTCTGCTTGGGCATCACCAGATGAGTAGAAGACCTTACAACTGTGTGAAGCAACTCTTGGCTTCTGGAGCCCAGGTTAGCCAGTCCACAATGTAGGAGGGTTTCAAAGCATCAGGCTGTAATACAATATGCCATTTGAAATTATCATAGTGGAAGTTGGAACTGAATCCCATTTTAAATTATATTTTACTTCAATAATGATGCAACTATGCAGTTAGCGTTTCTCATTTTCCTTCTATTAGTGAGCTGGAAGCTACAAACACAATGACAACAGCATCTCCCGTTCCTGTTGATCACTTCTGTGCCCGTCGCTCATTTCCCCAGCACTGACACTCCTATTACAAATGGCGTCCTGTAAAAATGGGATTTTCCTTTCTTATCAAAGGAAGGCAGTTTCATTTTCTACCTCGGAGAGCATCCAATGCAAAAGAGAGCCAGCATAATTACATACGTACTTTCACAACTTCAATATCATAATATTTTGATTTTGCTTTACATCGTACTTGCTCCCAGCTGGTGGGCAGCTTTTGTTTTAGCTTTGTGGATTATATTAGAAACAGGGGAAAGAGATATCATACACATTGTGAAACTAATGAGGCCAACATTCTGGTGTCATCTGAGAATATGATAATGCATCTATTTGATAGTCTTTGACTGGCTTTGTTATTCTAACTCCCCTACTTCAGAGGTGGTGGCACATAGAATTATTTATAACGTCCTAGGGCTTGGAGGCATAGCCAAGAAAGGAGAATTAGGAAGAACTGATGGGAAGAGCTGGTGAGGAAAGATGCAGAGCATCAGACAGGGGCCACGTGGGACAGGACAGTAGAGCAACAACACCTGGCCCTCAGGGTCAAATATGGTTCAAGAGAAGGGGTCATGCCCTACTTGGGTTTTAGAGACCTGCCTAAGGCACAGTTGTGAACTCACCAGTCCAGCACTGCTGGTGATGTCTTTGAAATGCAAATTCTGACTCAAGAGGTCTGGGAGGGGCTTTGGTGCAGTCAGCAACCAACCATATACTGCCCAGAAAAACAAGAGTCCAGCCCAGAGCTGGCAACCAGACAGGTAAAGAAAATTGGGTCGCTCCCGACAAAGGCAGGATTCGACAATTCAGTCAAGTTTAGATAAAAAATTAAAAAGCCAAGCTCGTTGATAGCAGTTTGCCTCCCTCCTGCTCAAAAGATACTTTAAATCTGGGCACTAAAACCTCAGGACATGGTCTTTGGAAACAGCATCTTCACAAAGGTAGCCAGGTTAGATTGGGGTTGTTAGAGTGGGAATTTCTGACAGGGACTATGTACTTATTGACGCTGGAGATTCAGGCGTAGGGTCAGACAGACACAGAGAAGACATAGAGATGTGGAGAAAAGATGGAGCCTGTGGTTGCTGTGACATTCACTGCAGTGCCCACACACAGTCACCTGTGGCTGGAAGAAGCAAGGTTCTCTGGAAAGGCATTACTGATGGGGTTGCCCGATGGAGGCCCAGCCTCTAGAAGGATCTGAAATTAGCAATTCCTGTTGTTAGTCATCCAGCCTGTAACAGAGGCCCCGGGAAATTAATACATGGACCCGCAGGGCCATTGATTCCCTGCTTTTGAGTCAACATTAAACGTAGAATAAAAGGTTTAATAACCTTCCACTTGATAAAACTACTTAGTGCAAGGAGAACTAGGTCTCCTTGCTGTCAGTCAAAGTCTTGCCGTTTTTAAAACATGTACAATTTGACTGGGCAATAGAACAACTTGCAGACTGCATTCCACAGAGCCTCTTTTTAGGGCTTTATTAATAGGCGCTGGAAAGGGGTCATGGATAATGATGCTTTAAAGCAGACTAAGTTCGTAGGAGACATCAGCCTAATTAAAGACATAGGTAAAACCTGCTGAAAAAAACCAAGTATTGGAAAAACGTACAGAAACATGGACTGAGCCAGCAGGTGCCTAGCTTTCAGAATAGGGAATCTTTTCTTATAAATGACTTCATTCTTTGAGAATTTCAAACATGCAGACAATGAAATAAGATTATATGCACTCCCCCCGTATCCTTTATCCAACTTTGTGTCTTCGTGTGTGTGTGTGTGTGTGTGTGTGTGTGTTGTGTAATAACCACTAATTCCTATTGCTGCTGCCCGTATGTGAATGGATGGAAAGCCATCCACTAAGCATGGGACTTCTACCAGTGGCCGCACTCTGAAAGCATGATTCTCCCTTTCCTAGCAGCTAGAAACTGTCAAGAGTTTCTCAGTGGGGAGGCCTGGCGAGCTCCTCCTCCATCTCTGCTGAGCCTGAGGCTGGCTTGACCTTGTGCAGGGAACCACAAGCCTGTTAACCTCCTCCAAAATATCATTTCCGGAAATGCTGGTTGAGAGGGCCAAACTCTCAGCTCCTGACAACATTCCGGCCCACAGGAGAGCTACTTTAAAGTTTAATTGTGCTTTACTCTAAGTTATCCAGGGACTGCCTGGGCTATTTGTTGTTTGCTGAAGGCAGGACAGCCGATGCCCTTCGGGATGAGTTTAAGAAGTGAATCGAAAGGTCTATCATAACAGGGAACTAAGAGGTCAGTCAGAGTGACAAGGGCAAAATGGAATGGAGCAAAAGTGATGTTGGAGAAGACGGAGGAAGAGCAGGGAGATGAAATATTTAAGGCCCCTCTCTGCAGGGACAGGCTTTCTTCACAAAAGTCCCACCGAGTATAGAGAAAGGTTTTCGACATTTTTCTGTACTTGGTTCACCGCTGAGGAGCCATCCCTGATGCTGCCCGGCCTGCATATCTTACCCGATAGTCCCTAACTCCTGGTTCCTCCTCTGTAGACTTTTGGGAAAAATCTGTGGCATTGCTCAGAGAGGGCTAATATGCTGGGCATGTTGTGCATTTTTATGTGAGGATGTGTTGGGGCGACCTCTGTAGGGGTCCAGCCTTGACGGGTAGGGGCCTGCTTAGAAATGTTAGGTAGAAAAAACAGAGAGGCAAAAGAAAAAGACAGAGACACAGCATAGAGTAGGGAGGGCAACCCAGTGATGCTCAATTCACCTGCATTTATTTTCCATGTTTTATATACCCCAATCCAAAAAGGGGGAAGAAGGCAAAAGACTGCTTTAGCATCTTACAAAGAACCAACAGAGCAATTACCTCTTCAGTACCTGAAACATCAAGTAATTATATATCATGAAAGTCTCTGATGTGTAGGCAGGACATGCAGTGACCACACCTTAGGCCACATATTCTGTAGGAGGCCATACCCCGGGTCAAATATCCTGTCATAACCTTGAAGGAGCAAGAACGGGCAGAGCCTGAACTCTCTGACCTTTGGTCAAGGTGGAAAGCATCCATTTCCATGGGCTCCGACAAGGATGATTCAGGCTGTAAAACGTCAGCAACATCAGTGCATCCCAGCAATCTGTGAAGAGAAGTGTCTGCCTCCTTCTGAGCTCTTAGTCCCCAGTCTCAGGACCCATTCTCACGGCCTGTAAAGTTCAGGACCCCACTTCAGCTAGGAAAATTGTCTGATGCCACCCTCTTGACACTTACATGACGAAAGATACCTTAAGAAAAATAATACTGCTCTGTCTAAGAGACCTGCATTTTGTGTGGGAGCACGGCCATGCTCAACCCCTCCTCCTCCAAGAGCTGAGAGTCAGCAGACAGGAAGAGCAAATGCCCACCAGGAGTGATGCATGGATACAAACGTGCTCTTCCCGGGTTCTAGCAGTAAGAGGCAAGGTTAGGAAACTGTTTGCCTGCTGGCTTGAGTGCTAAACACCACTTCCACAGACTGCAACATTAAAGGTAAAGACTTAAGCAGAGAAATAATGCTAACGAACAATAATCAAAGCCCTGAAACTAACTCAGCACATGCCAAACATGGTATTACGTATTGGAGACACAGCCAAAAAGGCACACAGTCTCACCTTCACGGAACGGAGACACTGAAGGGGAAGAATGAATGTCACGTGAATAATAGAGCTGCACTTAGAATAATCTTTTCTTACTTTTTGAGACAAGGTTTACTGTAGCCCAGATTGGCCTCAAATTCCAGAGGTGCCTGAGAACGGCCTTGAACTTATTAACCTCCTATAGCTGCCTCCCAGGTACTGGGGTGGCAGATATGCACCACCCTGCCCAACTGGTGTAACGCTGGAGACCAAGCCCAGGGCTTTGAGCACTCTGCCAACTGAGATACACCCCTACCCCCAGTTATAAAAATCTTAAGAAGTAAAATTGCAGTGATCTCATATTTTTCCTAGGGGATTCCAATTAGAATAGAGGCTTAGTAAAGCTGTTCCTGAAGGAAGTCTTAAAATTGAGATTGAAAAACATAAAAGGAGTCCAGACAGGTAAGGAGGGGTCGGGATTGAGTGTTACAGGTGCTGGAGACAGTAGGGGCTAGAGGGGCCGTGAAGTATTCTAGACAGTGTAAACCCAAGCATCCAAAGTGTTAGTTCTACAGAAAATCAATTGCAGGGGCAAGCGAATGTGATTCTGTAGGTGGTTTAGGTTGGCTGGAGGGTTAAGATCTTTCATGTGTGTCATTGGTATGTAGCCTGCCCTTCAAAGCTTCATGCATTAGACTCTTGGCCCCTCGCGTGATGATATCGAGGTGATGGAACATTTTGAGATGGGACATACATGGGGCCAGTGGATTATGGCTGTGCTGCTAAAGAGACCAATGTGACTCAGAGGGCATTGTGTGCTAAAGGCGTAGGCTGGCTGCAGAAGACCAGGACTCCCAATGTGACTCCTACATATGGTGGTGCTATACCATTATGATGCCTTTAGGCCCTCACTAGAAACTAGTCAGATGGTACTGCTACTACCTAAGATGCTAACACGGCCTTGCTACCAGCCGGCAGTGAGTGGAGCCTGATCTGGTGTTGGGAATGACTGGACAAGCCTCTTCTATTTCTCTTAGGAGGGGTGTCTTCTGAGGTGAGGAATGCAAACGCAAAGATATGGAAACAGAATGGTTGGAGCTGGGGTCGAAATATGAAGTGGGACCAAACCCTGAAGGACTCTGTTGCCAAGGAACCTATGCCCTAGTGCTCTCCAATGAGGTTTCTCTAAGCTGACAAAACCCTTCCAGCAGAGGTGACAGGTCCATCATGGGGCAGCCTGTGTGGCTCATGGGCTGGGTACTACAGACCAAAGACCTGCTCAGGCCCACCCTATGCTCCAGTCCTTCTGTTTCAGCCTAGAGCGTCCCTTCTGGCCACCCAAATCTTTTTGGTTCGTCTTTTGCAAAAAGAACCCTCTTCATGTTATTCATGCTTGTGTCCTGCCTCCTGGTGCAGCTTCACCGGACCCAGCTCTTGACAAACATAGAGATGGTTGTGGAAACAATGGGCCACATAGGTATTTCGCTGGATTCATAGACAACACAAAGTATATTTGAGACATAGATCCACAGTTAATTATGCTAGTTATGCTAGAAAGTGAGTTATGCTAGAAAGACATACACTTCCTATTGCTTTTCCTTGAGTACTTGATTTTTTTTCTATTTGCTTTATTTCAAAACAAACATATTTATGATAACTCTAGAGATTTCTCAGTTAAAAAAAATCCTCAAACTGTATTTGTTCTTGATTTAGAACATTGAATACCAAGTCATTTTCATTCCCCCTGTGAAATTTTGGCAGTTTTCTCAATTATTATTCTCTATAAAAGCAAATTATCTGATATCATGAAGCTATTCGCTGATGAAAAGTGTTTCAGCCTAACTGGAACACAAAGAAATGCAAATATCAAAATAATAGAACTGGTCATAATGCTTTACAGCTATAATATTTACTGTTGTTTTCTGATGGTGAAGGAAAACATGGGGTCTGGTGCTAAACCGGTACTAGAATACTTTGAAAGAAATTCTAAAAGATACAAAAGCCTCCAGCCAAACTGAACAAGCATTTTTTTTTCCTTCAAGGATAGATTCTTGGGACATGATCAGAGGTACCTCTGTAAGGATCATCACCTCCAGAGGACAGACAGCATCATCCCTTCAAAAGAGGAGAGCTATGGAAATGTCCAGCCGTAGTGAGACCAGGTCTCCGCAAACGGCACGTACATGTTGCCGTCAAAATGCTGCTACGTAAGCGAATCTCCATCCCCAGGTCAGCTGTAAAAACCCATAGGGGATCCCAGTGCCTGAGGCTCCTGATGTCTGGAGGAAGACCCAGGCTTCTGTGTTTCTTAAAGTCCACACAGGTAGTTCCATGGGGAATTGAAAACCATTCACCGTAGGAAAATAGCACCGACAAATGCTCTAGAACAATGGAGAGGTTGGGTTGGAAGCTTGATGTAATATATCAAAAAGTATGAACTCAGAAAATTAACTCCCAGGAGGGTCATCCAGACAAGGCTTTAGCCCTGGGTAGTCAGAGGTAGTTGTCATAGTTTCAATCCGTCCCTGTGCTTTTTATTTTCCTATAAAATGTGTGTGTGTGTGTGTGTGTGTGTGTGTGTGTGTGTGTGTGTGTGTGTGTGCGCGCCATAGGCCAATCTTCAGTGTTGTTCCTAGGGTGACAGCCACCTTTTCGTTGTTGATTTTAAGACAGCCTCTCTCACAGGTCTGTGACTCACTAGGTAGGCTGGGCTGGGTGGCCAGGGATCACCCTGTCACTGCCTTCTCAGGACTGGGAAGAGAAACATTCTAACACCCAGCCCTCTGATGGCCCTCTAGGGATTGACCTCAGGTCCTCATAGTTGAATTGTGCACTGGCTAGTTTTGTGCTGGCTGGGCATAAGCAGGACTGTTTTGGAAAAGGCAACCTCAGCTGACAAAATGCCCCCACAAATAGTTTTGTGGTGCATATTCTTGATGCATAATTAATATGAGAGGGCCCAGATTACTGTGGATGCTAACACGCATGAGCTGCTGGTGTTGGGTGCTATAAGAAAATAGGCTGAGCAAACCATGGGGAGCAAGCCGGTAAGCAGCACCCCTCCATGACCTCTGCATCAGCTCCTGCTTCCAGGTTTCTGCCCTGCCTGATTTCTTGCCAGGACTTCCTTCAGTGATGGACTCTTACCTGGAAGTGTAAGATGAAATCAACCCTTTCCTGCCCAGGTTGCTTTTGGTCATGGTGTTTCATCACACAGCAGAAGGAACTTGAACTAAGACACAGTGCAAGGAAGTCACTGAGGTATCTCCCTGGCTCCTGTATAATGAGTTATTTAAAATTTTAAACCAAAAACAGAGGGAAGGCTTCCTTAATTTCCTCTTTCTACCTCCTCAAAACCTCCTCCTACTAACTTCATTCTGGTTTCCCATTTTTTGACTAGAGAGCACCCCTGCTAATTTGGGGAGTATTTAAAGCCTGAGTCTGAAACCTGACAATGCATCTTTTTGTTCTGAAAAATGAAGCCAACACTTTCCTTTCCATTGCCAGCCCTTCTTCACTAATGAGACAAACAGCAAGCCCGTCAGCTTTTCTTCTTTTTTTTCTCCCAGAAAACATTGTATTACCAAAAAGTACACCCTCCTTTAAAAAGACATAAGAGAGAACAAAAGAAGTGCAGCCAGCCATTGCTAACTCAAAAGCACTTCCCTGTAATGCAATGTTAGTGTATAACCTGCTTTTTTTTTTTTTTGAGAGGGACTAGGAGCCACTATATGATTACCTGCTTGACTTAATTCTGTCGAACTGATGCTACTTATCTTTAGATAACAAAGTATTTTGCACCTTAAAAGGTAAATAGACTGTTCTTCTACTTTAATTTAAAAACATTCCAATGTCTCCCATTCGTTTTTCTTGAATTACTTTATTTTGCCTTTGAGGAACATATAATAATTATATGTATTAATAGGTTTCAGTGTGATATCTCAATACACATGTCCAGCATACAACCAATTAGATACATCTTCCCCCTTTCTACTCTCCTCCAATGCCACATATGTTATCTAAGCCCTAGTAATCCCTATTCTGCATCCGGAACATATTTCTTTAGTTTCTGCCTATGGAAAAGAACAGGCAGTACTTCTATTTCTGTGTGTGGACAGTACTTAACACACTCTGCTCTAGCTCCACCCATTTGTGGCAAATGACAGAATTCATCCTTCTTTGTGGCTGAATAATCTCTACAATTAATGTGTACTTTTTCTTACCTCATGACTAACACCCAGTCTGTTTCCATATCTTAACTGTTGTGGATAGTGCTACCATAGGCATGGGCATGCAGTTATGTCTTTGAGACTCTGATTTTAGTTTAAGAATATTTCCCCAGAAACGGGATAGAAGATGCTATTTATTTTTAGCATACGGAGGGACCTCCACGCTCTTCACTAGACTGGTCATATGATTTATATCTCACCCTCCCCCTGCCCCCAGTGCATGAGAATTTCTTTTCCCATGTCCTCCCTAGAGTTTACTATCTTTTGTTATTTTGATACTAGTCAATATAATTGGAATAAGATGATATCTCATTGTGGTTTTGATTTATATTTTGTGTTATGGTTGATAATACTGAGCATTTGTGGGATGGCAAGATGCCTTGGTAAAGGGGTTTGCTTCCAAACTTGAGAACCTGAGTTTGATCTGGGACTCGTGTGTTAGAAGAAAAAGCCAATTTCTTCAAGTCTTTCAACATTCATACAAGGTCCACGGCATATGCATACATGTGCACATGCACACACAAGATTGATAAATATAATTTTTAAAGTTCAGTTGAAATATTTTGTATCTCTTTTTGGGGGAGGTAGCTATTCCAAGTGTATAGTCGACTCTGTGGGCTTGCCTCTCTTCCTGAGGGACCCTGTTATTCTCCATGTGCAAATCCGTGTTACGCCTTCTTCTCCATAAACCCCAAGCCTGCTCCACAAGACACAAGCGTCTGTTCGGTTCCTTTGCTCATTATATTAACTTGCCTTTTTCTTCGGCTTTGGAATCTAGTTGGCAGGCTGCCTCTCTTACTCTGTAGATCGTCTTTTCATCCTTTTGACTGTTTCTTTGGGATTGTGAAAGAGTTTCATTTGACGTGATACCCTCGTCTGTTCTTGTTTTAGTTTCCTTGAATCCACCAGCACATCCAAATGTTCATAAACTGCAGTCAGGCTGGATTTATCCTAGAGACACAAGAACTGTTCATCATATGCAAACCGGTAAAAGTAACAAGAACATCCATATATGAAGAATAAAAATCCTGATCATGTGGATAGAGACTGTGCCTTTGACAAAAATCAGCATCCTTAAAACTAAATCCACTGCGGAGAATAGCAGGTCATGAAAGAGGTTGTAGGTCAGGGTCAACATCACTTTCTCATTGAGCTAGGTGAGAGGTTGCAATGTCTTTCCCAGGCTGGGCTACTGAGGAGCTAGGATTACAGGCATCCACATTTGTTATCACACACCCTTGGAGCTGATTTCTCCACTTCAGGATATGCAACTGTTCAGTCTGAGATATATATGTGTGCATGTATATGTGTATGTTCACATATATATTTATACTCATATATATATGGGTGTAAAAACACACACCACACACATGTATGTATATATGCATATAATATATATATGGGCTTATTGCTGTTTGTTTGTCCTGTGTCTCTCAAGAACCTAAAACAATACAGTGAACAGTTTTCCAGAATCATTATACAGAAAATGTGAAAATTTTCAGTGCTCCTTGGCCAATACTGGGTCCTTTATATTTTCACCTCTATTTAGAGTTAACTTCTGAATTTTCACTTAAAAGCCACCAACATAGATATTTGAAGGGTTCATATTGATAGGGAATATTTGTGTCTTTATAATACTACATGTTCTGATATTTGAGTATGACAGATCCCTTTTCTTATTTTTCATAATATGTATGTGTGTGTGCACGTTTGCCTGTGCATGCCCACGAGCCCACATTCATGCACACACAGAGATTGTAGACATCCTTCATTCGATTTACCTTTAGGAGTTTGACTTTCATGACTCTATTGAAAATCCAAGTGCAAACTACATTGAGCACCACAGTAGCCTTGTATTACTGTTCACCAATGGTTCTCAGCGTGTGTCCGTAGAGCCTGTGGATTTGCCAGGATGTCTAGGGACAATGACAACGTCCCCTTACCTTTCACTGGTATTCATTGGCTTGAACAGACTAGACTCTCTTTGAGTACAGGCTCTGGCTGCAGATGTGCTCTTCCCGGCCTCCGAAGAGCTCTCCCCACGTCACGGCTCTTTGTACCGTACCAGTTGTAGGCTCTGCTGCTGCTCATGGATATTCCCAGAGTGAAGAAGTTGCTTTCTATTTCTCTTTTGCTAAGGGTTTCTTTATCATGAATGGATATTAAATTTCATTGAATATTTATTTCATTTACTGAAATGGTTGAACTTTCTCGTTTCTGTGTTTACACGGTGAGCTATAGTGATTGGCTCTTGTATGGTTAAGCCAAACTTCTGTTCTGAGACACATTTGCAAGACTCCTTTGGTCTCTCACTGAGTTTGGTTTGAGGTCTGTTTGGCTGATGTTACCCCAGTTTCTTCAGCTTTCTTACAGTGCTCACTGGAATGTGGTTTTGACTGGTTGATGACGTCATCTCATTCTGTTTCCATTATTTCTGTGGGAGAGTCAGGTAGAGCTTTTATCTTTTGAGAATTTTTTTTTAATCTACCTATCAGTTTTGATGCTTCCTCTTGTCCTGGGTTTTCCAGAAGCTCCCAATACATGCCTGGGTGTGTTATTCTTTGTGTTTACAGCATTAAGTAGCGCCGGCTTCTCTTGTATCAACTTCAGAAAACACACAATTATTTCCCTTTCAATTAAACCTTTTGTTTCCTTACCTCTATTCAAAATTTTCTCCAAAGTAACTGTACTGCCCTTCCTTCTCTAAAACAAATGTTTTCGTCATTTGGACAGATATTAACGATATCTTAATAAGTTTTAAGTTTGTGCTTCTCTAAGGCCTAAATGGGCTGTACATGTTTGAAAGTTTATTTGGCCTGTGAGTCCCCTTTTTCCAGCACTTACCACATTCTGGCTGGGCTGCTTGCTTTTGTCTTGGTTTATATGGGTGTGTGTTTATATAGTGCACATTAAATCTTTGTTGAATATGATTTGTAAATATTTTTCTCTGAAAAAAAATTTATGCTACTCAGCAATACTTTTCACAAATAAGTATTTTGAATGTTGAAAAATCTCTTTTTCAGTTTTTCCATTTAAGGAATAAAAGAACCTTTACATACATAGAAAATTTTTCTATGCTTTTTTTCTTAATATTTTACATACATATCCACTCTTTATTCTATTATCCATTTTGAAGGGTTTTGGTATAAAATAACAATTAGGTCAAGGTGGTCAGCATAAGCATCACATTTTTAATGGCTCGCCTTCTTCCACAGTATTGCTTTGGCACCTCTGTAAACAGCTATGTTACATGGGTGAGTCTCTTTCATGTTTATGTATTTGATTTCATTTATTTGCATACTGACATACATCTGTTGCTATATGTCTTAAAATATATTGATTCCTCTCAGTTTCTTTATTTTTTAAATTACTTCTAACTATTCTAATTTCTTTGCCTTTCCATATAATGTTTTAAGTGATTTTGTCTTTATCCAGCAAAAGTCTTACTGAGATATTTTATAGAAATTATACTGAATCTATATATTAATCTTAGAAGAATTAACATTTTCAGAATACCTTATATAGTAATAGTTGGCATATGTACTATATATTACTGTGTTTTATTGTGTATTCTCATTTCAATGACCAATAAGATCAATATTTTTTCCTTTTATTTAGGTCTTTGACGTCTTCAATCCACATGTGCAACTTATCAAAATATACAAGCTGCAATGATTGATTATATTTATTGCTACATCATTTCTTTATGCAATTAAAAATAGTATCAGATTTTTAATCTTAGTATATGTATTATCATTTATTTATTTTAAAATAAATAAATACTTATTATTTTAAAAAATTTACTGTATATTCTGCAATCTTTTAGAGCCTATATATTATTTGTAGATTTTTTTTAAAGTCCATGATTTTTTTATACAGACAATACTATTGTGTGTAAATATGGACAGTTTTCCTTCTTTCTAACCTAAGCCTTTTTTTCTTTTTCTTGTCTTATTGCACAGTGAATTTGTTACTTTTCTATTGCTGTAACAAAACACCATGACCAAGGGAGCTTATACATGAAAGTATGAAACTGGATTTACAGTTGCAGAAGGTTGGAGTCTGTAATGTTGGAGCAAAGCCATGGCGGCAGGAACACCTGCGATGTCATATACTGGTCTATTGATCCACAAGCAGGAGGCAGAGAAAGAGCACACTTGGGTCGGCATGAGTCTAAGCTTCTAGTCCACTTCCAGCAACACTCCTTCTTCAACAAGGCCACACTTCCTAGTCCTTCCCAAACATTTCCATGACTGCGAACCACATATTCACACATATGAAGCACATAGTCATACCACATTCTCAAATATATAAACTCCATGTTCAAACATAAAGCCTATTGGGGGCATTCTCATTCAAACACCACAGTTATCTATAAAATCAAATACTAACTTAAATAAATGTTGTGGTCACAAATATCTTTGCCTTAGTCCCAGTCTTAGAAGAATTTTTTTCAGCCTTTCACCTTTCAATATAAGTGTTATTTGCTGGCTTTGTAGATTTTTTTTTTTTACCACATATTAAAAAAGAATATCCTCTCGATTCCTTTCCACCTGAGAGTTTTTTATCATGATTTTATTTTAACTGCTTCTCAGATGTCTTTTTACATTGATTACTAGAATCATGTAACTCTTACTATAAAAATTAAATTAATTGATTTTCAGATATTAACTAATCTTCACATTCCTGATATAAACCCTATTTGGTTATGCTGTATAGTTCTTCTGAAATGTTCTTAAAATCATTTTTCTTAATAAATTTATACAGAATTTTTTTATTTGCATTCTTCTGCGTTCAGCAGAGTTGTTTTCCTGAAGTTGCTGGAGTTTTTTTGTTGTTGTTGTCTTGTTGTTGGTGGTTTTTCAAGACAGGGTTTCTCTGTGTAGCCCTGGCTGTCCTGGAGCTCACTCTGTAGACCGGGCTTGCCTCGAACTCACAGAGATCTGGCTGCCTCTGCCTCACGAGTCCTGGGAATAAAGGCATGCACCACCACAGCCCAGCTACAATTGCTGTTTTTTTGTGTATTCTCTTTACCTGGTATTGAAATGAGATAATACTAGCTACAGGAAATGAATTGGGAAGTATTTGATTTTCTTCTGTTCTCTTGAGAAAAAAGCATAGAACCAGTGTTAATTTTTCTCTAATGTTTACAGAATTTTTCCTTTGAAATCGTCTGGAGATTGCATTTAAGGGAATTTATAATTATGAACTTAATAGTCTTAATAATGAATTGGTTGTATAAATGATCTGTTTTATGTTGAGTAGGTTTCAGGAATTGACCTATTCCACAAAAATTGTCAAATATGTATGTAAACATGACATTCCTTTATTATCTTTTTATATTTTCAGGCTCTGTAACAATATTCTTTATTCATACTATATATTTATACTTAGATTTTTATTTTTTCATTTTACTGATCCTTTCAAGGAACAAGATCTTTGATTCATTGTTTTTCTCTCTTTTTGTTTTGTTTTAAATTGCAGTGATTTTTTTTTCTCAACTTCACTCTTAATTTCTTTCCTTCTATTTGCTTCGGACTTTATTCCTCTGTGTTCTTTAATTTTTTTTATCTGCTAATTCTTATGTATGTGGATGTTTTGCCTGTATGTATGTCTGTGCTCCACATGTGTGCCTGGTAAGCACAGAGGCCGGAAGAGGGCATTGAAGCTCCTGAGACTAGAGTTACAGACACTTGTGAGATGCCATATGGGTGCTGGGACTCAAAGGTGAATCCCCTGGAAGAGCAGTCAGTGTTCTTAACCACTGAGCCAATCATCTCTCCAGCCTTCTTCTGTGTTCTTAAGGTGATAGTTTAGACTATTAATTTGAGGTATTTTCCTTCTTCTGATGTATTCATTTAATGATATAAATTTTCCTCTCAACACAACTCTGGCTATGTCCACAAATTTTGATATATTTTTTCTCACTTTTTATTTAGTTCATTACATTATTGTATTTCGCTGAGAACTATTATTTATCCCATGGTTTCTGTTTTGTTTTGTTTTTAGATATATGTTGTGCAATTTCCAAGAGCTTAGCGATTTTCTTAGTTTTCAGCTTTACATCTGAATTCGTTGCGATTCCTCTATTTATGTTTATACTAGATTGTGGTGGGTTTGTGGGTATGTTTTATGGGTTAGGATTTGATGTAACTTTTTATATTCTATAGGTACATGGAAAGAGTGTGTGTTTTATCATGATGAACACTCTATGAATGTCAATCATAGCTGTTGATGCTCTTGAGTTTCACACATTTTTGATTTTTCTAGCTAGTCATTCTGTCAGCTGTTGAAAGAGAAGTGCTAAAGACTCCAATCGTTATTTGTCATTTCTGTATTAGTCTGCTGTACTTCAATGAAAGAAATACCTAAGGCAGGAGGCCTATAGAGACAAGAGAATTGTTTCTCTTAGAGTGCTGGAAGGTAAGTTTAAGATCTGGCGGTCTTTGTTCAGCTCCTGGTCTGAAGGTGAGAATGTGTGAGAAGGAGACAGTACATGGTGAGCCAAGAAAGGACAGTTGGGAAGGGGAGACCTTACTCTTTAATAACAGTCCTCTCAAGAGAATAGCCAGAGTCACACAGAAACTGCCTTAGTCCCTGCCCAACCCTACTTCTTGAAGTTTACACTGTTCCCAAGGGTATTTTAATCTGACAATTTGCTTTCTTGTTCTTTATTTTGTTTTTGTTTCTCCGTTTTTCTCTCTTTCTTCAGACAAGTTGTTTGAGCTCACTAGACTTTCATTTGTATCTAGTAAGTGGATCTCTTTGTATACATTTTCTAATTATTGTATCATTTGTTATATTACATTACTAATTAATTATTACGTTATTTACACATAATTGATAACAGTTAACCAGTGGCCTCCCTTGTAATCTAAGGTACCTAGTTGACCTTTTTGGTTTTTCGCTGTTCAAATTGTTTGTTTTAGGTGTGAAGTCCAGGGTTTTAAATTGGGTTTACTGAAGAATTCTTCCTAAATCAGATATTTAATTCAGAGAGTTGAGAAAAAATAGTACAAAAACGTAATAGTTTCTACATCGAAACTTAGCACAATTTATCATCCCTTCAAACTTATTCATCCTCTTTGAAGGGTGATCTCATCCCTCATTCCTATTCATCTACCGTGCCCCACACAGGGGGATTTTGTCCTTATTAATTTTTATCCAGATAGAATCACAGCATATAGCCTCTTGTTGCTGGCTTCCGCACATGTGTTACACAGCACACAGCCTCTTGTTGCTGGCTCCTGTACGTATGTTACACAGCATACGGCCTCTTGTTTCTGGCTTCTGCACACAGCCTCTTGTTGCTGGCTCCTGTGTGCGTGCTGTTCCTGAGAGTCATCCTGCTCTGATGCCTAGATCAGCAGATTGTCTTTCTGTTGCTCAACAGTAAGCATCCCACCTAACAGGTCCCTACAGTTTGTTCACCCATACCCTAGACGAAGACTCTATCTGGATTGCTTCTAGTTTAGGATGTTGAGAAATAGTCACATATAGATTTCAGTGTGAGTATATATTTTCATTTAACATGAAAATATTAGCTGAAAGAGCATCAAATCATTAGGTTGTGTTTAAAGTGCAGGCACAAATTTTTTACAAAATACAGACATTTTTTTCCTCTCAAACTACCTCTACTATTTCCCATTCTCAGCAGCAAACTATGAGAGTCCTTAGGCAAGGCAGCATTCTTGCCCACCATGTACAGCCCTGTGCTCAAGCCCCACACCATGAAAGCACCACCACCCCAGCAGGTTCAAGTCTTTGCAATGCTTTGAAAACTGCAGTGTTGCAATTTTTCTGTTTGGATTCTTTGGAGAGCCCTTATAACCGATGTGAATAGTATGGTTTTAATTTCTCTTTCTATAATGATCAATTTAATTTCTATTTCCTTAGTGATAGTAGACATTTTTCATGTTAGAGTTATCAACATATTGTCTGCTGTCAGGTGCCATTTCAAATCTCTTGCCTATTCTTGAAAACAGACCATTGATTATTCTTGTTGCTGAGTGTGTGTATGTGTATAAATGTGTGTATCTTATATGTGTCTTACTTTCTCATTGCTGTAATAAAAACTATAACATAAACAGCTCAAGGGGGAAAGAGAGCTCATTTTGGCTTACACTTGCAGAGTGGCACGTCCTTTACAGTGGGGAAGACACTGTACAGGCAGGGAAGATGCATGTCAGGAGCAGGAGGTTGGCTGGCCACCAGGAGGTTGGTTGGTCACATTGCTTCATACTCAAGAAGCAGAAAATGAACAAGAAGTGAAACTAGGCTCAAAATCCTGAAGGTCTGCTTTAGTGACCCACTTCCTCTACCTTGACTACATATTCTAAAGCCTCTACAACTAAGCCAAGGTGGTCGTCCATGCCTTTAGTCCCAGGACTTGAGAGGCAGAAACAGGCAGACCTCTGTGAGTTCAAGGCCAGCTTGGTCCACAGGGTAAGTTCTAGGATAGCCAGAGCTGTTACACAGAGAAAGCCTGTCTCAAAAAAAAACAACCAACCAACCAACCAACCAAACAAGCAAAAACAAAACAAAACAAAAACCACCAAAACTCTACAATCTTCCTAAACAGTGCTGCCAGCTGAGGACCAAGTGTTAAACACATTAGTGTATGGGGACATTTCATATTCAGCCTAAGGTAATATATATGCTGTATACAAGCCCTTTGTCAGAAATGTGACCATACTTGCAAATATTTTTAATATGTTTTTGTTTGTGTAACAGTGTCTTTCAATAGCTAAAGATCTTATTTTTTTTAAAGTCAAATACATGGATTTTTTTTCTTTAATGTGTTATGTTTTGGTTGTACATTTTTATGTTCCTATGTGTGTGTTTCTGTGTCTCTGTATTTGTATGCATGTATGCACATGTATCTGCATGCATGTATGCATACGTGCTTGTGTGTGCGTGTGTGTGTGTAGATACAGAACAATCTTGAATGTCAGTCTTAGGAACAATGTTTTGTTTTGTTTTGTTTTGTTTTTGAGATAGTGTCTCTTATTAGCCTCTCATTAGTTCATCAGTTAGGCACAATTGGCTAGCTATTAAGCCCTAAGGATTGACCTGTCTCAGCTTCCGGTCACTGGGTGCCACCGTGTCTTGCATTCTTATTTGAGTTCTGGAGATCAAGGTCTTATCTTCATGTTTCTGGGAGAAGAAATCAACCAGCTGAACTATTCTTCAGCCCAACTTTTGAGATATTTTTTTGAAAAACCTTTGAAATTCAAAACCATTTTTCTATTGTTCTTTTCTTAGCTGCAGATGCTGTTTTTGGAAAAGCATAGAGACAACTCAAGGCTCTGGGAGATGTCACCTTCCTCCCAGACAACAGACTTCAGCTCCTATCATGCAATTAGGTTAGAAGCAGGCCACTTTAATCTAATTGGGGATTGAGATGGCTCCACTCTGGTTCCAGTCTACGAGAGGACTGGCTTATTTCTTGTCTGCCCCAAAGTTTTAGCCATTATGGTAGGGGAGGCGGGGAGCCTTGCCGTGTAAGCCCGCAGTTTTTAACCGGCTTTTCTCGTTGGTGGAACTTATCCTCTAATTTTTGTTTCTTCCATCTGTGAGGCGGCCAGAAGCTGCTCTTAGCTTCTCTCCATTTCAGCCGCTGCTTATCAATCAGACAGTGTCTCAGGAGAGCCGTGGAGCCAAATGTCAGGTTCTGGCTGTGCTTCCTTCTGCTCAGTATTCCAAACCCTGAGACACAGTGCAGCCCCTTGGACATCTTCAGGGGCTTTGATTTGCTTTTCTAAATCGGGCTTTGCAGTTTTATGGGATGGGATGGCTGTTCCGATACAGGCTACAACTGGTCTATCTCAAACCAGAACCCCTCCCGGTCAATTTTTCACAATGACTGCTCAGGAGGTGTATTCCTAACTCGGTGTTCTGTCAACTGATTTTTCCTTTGAAGCAGTTAGCGTGTCTGGGGAGATGAGACTTTGGAAACCTGGAGGTGCACATCCATTTGATGAGATGACCTCATTTCCTTGAGGAAGCTGAATCAAAATGGGTTTCTCTCTCTACTGTATTTCTGGCGAATGTGTTTTTGCCGGGTGAGAGAGAGGGAGTCTGGTCTTTGGCTGCCTGCACAAGCTTACTGTAGCAGCTCTCTTTGCTTAAGCAGAATTGAAATCAAATTACTTTCTCCTCCAGTTATTTTATGTGTTTATTCCCCCACTCCGTGTGCCCTCTGAAAGGTTACCCTGAGCAAAGAACCTGTCAGGTAATATCTAGCATTCCATCCGGGACTTAATAGCATGCTTCCCCTGGACGAGCCAGGATGAAGGAATTTGTCTTCAAAGTGTCAGACCAGAGAGATAAAGTTTCCACAGTCAACGTTAAATCTTTGATAGCAGCTCAGAAATAATTGAAATAAGAAATAGCAGATATGAATGCTCATGCATCTGCTTTCAAGACTGAACGTGAACTCCTTCTCAGAATGTGGAATGGAGACGCTGGTGAGCTTGTTGGGGCTTCACAGCCAGTGGGACCAAGTCCAGTGAGAAGAAAGGTGAAGAGAGTGACGGGCATTTCATATGGACACATAAACGGGAAGGAACGAGACGGTAGGAAGCAAGAAACGCTAAAGGTATAGGGGTGGTCAGGCTGTGAGAGACCCTGGAAGAGTTAGCTCGGGAAGAACAGCTTGGCTGAGAGAAATAGCTGAAAGGAGGACTTAAAGCATCGGCATTGTCAACCGTCGAAGCAGGACATCTTTCCTAGATGGGCACTTCCATGTTGAGTGTGCTTTTGCTCCACACATGGAACACAAAACCGGTGGGACTGGTTGACCCAAATCACTGGGATCAGAATTCCCGTTTGCTGTTAATTCCTGAAGTGACCTTGGGAAGGGCATTTATTTCCTCATGGCCACTGCTAAAGGCAGTTTTTTTTCCCGTGTCTCTTCCTTTATATTTTTTTAAAGTTGTAAATATCATCCAACTTTAAATATTGATACAAAGAAGTATTGGAGGCCTACAATATACTTCCTTGACATTTCTGCTTTTGATAAAACGTACTGTGATGGGATTGAGACTGCTTTGTTCTTTAGCATAGGAATGTGATTGTACAATATACACTTTGCCTCTTGTTAGTCATTTATATACCAAACGAATTGCAAACATCCTGAATGGTAAGCCTAATTGTATATGGAAGTCATTACTTCAGACTCACGCTGAGTTTTATTTTGTGGATAATTTTACCGCCTGTGTAGTCACTTTGGAATGAGTGGCATATTTACATCTCTCTGGAAGAAAAGAGACTTTGTCACCAAATATTTACAGAGAAGCTAAACATTCTATCAGCAGCTTTGAAAGACCCAGCGTTAACTCCGTGTTGTTCCTGGTGTTGCCTTAACTCTTCTATTCACTGTTACAACCTGGTTTCAAACAAAAATCTAAACAGTTACGGCAATTCAAAATGTCGTACAAAGCTGATGCTGGAAACTGCCACGTAGTTTCCAGCAAGGCTGTGGTGGTAGACCTTCTTTTTAGGGTAATTTCTCTCTCCTGAAAGGCAGGTGACAGTGGTGTGCCTACCTGGAATTGCCTTCGTGTTTTACCACTGTGCCCTGGCAGTGAGAGGAAGCATGGATTGTTCAAGACAACACAGGCCTGCCTTATCAGTCACGAAGAAACTAGGGTGTCCATTTTAATGGAAACCATTTTTACTAGGTATTTAAAGGAAGTACAAAAACATAGCTCTGATTCTGAACACTAAAAGTTGCAGGACATCGGCACGCGTTCGTCTTCCATGACCTGGCCTGATGTTGGGTGTACAGTGAGCACTCAGTCAAGGTTTAGTCTGAATTCAGACTTTCGTGGAGTCGTCAGCTCTTGGACATAGACGGTATGATGCCTGACTCACCTGTGGGAACCGCTTTTATGGACACTGCACTAATAATAGAAGTTGGCCTCTTCTGTCCGTGGACAGTCTGGGGAAGCTCGGCTGATGAATACTGTGGAGGAGATGTCAGGAGCTAAGTGTGTAAACTGCTCAGGTGTCCAAGTACAGAGACTTACTAATTAGAGCAGGAACTGGGAAGGGAAGGAGACCCTGATAACGGGCAGTGCGCAATTCTGAGTCAAGCATTTTACCTACTTACCCATTTAAACCTCATAACAATCGGGCAAAGTTAAAACCTATTATGCCCTTCACAGGGGAACAGTTAGAGGCCAGAAGGGCTCACTGCTCTGTCCGGACCCCACTTTATCCTTCCGCCTCTCTCTACCCGATGCTGTTTTGAAAGGAGTCAAGTTAAAGATCAAAGTGCTAAGGACTGGACTAATGAATGCTGACTCTGACACGTGCATTTTACCCACAACATGCAGGAACCGAAAAGGAATCAAGCAGAACATGACCCTCAGTGCTGTGTGGCTCCTAAGCTGTGGCTGGGGGCAGAGTTGTTTTGAAGTCCTGAGCTGGCACACCGCCAAAGCTAACAACTACAGCTGGGATCCCTGCCGGAGACAACTGGACACACTGGGATCCATGGAGCCTAGGACTGTTTTGGAAAAAAGGTAGTGGAGTTGCCCTTGGGTAAGCCCTGATGGAGGGAAGACCAGTGAATAGAACTGAACTCGAAGGGCTGGGTGAAATTAGCTGGAAGGACTGCCCTGATTGACAGGGGCTGTGATAAATGAATCCTGTGTAAACAGAAGGGGGGGGGCTTTATGATCTTTGCTTCAAGTTTCTGGGCTGACGTTGTTTGTTTCGTGTTATTTGTATATGCTGAGTAATTGTCCTTTAACTTGGGTGTTAGGGGGAGAGTTAATTCAGCTCTCATGCCCTCACTACAGACCTTGACTTATGGTAAAAGATGGTAACTGTGGCAAGGTTGAATCTATATCCCTACTATACCCTGTATACACTGGACTTTTAATTAAGTAACCAATAGAAAACCGGATGGGAGCTCTGTCATCTTGCTCAGCCTCTTCCAATGCCTTCCATGCCGTCTTTACCAGAGACATGAAACTTAGCGTTTGCGTTTAATGTTTGCGCTGATGAATGGGATGCCTAATTTAGCTGCACTTCCCGTGTTTGCAGCCACAGAGAGCAGCTCCCAGTTCCATCCCCTGTGTGGCACTGTGCATGGGCATACCTCCACAGTCAGCACAGTCCTTCTCTCGAGGCCAGGTGTCCAGGAGGAGCTGAAGACCTTTCAAGGTTTGCCTGAGTATTTCTCTTTATGTATTCTGTAAACCAGTGGCTCCGACATTTTAAAGAAAAAAATTTATGTGTGTATGTACGTGAGGGCAAACCTAATTTATGACAAGCTACTACTTACAAGATGGCTTTACTCACACTACAAGCTTCTGTGAAGACAAAATCCATCAGGGAGCAACAGCGAGCACAAGCCTGATCCCTCTCGCACCTGCCTTAACTAAGGAAATCCATCATCCAGCATGTCACTTCCCACCTGAATAAAACAGGATTCTCTTCCCCTCAGTTCCAAACGGGATCTCGCAATCAGCAAGGCTAACAAATGCCTGCCCTTCGAACTCACTGCTGAGAAACCTGCTGCTCATCGGTCTGTCCTAATTTCACCATCACCTTTCCAATTTTAATATTCAAATGCCTAATTTTTTTAAAAATCCAATCATTTTATATTTTGAGAACTTCATACATAAGCACTGTATTTATTATCACACTTGTCCCTTCCTCTTCTCTTCCATCTCCTCCCATATCCTCTTCCAAATTGATGCTCTCGCCTTTAATGATTATTGTTATATGTATAGATAGTCTACTTAGTCCATTTAGTTTTGCTCATGTGTACATATACCGGGCCTGAACACTAGCGACTGGACAACAACCCCTGTGGGAGCTAACCCTTGGACGAGACTGGGTCTCCCTCTCTCAGTGATTGATTGCCTGTTGGTCTTTCTCTAGCACATGGGTGAGGCCATGTGGAATTTCCCCTGTTCATTTTAGCATGTCAGCTGGTGTTGTCATTATGCTTGTCTTGTTGAAGTTCATGGACGCAATTTCCCTGTCGTATACAGAAGACAGTATTTCACAGCAGGTGTCCGGGTCTTCAGGACCTTGCAATCTTTTGTCCCCTCTCCTTTCAATGATTTATTTCTGGCTCTTCAGTGTAGGGGTTGCATTGCAGGTCTCTCAGTTGGGCTTGGGCGCCCCATGTTCACTCATTCTGTGAAATTTGACTAGTTGTGGATTTCTGTTATATTCTCCATCAGTTCCAAGGGGAAGCTTCCTTGATAAAGAAATGAGAGCTACCCTCATCTGTGGGTAGAAGGGTAAGTATTTTGAATACATATAGAAATTATATTGATTTAGAAAAATGACTATAGTAACTTTTCCTCTTGGTCAATGACCACTGCCAGTAGACTGAGTTTTCATTGCCAGACATAAACTTCCTCCTGTTGGGTGGGCCATAACTCCAATTAGACATTAATCAGTTACCCCCAAAATAAATGTATATTTTTTCAAGTTCACATACCAGAGAAAGAATTCAGTAATATAACAGGAGAGGGAATTTTTCCCCCTCAGGAAGGTTCCTTGCAACTATCTCCTCAATAAATAAACTAAATCTTTTTGTTCTTGCTAATGTTTTAATTGCAGAATTGTTCCAGGTCTTTCTTCTAGCACACTGTAAAGACCCTAAATGTTATAAATGTATGTAAGACTTTCTAAATCTAATGAAGATTCATTCTTCAGTGAGTGAGGAAGCTTCTTCCAGTATTTGTAAGGATGATGATTAGTGTCAAAGGTTATTCTTTATTCACTAACAAAGCAATTATACTCTACTTCCTATCAGAAAGCTGGAGCATACAGCGGCAAGAGGTTCCCTTCCATGCCTCTGCATGATCACAGTTACACACTGCATGATCACAGTTGCACACTGCATGATCACAGTTACACTGTGTGATCACAGTTACATACTGCATGATTACAGTTACACACTGCATGATCACAGCTGCATACTGCATGATCACAGTTGCATACTGCATGATCACAGTTACACACTACATGATCACAGTTGCACACTAAATAATTACAGTTATACACTGTATGATTACAGTTGCACACTGCATGATCACAGTTGCACACTGCATGATCACAGTTACACACTGCATGATCACAGTTACACAATGCATGATCACAGTTGCATACTGCATGATCATAGTTATACACTGCATGATAACAGTTGCATACTGCATGATCACAGTTGCATACTGCATGATCATAGTTACACACTATATGATCACAGTTGCATACTGCATGATCACAGTTATACACTGAATAAAAGTTGCATACTGTATGGTCACAGTTGCACACTGCATGATCACAGTTACACACTACATGATCCACAGTTGCACACTGAATAATTACAGTTACACACTGTATGATTACAGTTACACACTGCATGATTACAGTTACACACTGCATGATCATAGTTACACACTTCACTATTACAGTTGCACACTGCATGATCACAGTTGCACACTGCATGATCACAGTTACACACTGCACTATTACAGTTACACACTGCATGATCACAGTTGCACACTGCATGNTGATCACAGTTACACACTGCACTATTACAGTTACACACTGCATGATCACAGTTGCACACTGCATGATCACAGTTACACACTGCACTATTACAGTTGCACACTGCATGAGAACTATTTTCAAAGCTTTCACAAGATGCTCCTGAAAGAGTTCATGCTATGTTACTGAATGCAATGCAGACAATCTGAGTTATACTCTCTTCTTGAAAAATCCATAAAGAGATATAAACTAACGGTTCATACTGGCACACAGCATTAATCCATGACATAAAAATCCTGCCAAACTAAAATTAAAAGGAAAGCACTATTATAAGCATGTAGAATGTAGCTTTCATTTGGGCCAATTTAGTAGCAGGGATTAGCAATGTTAGAGACTCAGAACTGATGGGGCCTATTTTTTTCCAGCAAAAACAACAATAAAAGAGTGGGGGAACAATTTGCCTGAGTGTTTAAGCCATAAGGCAATTGAACTAATGCCATCCTTAGAGTTAAAGCTGCTCTTATCTTTCAATTATTTATTCCTTTATTCAACATGTATTTGAGGACCAATCTTGTGATATGGCCAGAGGAGATGATGAACAGGCATTCATGACTTCAGTTCAGAGGGCTCAGATCAGGGAACTGCAAATTCAGATGGATGTTTCAAAATCGCACCCCAGGAAGACTGCCTGCAGAGGTTGGGTCGGATTCTTACAAAAACCCCGAATAAGCTTGAGAAGTAGAGTTATCCCCATTTATACAGACAAGAGAAGCTCCAGGGTATTGTCAAGTCACACAACTTCTAGTGATGGCACAGGACAATGTCTGTCCCTTTTAGATTCTGGACTTGGCTAATTTCTGGTGAAGGCACCCCTCTTTGATGTTAGAGTTTTTAGTTTAAACTCTATTGGAGGCACCGATGTCGAAATGAGAGTTGAGAAAAAACCTGGGAGGTTACAGGAGATGGGGACAGAGATCTAAAACCTCTGGCATGCTCACAGCCCTTCTGAGTATAAAAGGCAAACACTAATAAAGTGACCCATTGCTTTCTGACAAGAATATGAATAGTATTGGCTTACCATATGTCTGACAGTGCTAGTATTTGACACACAGGGGTCCCCCTGCAAGTCCTACAAAACAGCTTTCATCCTCACTTCATAGATCATGAGACAAAGATACAGAAATTAAGTGACTTGCCCAGGATCACACAGCTTGGTAAATGGCCATGAAGAATTTGAAGCCAACCCATAACTATAAGTACTATGCTATATTAGCCTCCTTGGACAGAATAATGCCAAAGGTAAGTTTGTACCCCATCTCCTTGGGTAGCTTTGGTATAGAGGAACCACTGATCTACTTCAAAGGGTGTGGTGTTCTTTTGCTATCCCTATCTCCCCTGATCTGCATATAGCTTAAAATTTCTTTCTAAGCATTAACCTTATTTTAAGACTATACTTGTTTTGTGTATACATATATTATGTGTACATGTGTCATGGGACACATGTGGAAATCAGGGCAACTCGCTGTATTGGATACAATACCGGGTAGGTTTCAAGGATCACACTCAGGTTATCAGGCTTGGCAGTAGGTGCCTTTCCCCACCGAGCCATCTTGCCAGCCCAGCGTTAACTTTTAAGACCTTCAGAGCTAAGGTATAGCCACAGGTAAATTGCCATTGCTCTACTGCATAGTGATATTTTGTTTACGATCTAACAAATGAAGCTCCCTGAAGATCATAGTGCAAAGCTAACCACACCAGTCCGTCAGCAGTGGTGGCACACACCTTCAATCTCAGCAGCCACACTCGTTAGGCATAGAGGCCAGGCAGTGGTGGTGCATGCTTTTAATATCAGCACTAGAGAGGAATATAAAGCAGGATGAGACAGGAACTTGCTCAAAATCTTCAGTCTGAAGATTCTGTAGAGGTAAGAACTCTCTGGTGCTTGGCTGCTTTGCTTCTCAGATCCTTCAGCTTGCACCCCAATATCTGTCTCTGGGTTTCTATTAGTCGTGCTAGGCACCCAACATGGGACCTGAACCCATTACCCTGAGATTAAGAGTCTCATGTTCCACCGACTGAGTTAGGTGGGGTAATATACAGCAATAACATCCCACCAAGTGACCCTCACTAAACATGGTGGGCCACACACAAAAGGAAACGGAGAAATTAGGAGGGGAACACTTGGAAGAAAAGGGTGCCAGGGAGAAGGATGAAGTGAGGGAGGGGGTAAGGAACTGAAAATGACTAAAATTACATAAATGTATAAAATGTTAGATGTTAAAATTGAGAAAAATTAAAATAATACTAAATGGAAGAGAGCGACAACATTTATCCAAAGAGAAACATAGAAATTTAAAGCAGTAGGCATGTATACAATTGTCACTGCCCATGAAAAATGCTGTTAATTTTTGCACAAAATGGAATTTGTTTATGTAAGGAATAGGGCTTTGCTGTAAAAGATAAGAGCTACAATTATGTCAGTTATTAATAAGTAGATTTATAAAATCTCATTGCCAGTAAATCCAACAGTAAAGAAGCTCCATGTATCAAGAGTTATAAATCATTGTTTGAACTGGCTGATTAGCCAGGTAGGGTATGGACCTAATTATCAAATCCTGTGGGTTGAGTCAAGGAGAAATATTCCATACAGGGAAACAACAAAGTAGCATTTTAAAACTCGCGTTGTGTAAGGATGAGTGGGAAGGATGCAAACCAGGGGTCAGCAAATGTAGAGGCTCCAGTTCCCAGCTTGGGAAACCGAAGCACGCTTCCCAAAGAGTAGCATTCAGAGCACTGTGAACAGAACCAATGTTTCTTCCTCTTCACAAACACTAGGCAACAAGTCATAGATAAAAGGGGTTTGAGCATCTTCGTGCCAAACCCAATGCTAGATGGGAGGGTGTTTGCTTACCTAGGCTCTTTCTGGCTGTTCACACGAGACTGCTCAACTTTCATCCTGATTTACTAAAGCGACACTTCAAATTCCGTAGTCGTGCTGAGGAAATATCAACAACCAAATGAGTTTTTAAAAAAGTAAATGTTTGATCAATTCAACAACGCATCGGAAATGAGAAAGCAATTGTGTTTTGATTTCCATATGGCCCCTGTTGTCAAGTTGTCAAAGATAGTGTCTGGTTGGAAATTAAGTCAACACTGTGGGATGTGGTGTCTAAGAAGACATGTTTGTTTCTTTAATCTCTTCACAAGGCTCCACACAAATACCTGCATCCACACTGGCCTCCTGCGATTGAGAATCGGACTTGATTAGTGGCAGAATCCTAATGTTAACACTGGAAGGAGACAGGGAATTCACAGAAGAGTATCCAGAGGCCCTGGAAGCCAGCAGTGAAATGCAAGGCAGCTCACACTAAGGATGTGTAAACAAGGTGGATAAACAAGATTGAGCATTGATTAAGTGCGTGACTTCCGCAGTGGGGAGATGTGAGGTCGTCATCTCTCACATAGTTTCATTTGGTTTGTTTCTGAGACAAGTTCTCTCCACGTCACCTACGCTGGCTTTGAACTTGTGTACCACAGAGTTCATGATCTTCCTGGCTCAACCTCTCGAGTCATAGCATTATAGGTATGCGCTATGATCTTGTAACTTTTGAGGCCAAACATAGTTTTTTAATTAAAAGTTGGGTTTTGTTAACCCAGGAACTTCTGATACTCAGTTAAGCATCTATACTGCCATGCCTTCTAAATCTCACACCCAAGGAACAACACAGTCGATATGGATAGCCAGTGAGAAGACACATCTCATGCTATATGGTCCATCCCCATCGCCTCACTATTGGGTGGGCTAGACCATCCCCAAACAGCCTATTTTCTCTGCAGAAAGTCAAAGCTTTTTAGTGTGTGTTCTTCCAATTTGAAATCAGCAAGCTACCCATGCAGACTAATGCTATCAAAAGGATATATTCCTGCAAGACTTGCAGTAAATGCATCATTAACAGGACAAGTGCTTCAGTGAGGTGGCGGAGTCATACCCAGTTCTTTTGGAATTGTGTGAGAGAAGGATCAGACGACTCTGCCCTTTTCAGCTTTCTTACATTTCGTTGGCTCGTTATCCTTCATCTTGCCACTGGTCCTAAAATAAGATGAGGAGCGGGGACTCTTAATGAGAAAATAACCTTCCAAGATCCATTCCTGCACCCTCGCTATTTTGACTGATGACATAGCTGCTAATAAGATTAGTGTCTTTCCTTCTGCTCATTTTCCAGCAGGATTAGTTGCTGCTTTTATACCCTCTGCTGCTAATTTTGCTAGCAAATCTCTTGAGAATTCCAGCCTAATTTTCTGCTACTGGAAGCAGAACTGATGCCGCACTAGGTCAGCTGGCAGTATTTAATTCCTCTAGGGAACCCCAAAGAATAGAACCTGTAGGTGTAATTCAGACACAAACATCAAATAAACATCAGGGACCAATTTTTCAGACAGGGAAATTTATTACTTTGAACTAGATAATCTTTCTTTTCCATAACTCACGACACAGAGTTATTGTAAGAGGTATGTGCCATATTATCAATGTTAATATCTATATTGTATCACAATGCTCTGTGGGTATTTTTAGCAGTTTAGTAATTCTTTGAGAATCTTTTTTACAGTCCTTTTTGATCATATTTACTTCCCCACTCTTCTACCAGTTCTTTCCAGATCTACCTCCATCTCCCTGTTCTCCCCAACCTCGTGTCCTCTTTTATTTTTTAAATACCCCATTTAGTCCAGTTTGTACTGCTCATCTATTCTTGGGTGTGAGGCCATCCCTGGAATGTTTGTTCATTTGTTTGTTTGCTATCGCAGTGATAAAATACTTGTCAGAAGCAACATCGGCAGGAAAAAAAAGTTTATTTCATCTTATACTTTTCAGTCTATCCTAAAGAGAAGTCAAAGCAAAAACTCAAGGCAGTTGCTCGAAAAGAAAGCGTAGAGGAATGCTGTTTATTGACTTGCTTTCCTGTGCAACCCTGGACCACCAGCCCAGAGTCATAATGCCCAATCTGGGACCTTCCTGCATCAGTATATCAAGAAGGTGTCCCATAGACATGCCATCAGGCCCCTAGAATGGAGGCTCTTCCTCAGCTGAGGTTCTCTCTTTCCGGGAGACTGCAGATCCTGTAAAACTGTCACAAACAAACCAGCACAGCAAGACTCACTGACCAACAACTCCAAAGGGGGTAACCCAGTCCTAGAATTCAGCTTTTTCATTGATGGCCTATGATATTTAGGAGGGCATTATAGCTCCTCGTTACCAACAATGCCATTTAAACTTATAAAAATTACTAAAAGTTTGTATGGGGTGCTTTCCTTACTGCTAAGTTGAAACCTATTCTCTACTTTCTCCTCTAACAGATTCAGGATATTGTGCTTTTTGTTGAGGTATTTGAGCCATTTGGAGTTATGTTCAGGATAAAATATAGAGACATGGTTTCACTGCTCACATACAACCATCCGGTTTGAACGGGGCCACTTGTTGAAAATTCTGTCTTTTCTCCAATGTTTCTTTTTGTCAAAAATCAGTGCCTGTAGGAATGTGGGCTCATATGTGTGTCCTCAGTCTATTCCACTTATCAATGTATCTGTTCTTATATTAATACCATGCTGTTTTTATGATTATAGCTCTGTAGTATAACTTTAAACTAGGAACAGTGATATCTACAGAAGTTTTTGGCTAATCTGTCTTTTTTTGATTCTGTGTGAAATCTTTGATTATTTTTCAGTAGTTCCTGTGAAGAATTGCTCAGGCAGAGGTGGGCTTTTCCCATGGAGTCACACACACACACACACACACACACACACACACACACACACACCCCTTCTGATGCAAGTTTTGTCTGTAATTTAATCCTCTCCCCAATCATTCTCCTTGATCATACCTCAAAGCTAACTCAATTATAAGAAACTATTCTCTTCATAATGCTGTCACAGAATCCTGCTGTCAGGAAAACTGGCTGGACTTTGGATGGGGGTCTTTATTTTCCTGACCGTTTGTTTCCCTCTGAGAGTTCCCTCTTGTAAGAAGACAGAAGTCCACCCATCCTATCTGCTTCATCTCTTCATTCTGCTTTTGCCTCTCTCATGTTCTGACTATTCCGGTGGTCCTTCTCAAGGACTCATTGACTCCTGCTGCTTCTGTTAGTTAAGGCACCTTCTCTGAGCTCCCTCAACAGTCTCCATGCTACAAATGACAATGTGCTTGGTTGGATTTGTCAGTCAGCTTAGTAGCCACAGAGCCATCTTCCTCCCAAGTTCTATGCCTTTTCTATTCTCTGTGGCTCTCTTGTGATTCTGTCTGACGCTGGTAGTTGAATTAGAAACTTAAATTGGAAAAGGATGGGCCTTTTATATTATTTAATACTGACAATTCCTTATGACCAATTATCCTGCTTCTGAACAATTTCCACACAACATACAAATGTGTATGTTCACACATTATAATATTTCATTCTTCTTTTACTTAAAATTGATTTATTTTCTAGTAAAAACAATCATTTCAATGCAGCTTTTCAATTTTTAATCAAATTTTGCTACATTTACATAAAGATATCATCAAGGAATATTTTCTAGAGGAAAATCAAGTGATAAACATTAAGGCTAGTCCTAATTTCTTAAAATAATTTCTGGTTTGACTCAGTTTGTATCACCTTTTCAACACTGAAATACACAAATATAACTATCAGTGAAGTTGCTTTGTTGGATTGCAAGTGGCCAGTAGCCATAGTTACTACCGGAAGCTAAAAGACTGCACAAGATTCACTATAGTTTGAAATTTCTCTTGAAGTTTACTTATGACAAAGTTTTTCTTCCAATTTGAGGAGTTTTAATTTCATAAGTGACATTATTTTATTTTGAAGTAGGATAGTTGATGTCCATTAGGTCAAAGTTCTTTGTTGATTTCTGACAGTCATACTGAATATCAGTTATTATCAATGACTTCCCCTAACATCTTCTTTAACTTTGATTTGATGCTTTCATTGGGGTTTGTCTTCTATAAAGCTGAGTGTAAAGAGACTTAGAGACATTTGTTCTTTGATGGACATGACTTGGACATATATCCTAGGGAAGTACCTTAGCTGTTGAGGATAAACTGAAGAAGAGGCCAAGTCTCTGAGATAATGTAGTTGAGATGAGAAGACAGACATCTCTAATTGCTTTCTATCTTGGGGTAAATAAGGAGAAGCTGAGGAGCAAAACCTAATGATCTTCAAGGACTCTAGCCTACTCGCTTCAAGTCAAGAAGATGCCTTTACCATTTTCCTGAATTCTGCCGTTGTACTTCCGTTGCATACTGAAATGTCATCTTGTCTTCCCTCCAGAGTGGCAAAACTCAGTCCAGTTAAGATTGTAATGCAGGTAAGATTGGTCTAAGTCATTTATTTATTTATTCATTTCAACAAGCATCTAACATATTAGTTTTTGTCCATTCTTTTGGAAGGCCAGCATTGTAAGGACATGAAATTATTTAGAGAAAGCCTTGTGCTTCTGAGGAGGTTTTTGACAGGTCAATATTCTCCTTTGAACAAATGGAAAACATGATAAAAGTCATTTTCAAAGTTATATGATAGCTGTGAAAGCTATGAAGATGAAATGAACTAAAATTCTAGAGAGAGAGCGTGATCTGAGGTGATCTGATGATTGGCAGCAATTTTTCTCTCAGGATGTCTGTCAGTTCTGGGAATACACAATTGGTTAGGCTTGACCCAGGTAGAGGGACTTCGCTGGGATCAGAGAACCCAGAAAAAAGCGTGGTGATCACGCGCAGCTCTGGAAGCACAAGGAATTGGAGATGTGTGTCTGGTTTTCACATTATACTGGAATCCCCCACCACCTCGCAGGACTCAGAAAATGAAGACTAGTCAGGGACAGGGCCTGTCTCAATATACAGCCAGTTTCTTTCTGAAAATATTTATTAAATCTTGAGGTTGTATGAGGCAGGAAACTGACAAGGAAGATGGGAACTTCTGTACCTCCTGTAATCAGCCAGTACTGAATGGGCGAAGAGTCACCATGCTTGCAATGAAATAGCTTGGGTAGCCATGCCCAGGAATGTGGAAATCTGAGGTAGGTGGAGCCTTCCTACAACTTTACCACAGTTTAATTCCTAATCCGTTTCTAGGATTAGACTCTACCATATGCTAACCAGGCTATATTAATCACCTATGTTTGCCATCACCTAAAATGACATAGACTGGATGTCTTAAACAACAGACACTTATTCTTACATTTTCACAGTTCTAGATGATGGAAAATCTGAGATCAAAACTGTAGTTAATTTGATTTCTCATGCTGGCCTTCTTCCTGGATGAAGATTGAAGATGGTTGCCATCTCACAGTGGGCCTTCCTTGGTGAGCTCTTGGGGTAGAAGGGGGAAGGAGGAATGGAGGGCAACACAGAGACCAGGGGGAGTTCTCTGCTTCTGTAATGCCACAAACCCTATAAAGTTAGGATCCCAATCTTACTCCCTCATTTCCTATTGATACTTCATTTGAAACTCGTCTTCAAATAGAGTCATATTGGGGAGGATAAAACTCAACTGATAGCAACAGAAGAATTATTTTTCTGTGGAATATGGTAGTATCAGGAACCTCTGTGGGTCCTTTCTGTGTGATATCCTACCTGCAAATGAGAGTTACTTGACCTGTCAACAAGTAAGGTCATAGAGCCAAGCCTAAAGGGGAAAAGCCCAATAAAAGCAAATGGACAGTTTGCATGGATGTACACCTTCAATTCCAATACTTGGCAGATGTAAGGAGATCTCTGAGTTCAAAGCTGGCCTAGTCTACACAGTGAGTTCAAGTACAGCCAGAGCTACATACTAGCTTAAAAACAAACAAACAGAAACAAAATCAAATGATCAAATGGACAGGCGATTCTCTAATTGAGTTTGGAGCAACTATATTTGGTGATTTCTGGGTATCTAATGATGGGAACAGCTGCTTGCCTACCTACCTCCTGATATCTCCCTTGGCAAAATCAACAAAAGAGGAAGTGAAGTGCTACATGAACCTGTGCCTTCAGAATAAAGTGACTCTCGTTAAAAAGAAGAAATCACCATATTCCTTAGTCAGATCTCTGGCTTAACACTTGCCCTGCAGAAGGCCCCATACTAAGTAAATACAGAGAGACAGTCTTCAGGATAGCCACAAACAGGAAGCTAGCAAAAGGGCCTAGGATTCATCAAAAACTACCACTCCAAGGACCAAGTTTACTTTGCATGAAAATTCTCCAGCTGTGTCCAGGCAGCGTGGAACACAGTTTGTAGGGAAAGAACTTCAGAGTGAACATTTGAGATTAATGAGTCATGAGGTGCTTACAAGACACTGTTTAAAATATACTGTTAAGTAAAAGACAAAACTGAGGGGGAGTGCCCTTTGACCTTGCTCTTTGATGAGGAAAGGAACAAAAGATGGCTCATACATGGCCATCCTCACACCACCGAAACAGAGGCGTCAATGGCCCCCAAAGCAAGGAGCCTGTGCTATTACTAGGTGATGTTGTCATTAGACTGAAGGTCTTATAAACAGGCATAATACTGGAAAAATGAAAACAAAGTCATAAATTCTTACAAGGCCATTTCACAAAATCAGAGAAGAAACTTTTATATACATGATTTGTTTAACAGCTTTTACCCTCTTTAAGAAGAACTCTGAAGGAGAAAATGTGTATACTTCCCACACTCTAAACAGAATTTAATCATTCAAGCATTGAGAAAATGAAAGAACACCTTAAACTGACAACTTGAGAAAAAAAGTAATGGATAAAAGCTAGAGGAAGTGAAACCAAAAGCCAAGTGATGAGGAGAGGGAATGGATGGAGGAGACTAGAGAAGAGAGTAAGCTACAAAAAGCCTGAGAGAAGGGACACATTGAGCAAGTGGAAATGAAAGATGGAAAAGCAAATGACAGAATAAAGTAAAAGGAAATCAAAGTGGTTAGAGATATTAGGAAGAAAAGGCTGAGAATCTGTGTGTTAAGGGACAGACTAATACTCTCTGAATACTGGTATAAATATTCAATCAGGAATAAAGAATCCAGTGCAGTCTTAACAATAGTCCATGGCCAAGTGAGATTTATTATTATAGTATTAGGAAACTCACTGTTGTATCAATAGCTTTAAAAGAAAACATGACCCCCATAATCTCCATAGACTCCGAAACAAAACTATAAATGTCAAGATCTACTACAGCAGAACTATGGAAAGGGAAGGAGGACCTTCCAACATGTTGCGTGTACACACACTGTGATTGTCAGTGCTGGGAACCCAGTAGGACCAAGACTCACTAGGAGATGGGTCTATGTGCGTGCCTGTGGGGGATTATTTTGATTGCATAAATTGAAGTGGAAAGGCTCTCCCTCTGAGGGTGGCACCATTCCTTTGGTAGCAGATCCTGGACAATACAGAGCATAAGAAGAAACTGAGCAAAATGTATTCATCTGGTGCTTTCTGTTGTGTTACTGTGGATAGAATGTGACTAGTGACTTTGTCTGCTGCTGCTATGATGCCCTGGCACTGACAAGCTGTGACCTTTAACTATCAACTAATAATTCTTGTCACTCAGAGATGCTCTGTCAGGTATTTTGTCATAGCAACAAGGAAAGAAAGCGAAGACATAAAGTACACCCGCCTATCCGGTTGTTCAGGACAGACACTGGAGTCATCCCCAGTTATATTAAGAACCCTGTCTAGGGGGCTGGAGAGATGGCTCAACGGTTAAGAGCATTGACTGCTCTTCCAGAGGGCCCAGGTTCAATTCCCAGCACCCACATGGCAGCTTATAACTGTCTGTAATTCCTGTTTCAGGAGATCTGACAACTTCACACCAATGCACATAAAATAAATTTAAATAAATCATAATAAATTATTTTTTAAAAAATGCTTGCTTCTATTAGTTGCTCTGGTCATGTTGCCGCCTCATAGCAATAGAACAGCAGCTAAGACAAAGGTTTAAAAAAAAGAACCCTGTCTATATTCTTATTGAACACTGCAGTAGAATTATTACTTACGGAAATTATGGAATATAGATTGAGTAGAGGCATACAAATAGTTAAAAATAACAATAGTAAGGACTTGTTCTTTATTATATATGCAGATAATTAAATAGTATATTTTGAAAACCTTAAAACATTATAAGAGATCAAGTTATTTGAGAGCCATAAAAAGTTTGCAAAATAGCATAGGGAACTTGACAGCCTTCACATGTATGCTTAAAGACACGATCAGCCTGGTGACAGCAGAAATGCTTCTCCCAGGTCTGAAAGCCGAGGATTCTAAGGTCATTGTACTGCCAGGTCCAGTGTTTTCTGTGTGTCAGGAGTCTGGCCTATAGATGACACCTTCTTACGTTGTTCTCACATAGTAACAGGGACAAAGAATTCCCTTGGCTCCACTTTACACAGACATTAACTCTATTTGTGAGAGCTCCACCCTTAGGACCTAATTAACTCTCCAAATGCCTCTTAGTTCCATCATCTTAGAGGCTAGGACTTCAACATGAATTTGGGATGACACAACCATTCACAACATCACACATCTAGATAAAATACCTCTTGAATTACAAAAATATTATCTTTCAAGGAACTTTAGATTTTTGAAGAATCCTTTTGAATTATAAAAAAAAGATTGTTAATTATAACACTATTGATAATTGTAAAAGACCATAAATATTCTAAGTGATCATATGGATAGAGTGTGAGCAAATTAAAAGGCCCACATGGGAGGCCAGGAAGCTATTAAAAGCAATTAGAAATATCTTATGAATAAAGAATGATTATGAGAAAAGGTAAAATTCAAGAGAGAATAATCACTCTTCATGAAAGAAAGAAAGGGTTTCAAGAAAGTGTATGTCTTCACACTGATTTATGTTTTGAAAAAGAGTTTGAATAACTTGGACATCAAAGAAACTAGTTATCTGTGGGAGATACTTCTGGAAAAGGCAAAAAGAGAGAAAGGATATAAAAATGGAGTAGTAAAGAAGAAAAGAAACAACACTTCCCTAAGAGTAACCCTCTATTGGTGTTCATGGAAATCAAATTTTAAGGCCTCTGTGGATAAGAAAAATTCTGGATGTTAAAATCAAAGTCAAAACAAAATACTACTTGTCTTCAAACCAAAACCACACTACAAGCCTATGGCACCAAATCATCACAATATTGATCTAAATACAGATCTGTATACTAAGAGAATAGAATAGAGACTCAAGAAACAGTCCCCACACATCTGAAGCTGCTGAGAATGTTTTCTGTAGAAAAGAGAATCTTATCAATAAATGATGCTTGGAAATTGGATATACGTGGGTAGAAAAATGAAATGAGAATTTTGTATCTCATCAGTTATAAAATCTGCTCAAAATGGATTATAGGCTTAAACATATGACATGAAACTATTATTTAAAAATAAAAGCATGGGTAAACATTTTAGGACACTAGAATGAACAAGGAGGTTTGGGACAAGATTCTGAAAGCAAACAGGAAACAAAAAAAGTAAAACTAGACAAATGGAATTCTATCAAGTTGAAATCCTTCTGCAGGATAGGCAATAATGAAAGTGGACAGACACCCAGAAGGATGGGAGGAAACATTAGCAGTGTATGTATCCGACAACACGATTCTCAGAATACACATGAAAACTCCAACAATTGAATGCCATGCAAAACAAAGCTGTTTAAAAAGCGATAACTGATCTAAGTAGACACTTCTCAAAAGAAGATGTACAAGTGACCAACAGATGCGTGAAAAGCTGTGTAATGCTATTAACTCTTAGGTAAATGCAAATCAAACTATAATGAGGTAGTGCCTCACTACAGTGAGAGGGCTGCCGTCAAAAGCAATGAGATGTAACATGCTAGTGATGACGTCGAGAAAGGGAATTCTGACACACTGTTGGTGTTAGTTCATACACTATTGAAACAATATGAACTATTGAAACAATATGAATAATCTATACAAAAGATTAGAGTAGATCTACTATATGATCCAGTGATCCCTTCCTGAAGGAAAGGAAGTCATTGTGTGAAAGATATCTGCATTCCCACATTACTGCTGTGCTGTCCACAAGAGCTAAGAATGGAAACAAACCACGTCTTTAAACTGATGATTGGATAAAGACAATTTGGTAACACACAATGAGAGTCTACCTGACCAATCAAAACAATGAAATCCTGCCCATTGTGATCTGTTTGGACCTGGAGGTTAATATGGTAAAGTGAAAAACTCAGGTAGTTAAAGCTTTGTTCTCATCTGTGGAACCTACAAAATTCAATCTCATAGAAACTGAAAGTAGGGGGAGAAAAGATGAAGAGAGACTACTGGAGAAAGGACTGGTGCTGAGAAGGGTAGAGAGGAAGTGGGGAGAGTGTTGTAGAAAGACTGTTGTAGAAAGTTAAAGCATGAGCTATGCATATCTGAAAAATAGGGCACAGTCCATTAATGTGTGCAACCAATGTGAGTTCATGTCGAAAATGAAGTTTGAAAACAATGAGGTTGAGAGGAGAATGGTGGCCGACAGAGACTAAGAACGGTAGGAGGGAGAGAGAGATTGATGAAGGGCCCTAGGTTACAATTAAGCAGGGGCAAGAAGTCCCACTGTACCATCTTCATGGCCCAATGACTATGACAATAATAATGAATTTTACCTTTAGTAAGGTCCTCATAAAGACAAGATAAATGCCTGGGAGGCAGACATGTTTAACTTGCTTTCAGCATTAAACAATGCATATATATGTCAAAATCTTATGGCATTATGTTAGTATGTACAATTTTTGTGCCCTTATGTATCAGTTAAATGACACATTTACTTTAATAAAAATATCCACAGATATTCAAGTGTCTTACATTGTTGTGGGATATTTGGAATCTGTGTGAATATGTATTTTTTGTGATTGTTGTAATTAAGAATCTGAATGGCCAATAGTTAGGCAGAAGGCATAGACAGGACTTCCAGGGACAGAGAGGACTCTGGGACAAAGAAAGGAGGAGATGCCAGGAGACACAGAGAGAAAATATGGGGTACAAGATGAAAGAGAGATAATACCATATGATAGAACATTGATTAATATAAATAGGTTAATTTAAGTTATAAAGGCTGGTTAGAACTAAGCTAAGTCTAAGCTAAGGCCAAACTTTCATAATTAATAATCTCTGTGTTGTTATTTGGGAGCTGGCGGGAAAAGACTCATTACATTGCACAGCAAGGTCTAGAATTTGTATATAACTCATGCACATCTTTCTGTATTCTTTAAGCCATCTGTAAATTACTTATAATGCCTGACACTAAGCAAATGTTATGTAAATAGCATATTGTTTAGAAGACATTGACAATAGAAGCAGTCTGCATGTGTTCGGTAGACAAAAATTTAAAACATATTCCTATGTATATTTGGTTTAAGCCACACATGCAAATGGGATACAGAGGGCTGGCTGACTAACTTCATGTGCAGTTTTAATTAGAACATGAGGTCAACAGTCAGGGATATTTATTTTTTCAAGTAAGTTTGAACATAGAACATTTTATTTAGGTTTGAACACAAGAGTTCAGGAAAGATTCAACATGCATTTATTTACACAGGCTACAAAAGAGTGCACAATACTCATGCATATATCCCACTTAGAACAATGGTTCAGAGGAAAATCAGTTGTTAGGTTAAGTGAGAGCTCTTTTAATCTGTGAACTGCAAGTTCATAACTAATCTCTTTTGACAAGAAGGTCTCTCTGAATACTTCACAGACTCATGCCAGCAGACACTAGCTTGTTCTCATGCAGGGCTTAATTACATCCTAACCATGTTACCATCTCTTTGAACACCAACTGTTCTTAATTACTTCCTTCTTTTATGAGGTAAGAACAATTAAAAATCTACTCTTTCAATAATATCGAGATATGCAGTGTTACGAAAGTCATATCCCATTGTGTTTCATAAACATAGAATCTATATAATTATTATAAATACATTATATATATATCAGATATCATTATAAATAATGAAGAGGAAATTGCTTTTGGTGTGTAAGGCAACCCTGGGAGAAGCACAGGTCATCTTCTGGGTACAATTGCTAGGCCTCTTTCCTCCTGCTATGGCTTCTGTGTTGTCACAGTTACCCCAAGGACTTGCTACAACCAAGCCTATGTTCTGACGATTGGCTGTGTAATTGAAGTATCATTGGACTTGATGGTTTGAATAGGAATGCCCCCACAGAGGTTCATAGTGGTGCTTCTTGAAAGGGACTTTGTCACAGTAGGTGTGACTTTGTGGGAGGAAGTGTGTCACCTGGGGGTGGGCTTTGGAGTTTCAAATGCTCAAGTTGGCTCACTGTCTCTTTCTTCCTGCTGCCTGCTGTTCCAGATGTAGAACTCTCAGCTTCTTCTCAAGCCACAGTGTCTGCCTGCATGCCACCCTGCCTCCTGCCATGATGATAATGGACTAAACCTCTGAACTGTAAGCCAGCTTCAGTTAAATTCTTTCCCTTACAAGATTTGCAGTGGTCATGGTGTCTCTTCACAGCAATAGAACACTGACTAAGACAATTTGCTAATGCTTCACCTTCTTTCTGTGGTGTGGGTAACTAACGTAAAATTGAATTTGAGTCCTGGCTCCTACTTTTAGATCTCAGAAAAAAACCTCTGGGTCTTGTTCTTTTTACTTGAAAGGTTTAGTGTGTTGAACCAGCCGTTGAGTAATTTCTAGTAATCTTCTTTTGTTCTTAGAAGTGCTGAATCTGAGACTTTCATATTTGTTAATTTCTAGTAACATTCAGTCAACCAGTTATTCCCCACTTCTTTTAATTCCAGCCTCCTCTGTCATTAGTAGGAACTCGTCGTCTACTGACATTTAAGCATCCATGGAACTGTGTTTTCTAAACTCATTTGTCTTAGTCAAGGTTGTGTCCACAAGCAGCAGAAACAAACTGGCTGATTCAGGCAGAAAATTACTCAATTAAAGGATATTGAGCAGGTCCCAAAAAGTCTCCAGAAAAACTTGAGAACCTGGCTTGGAGGTTCCAAATTAGGCCTCAGGAGAAGGTTCAGTTTCTTTGTTGTAGCATTTGGTCCATTCAGGTTGATTGACATGAGAGCCAGGATAGTGGCAGACCATGGAGGCAGATGCATGCGTGTGAGTGTGTGCATGTTACATAAAATTACATCTATTGTTAATTATACACAATTGGTGTCCACAGTTAGGCTGGGTAAAAAGTTCCATGGTCTGTGTTCTTGAGTTTAAGAACAGAGAAAGTCGTAGTGCGTGTAGAGCCCTGAAAACTAGAGGACTGGTGGTCTAGTTATGATATTGAATATGAAAGTCTCAGATTCAGCACTTCTAAGAACAAAAGAAGATTCGCTGGCTCTGGCAATCTGGCAGGCAGCCATTTCTATTTTCCTTAGTTAGCTTCTCAATGGGCAGAATGATGCTTACTCATTGTGGGGGAGGGCAGGGTGTTTCACCCAGTTTAAATGACAGCTCCTTTCATAAACATCTTCACAGACACATTCAAAAGTAGATGTCTGGATATTCAAAAAAAATTGGAATACATTAAACTGCCACACTAGAGAAACGCTCTTTTCCCTCTGGTGTAGGAGGGTCCTTCTATATTTCTGTGCTTTCATTGGTTAAATAAAGAGACTGCCTTGGCCTAGGATAGGGTAGCCCTTAGGTGGGTGGAGTAGACAGAACAGAAGGCTGGGGAGAAGGGAAGTGTGTGAGATGCCGTGTTTCTCCAGCCCAAGATGGACTTTGATTAGAATCTTCCCCGGTAAGTCACGACCACAAGGTGATACACAGATTACTAGTATGGGTTAAACTAATATGCATAAGAGGTTAAAACTAATGGGTCAGGCAGTAATTTAATTAATACAATTTTTGTGTGGTTATTTCCAGTATAAGCTAGCTGGCAGCTGGGAGCCGGGCAGATGGAACAAAGGGTCCACGCTCCTCTCAGGTGCTGGGAACACAGCCCATACCTCTTACTACATCCCTCTTTCTCCCACTGCCTTATTTTCTTTCCTTACCTTCACTTAGTTTAAAATGTCCCATAATTTGGACAACTTCTTTTTTTGCATCTCCTAACAAAGCATGTGGGACTTTAGCAGGAAGTGATGCTTTAGGCTAAGGATGGCCGTGTTATCCTCTCCAGCTCACTAAGAAACAAAAAAGAGAAATCGTGAGCTATGGGAAGTTGGAGGGAGTGATAGTTAGAAGAGTTGGGAAGAGTGGATATGCTCGAAAATTAATTTGGAATCTCAAAGGATTAATAAAATGCTGTTGAAAGAAAATAAAAGCCACTTGAGGAACGAATTCACTCTTGGGACTTTCAGATGGAGACCGCAGAGCTTTTCCCTTCTAAGCCATCCTTTCCTCTTCAGCTCTAAATAGCAAGCAAACCTATGAAACTAGGACTCACAGAAGGTGGCTCAAACCTAGCTGCTTATGAAGAGAAGCTAGTCAGCGAAAAGAAGCCACGCGGAAGAAAGTACTGTGATGAAATCTGTCAACCATATTTATTAGATGATTTTTAAGGACTCTGATCTTGAAAATAAAAGATCGCATTTTATTATGGCAGTGGAAAAATGCCATTGGTTTCACAAGTATTTACTGTTTCTAGGCTCTGGATTTCAGAATAGCTTTTACTTTCATGAAAAAGTAAAATTTTAAATCATTCTGACCTGTGTTCTGCTTGCCCCCCAAAATGTGTTTCCACTGTCCATGAAAGTATAAAGAGGTAAGGCTGACCCCTGCGAATTACACAGCTGAGAATTTATGAAGCTGAATGACCACCATCCCCAATCTATAAGTTTTCAGACAGAAGTACAAAAACCATGAAGAAAGTTGATTATTGTTTTTCTGAAATTGAATTATTCATATCAAGAGACAGAAACACGCATAACAGTTTAAAGAGAAAGAGGGAAGAAAACAGGGTGAAGAACATCAGTAAAGCATTGGCTTAGCATGTGAGCAGCGCAGAGGTAAGGCAGGTCTCTGCAGGTACAGTCAGGTTCAGGACTCCACTGAAAGATTAGAAATTAAGATTGGGTTTGATTTATTTCCTCCCCCTCCCAACAGGTTTCAACCCAGAGTTCTGTTTTTACCTTAACCTTCAAATGGACTCTTTATCTTTTAGTTAATGAAAGTTTCTAGTTTTAAATCACAGAAAATGACTGTACATATCCACAAGGTCTGTTTTCACAGTGCAATATGTGCATATAACAAATGTTGTCTGGACCAGGATTGGCATAGGTATAATTGCATATATTTATCCTTAATGTCGGAAACATTCTAAACATTTTCTGCTAGCTATTTTGAAATATTCAATTAATCAGTTGCTGACAGATTCCTTCTATACTGTAATCCTGTGCTGCCTAGACTTACATATTCCCTCATCAGATCAAGCCAAGAGCATGACAGGCAGAGGGGAGGGAGCATCTCTCTCTTTCCCCCAGTGGCATCTAGTGTGTGCAAGTGATTTTCTGTCTTGGCTAGTTCTAGTCATTTTATGCACCACTCACAGGGTGGAATATATAGGAGAAGAAGAAGTGAACTCCAGCCTGAATTGGCTGCTATTTATTTACAATTACAGCATCCAGATTTATTCTTCTTGCAGTCACCACCTGGGCTCTCTGCCATCACTGTTGAAATCCAGCCGCGGGTAAATCACTTCTTAGAGTCAGTCGGTTTGCCTTGGTACAGCGGTGGAGCATACCTAGCTTTATCTCTTCCTCGAGCTTATCACACCTGCTTTGCTGTGTATGAAAATTTGGCTCTGCAGGGATTGCCACGATGATTGGAGCTGCTGCCGGGAAGGAAAATCTGTAAAGAGATAAGATCACTGGGAAGATGTGTGTTGATTTGCTTTGAGGTATAAGTCTGATCCCTCCATGCATGAGCTTAATTGGATTCTAAAGTTGGCTCTTGCTAAAAAGCATAGCTAAGGAAAACTTTGAGCTGTAGCATTTGCTCTTGTTCCTGTTGCTAATAGATAATGGAAATAAAATGGACCTTTATTGGTAGTTAAATTGTTTATGAATATATTCCATTTAATATAGCACAGATGTCAAGGGCCACGAAACAGTCACACAAGCAATGCCTTCCACAAACTTCTTGAAGGATGCTGTGGTGGTTTGAATAGACTTGTCATTCATATTGATTTAATAAAATGTTGATTGGCCAGTAGCTAGGCAGAAAGTATAGGTGGGGCAACCAGACTAGGAGAATTCTGGGAAGAGAAAAGGCAGAGAGTCAGTTACCAGTCACACCCAGAGAAAGCAAGATGAGAATGCCTCACTGAGAAAATGTACCAAGATATGTGGCTAAACAAAGACAAGAATTATGGGTTAATTTAAGTTGTAAGAGCTAGTTAATAATAAGCCTGAATGATAGGCCAGTTTTTCATTAATAAAAGCCTCTGTGTATTTCTTTGGAACTGAATGGCTGCAGGACTGAGCTGGTGTAAACTTCTGTCTACACCAACTCCTTGTACTTTTGGATTATAGGATTTCTTTCCCAGTGTGAACACAGGAAGTGCTTCTGGTCCCCTCTTCTGGTTCTACATCCTTTCCTTGGGTGATCTTTTTGTAGCCCATTTCCATACTACAGATGCATATATCATTCTTGTTTCCCTTCTCATCTTAAAAGCTAGTTGACAGCTCAGGTTTCAGATCCCAAAGAAGCTCCTCAGACACCAACCAATTCCTCCATCAGAATTACCCATCTCAATAAATAGCATTGCTGCCCATACATTTCTTCACTCCAAAATCCTAGAACCATCTTTACTTGCTATCCTTTCCTGAAGATTCACAAGTAATCCATTAATATGTAATGAGCTCCATATTCATGAGCTGTACCCTTATTTGTTTTGCTCCATCTCTTCTGCCACCATCCTATTCCAGATCATTCTTTGTCCCCCATTTTCTGCAATAATTGTCTCATCATTCAACTTTCCCCTTCCTGGGGTATTCTCAAATCAAAACTATAGTATAAATTACAACAAAATGAGAATTTATTGTAACAGCAAAATAGGATCTGGTCCTTGCTGTCAACTCTAACCTCGTATCTTACCACATTCTACTATTCTCAATTGCGCTCTAGACACATGGCTTTCCATTTGGTTATTTGTCTTTTCCACTTTGTCACCCAGTTCTGTTAATGCAGAGACCCTGCTCCTCACTGTTCCAGCCTTAGGATTTCCAGCACCCACACCGTCTCTACTGCTTTACTGTAGTGATAGCTATTGACTACATTAATGGACAGATGCTTTCTTTCTGTTCTCCTTAGACTAGAAACACCTTGGCAGCTATGACAGATGAAAGGGGATAAAATTGTCTACCAATTTAGAGTGAAAATCTACAGCAATAGATTTAAATAGCTTTGGCTTCTATTTAATTCCCTTTCCTCCAATATTTCCTAGGATTTGAGGAATAAAAGCTTATCGGATCAAAACTTGCTGACAAAGCTGTTTACTTTGAATAAATAAGGTGCCTAAGTCAAAGATTCAAAGATGAAGGTGCTTAAAAATCTATATGGATTTTACAACAGTGAGATTCGTGGCCTTTAAAAATATGTAGAACAAGATGAAACAAATGTTTTTAGTAGATGTTCAGGTGCTCTTTTCTAAAAATAACACACTTAACCACAAATCAATGTTTAAAGCCATATGGCTAATGAGGACCAGCCAGAAAACTCCTATAATTCACAGTAATGAGTATGGTAATGAGCTCCCATTATAAACCAAACAGCTTCATGACACGCTGTATCTATTTCAAATAATAGTGATTTGATTATTTTATATTTTTCAAAGCTCCAGAGTTAATTTACTGGAAAAATATTAGAAAACCTGACTGATGGATGAGTTATCATGCCCGAAAAATCAGTAGAGGGTGACCTAAATTTTATTAACAAGTCATGTTTAACTATCAGATGTCATTAGAAATAAAAAATATTCAAATCCAAATAAAGACTAAGATCTTTTGAAATATAAAAGAGGTCCTGCTACTGTGGTTGAAAAGAAATATTTTTCCTCCAACTCTTTGGTATCTTTGCTTTTTAAATAGCACTCAAGGAAAGGTTGCGCTCCATTGAAGAGGATGCTTTGGAGACTTTTCTGCTGTACCAAAAGGCCAGCGATTGAATTTTATTTTTAGTATCAAAAGCAAATATTTATTTTTTTGCCCTCAAAACCTAGCTGTCTCAGACATACTGCCTGAATGGTGCTCCCAGTCATCTATCGTGGTATGGGTAGGAGGACAGTATGTTTACAAACCACTGAGTGTGACTTCATAGAGTCATTCCACTGCCAAGGACTTGTCACTCAAACTACTTTGCAGGGGGATGGGATTCTCTGAACTGAGGAGAGAACAAGAGAAACAAGTGGGGCTTCTGTGCTTTCACCATCTCTACCTTCTATGTGACCATACTGTCTGAATCTACGTCATTACAGTTGATATACATGTTGGATGCTCTACTTTTTTTTTTAAATATTTCTTTAAAAACTATCTCTTCTCATTTTACATACCAATCCCAGGTCCCACTCTCTCCCCTCCTCCCACTCCCTCCACCTCCCTCCTCCATTCCACACCCATTCACTCCTCAGAGAGGGTAAAGACTTCCCATGGGAAGTCACCAAAGTCTGGCACATTGCTTTGAGGCAGGACCAAGATCCTCCCCAGTATATCTAGACAGAGCAAGGCATCCCTCCCAAGAGAATGGGTTCCAAAAAGCCAGTACAAGCAGTAGGGATAAATCTTGTTCTCACTGCCAGTGGCCCCAAAGTCTGCTCCAGCCATGCAATTGTCACCCCCATACAGAGGGCCTAGTTTGGACCTAGGCTGGTTTTCCTGCTGTAGGGCTGGTGTTGGTGGGCCCCCATTAGCTCAGGTAAGTTATTCAGTGGGTATCCCCATCATAGTCTTGACCCCTTTGTTCCTATTCTAGTTTGTCCCTCTCTTCAGCTGGACTTTGGGAGCTCAGCCCAGTGCTCCACTGTGGATCTCTTAATCTACTTTCATCGGTTGCTGGGTAAAGGTTCTATGATGACATTTAAGATAGTCATCAATCTGACTACAGGGTAAGGCCAGTTCAGGCACTCTCTCAACTGTTGCTTATGATCCTAGCTGGGGTCATCCTTATAGATTCCTGAGAATTTCTCTAGTGCAAGGTTTCTTGCTAGCCCCATAATGGCTCCCTCAATCAAAATAACTCTTCCTCTGCTCTCTCTCTCTGTCCTTCCTCCATCTCGACCATACCATTCCCTTAAGTTCTCCTCCTAACGCCTCTTCTCCTTCCACTCTCCCTTCTCCCCCCACCTCCATGCCCCCAAATTTCTCAGGAGATCTTGTCCATTTCCCCATCCCAGGGGGATCTACAGATGCTTCTCTGAGTGTTCTCTTTGTTACCCAGCTTCTCTGATATTCTATATTTTATTTGTATTTATTTTTTGTTTTCTTTTATACTTGAGACATGATTTCTCTGTGTAGCCTTGGCTATCCTAGAACTCACTACGTAGACCAGGCTGGCCTTGAATTCAAAGATCTACCTACCTCTACCTCCCAAGTGCTGGGATTAAAGGTACACTACACCAGAAGATGCTCGATATTCTTAAATTATTTTTATTAAACTGTTCATTACCTCTCTCTCTCTTTCTCTCTCTCTCCTTCCTGCTCTCCCTCCCTCCCCCCCTCTCCCTTGTTTTTGAGAGAGTCTTATATGGCTGTAGCTGGTCTTAAACTGAGGCTAGCTTTGAACTTCTAATTCTCTTGCCTCTGCCTTCCAAGTTTTCCTCCTAAAATATACTCAGATAATAAACATATAAAATTTCTAAATAGAGTCCAGTAATATTTACTGAAAATTGGAATTCATTTTCTGAAGTCTGTGGAACAAACCATATGGGTCAAGAAAAAAGGGGAAATATTGAAAGTGTGGTCTCTATGTTGAAAACTGACCAGTGAATGGATGCAGCTCTTTTCCCATGTCCTACACACTGCTAGCCAGGTCATTGCTATTCAGGAAAGATGGTCTCTGGAAAGAGGGAATAACTCAAGAATGACTTTCCTAAGATGCCACCCCCAGGTAAATATCCTAACCTGACCAGCTACCCGGAATTTACAACCCACACAACTGTTCGTGACCTCAGTGGCCAATGAGCAACAGAATGTCCTAAAGTGCGAGCAGACAATAGATGCCAACTGTGAGGAGACAGTATATGCATAGGCAGCTAAGCCATACAAAATACAAAAGGACAAGCCAGAGTTGTTAGACAGTTGAAGCTAGCATAAAATTTGAAAGATAAAGACCCCCAAAAATAGATTCAGAGCAACTTGAAGGAAGCAAGAATGACAGAGGGAAAAGAAGGCCTAAAAGCAGCTCACGATCAGTGTGTGCAGAGTGCTAGAAGAAAACCAGGTGCTCCAAAACAAGAACAGGAAGCCATGAGGCCAAAACAGAAAGCTTTCACAAATGAAAAGCTCTGTAGATAAAAAGGAAAGCTTAGTGTCAGTGTCCTTGAAGGGACTTTTGATTAAAGAATGTAGAACAATATTGAAAAGGGGAAAATGTAATAGTGATTTAACCTGCTTATAAAAGTTAAAAAAAAAAACAAGTCTAACTTCAAGGAGAAGCAAAGTCAAAGAGTTGTACAATTGTACAAGAAAAGGTACTGATCATGCTTTACTGCTTGTCTTCACTGTTAGCAGAGTTACACGGAAATGTATTACTATGGATATCATTTAGTCAAAACTACAGTACAGCTCTACCAGGGGACCCACAAATAAAGAGAGGGCAAGGAGGAGAGAAGCAAGGCATGTGTGGTCTCATCTTCCAAATTTAGAAGGCAGGGGAACATGGCGGAAAAGGGAGAGGAAAAACTGGAAAAGTCAAAATGATCAGTGAGTTTGTTGTGTTCCCTAGTAATGTCAGAAGCTACACCCATGGAGTCTCACCATCAGGACTCTGTGAACATAAGCAGAAAAAGGACAGCCATAGACAAAGGTAATGTCAGAAGCTACACCCATGGAGTCTCACCAGCAGGACTCTGTGAACATGAGCGGAACAAGGACAACTGTAGATATGCCAAAGATGACAGGGGAAAGACCACAAGGTCTCAACCCTACACAAAGATCTATAGGCAGCTAAGGAATGCTGCTGAGAGCCAGAGAAATAGCCTTTCCTAGGGAAGAGCACCTCAATTGGTTATCCAATACCAAATGGTCATGCCTGAAAACATGCATACAAGTAACATTATAAAGACTGAGCAGGCTATATTTAGGAATACACATACGTATACATATATGCATGTAACTGCAATTAATGAAAAAATAAGTCATGAATTTAAACAAGAGCAGGAAGGGGTATATGGGAGAATTAGGGGTGGAAAGGGAAGGGAGGGATGATACAATTATAATGTCAAAAAATTTTACTTCTTATGTCAGATTTCATTAGTTTATTACAGAATTCAGTCATCTTAACACAATTATCAGAGAAATCAACCTTTCTGATTGTTTTGCAATGTGAATTTTGTAATAAATCATGCTCATAGAAAAGACAGAAGTAAATAAAAATTGTTCCTTGGAATCATGAAGCTAAATGACAGCTTAGTCAGATCAAAGCATCGAGACAGCTGTTTCTAGGGAGGGCTGTGATAAAGTTTGGTCTACACCAGTACAGAAACATCACAGTGAGAGGCAGTATTTGCTAATATAGAAGTGGTTAACTATTCTGTGGCAAAGCTTTTACACACCTGTAGTATTTACACGTGTGGACGAGGCAGGGTTGAAGGTGGGCAGAGGCCCTGCTCTACAGCCCATACAGGGAAGGCTTGGCCATGTCTGTGAAGATGTTTGCTTCTCTGGGACAGATGTGATAAGAAGGGAAGGCTGATGCCCACACATGGAGCAGTGACACACAAAGCAGCTCCTTGACCCCCAGGCATACTTGCTTTGTTTATCCTAACTGCCTCCAAAGAGAGGTGCCCTGGAGTGGGTCTCCTGACCCGCCCACCCTGATAGTGTGGCTCTTTCTCACTTATCTTTAATTCCCTGTGGTCCATAGTGGTGACCTTTATAAATTGTACTCACTAGATGCTTCTTTATAGACTGCTTAGATAGCTGTTTGGGAGGAAATGTTTCCCAAATATTTAAAATAAAAGTGTAAAACGCATTCATAGTGGACACATTTGCAGACTGACCTGGTGTAGGAGGTCCTTCTGTCTTTGTGTTGCTTTCATTGGTTAATAAAGAAACTGCTTTGGGCCTGATGATAGGGCAGAACTTAGGTAGGCTGGGAAGACAGAACTGTATGCTGGGAGAAAGAAGGGCAGAGTGAGAGGACACCATGGGCCCGCCACCAGAGAAAGACGTGCTGGAATTGGTTGGTAGGCCACGACCTTGTGGGGATACACAGATCAATGGAGATTGATTAAACTAATATGTAAGAGTTAGCCAATAAGAAGTTAGAGCTAATGGGCTAAGCAGTGATTTAATTAATACAATTTCTGTGTGGTTATTTCAGGGCTAAGCTAGCTGGGCAGCTGGGAAGAACAAGTGGACCATCCTCCTACACTGATCAAACACACAAATTGTCCCAAATAATCATCAAGTGGATATTTCTTAACACAAGTATGGTAAACACATTGGAAACCTCTTTGTTTTAATCACTGTCTTAATTTGTGTTCTACTGCTGTGAGGAGACACCATGACCAAGGCAACTCTTAAAGGAAACTCCGAAGCCCACCCCCAGTGACCCACTTGCTCCAACAAGGCCACACCTGCTAATCCTTCCCATACAGTTTCGGGGATGGACCAAGCATTTAAATATATAGTCTGTAGGGGCCACTCTCATTCAAAGCACAATAATAACCTTCAAAAGCCAACACATAGGAGCTCAAGAGGTGTCTCAGCATATAAGAGCACTTGCTGCTTTTCCAGAGGGTCAGAGTTCAACTCCCAGGACCCATGTCAGGAAGTTTACAAATGAAATTTATGCCCTGGAAATGTGGAAGCATGTATGGGTAACCCTTATATGACAATTTTGTTGGACTTGTTCATATTTGGTTTTATGGTCTAAGTTCATGAGGACAACTGACCAGATCTCTTCCTCAAGAAGTCACCGGATCCCATCACAGATGGTTGTGAGTCATTATGTGGTTGCTGGGAATTGAACATAGGACCTTTGGAAGAGCAGGCAGTGCTCTTAACCACTGAGCCATCTCTCCAGGTAGTTTATAACCACTTGTTACTCCAGCTCCAGGACATTGTCCTCTTCTGGCCTATATGGGCACACAACACTACATGCACCTGTGCACAAACACAACAATAATAATTAATAAGAAGAATAATATGTTTAAGTATATATAATGAAATTGGGAAGGGATATAAGAGATCCAGAAGGAAGTGTAGAAAAGTTGTGACATGGGTATGATTTTAAAAATACAGTGTATACATTTATAAAATTCCCAAAAGCCGGGCGGTGGTGGCGCACGCCTTTAATTCCAGCACTTGGGAGGCAGAGGCAGGTGGATCTTTGTGAGTTCGAGACCAGCCTGGTCTACAAGAGCTAGTTCCAGGATAGTCTCCAAAGCCACAGAGAAACCCTGTCTTGAAAACCCAAAAAAAAAATTCCCCCAAAATTAAAATTTTAAAATATAATAATTAGATTTAAGAAAATATTTAAGAAAGTAAAAGAGCATATGTTGGGAGAGGGGCTATGAAGAGTAGAGGATTAGTAGGTGAGAATATGAGCCATATATATTTTATACAGGTAAAATTCTAAAAAAATAAATAAATTTTTTAAAGCCCAAACACTATAAATTTGTGACTAATTCTTGAATTACAAAATATCCACATTTATTATGAAAATCTTCAGAAATAAAGACTTGCATAGAGAATAAATGTTCATCTCAGCAAGCAGAACTAATAAAAATGTGGGTGTATATTCTCATTTTAAAATCTGCTTACACACATATACTTTTAAATAAATTTGGAAATATACTGCACATGTTTTATTACCTAATTTTTCGATTGGCATGTTATGAACATTTCCCTTTTATTAAATATTTATTCTCACTACCATTTTATTAACTTTATGGTAGTCAACTGATGTCTGATAATTTATTGTCGGGTACAGCTAATATTTTCCACACTGTGCTTCTATAAATGGCACCATGATGAGTAACCTTGCACACATCCATTTATTTCAGTGGATATAATTCCTAGAAATAGAATTTCTGGAAGAGGACGTATATTTTTAAAAACTCTTGACACTTAGCTACCAGAATATCTCTCCAGCTGACATATTCACCCACAGCCAGCCTCTCATGCTCTTCTAAATGAACAAGTAACTATTGTACACATTTATGGTATTCAATGGGATGCTCTGTCATGCATGCCAAATGCATAGACTATTAATTAAGGTTAATTATATATGTACATATGAAATAATTAAATCAGGCTCATCAGCATATATTCACCTCTCTCTGTGGTAAGAATGCTCAAAATCTACTTAGTTATTTTGAAATACAATATTGTTAACTATGATTATAGTATTTGAAAATAGTCAAGCTCAAACTTTCAGTATCTTCGAGACTGACAAATGCTGATAAAGTTTAGAAGCAATTCAAGTCCTTATTTTACCCTATAGTATAAAGCTCCTGAAGTTGAGAGACCACTTTCTTAAAATTTATTTTTCCTATTCACCCAAACAAAACTGGAGAGATGGCTCAGCAGTTAAGAGCACTGCCTACTCTTCCAAAGGTCCTGATTTCAATGAGTTCAATTCTCAGCAACCACATGGGGCCTCACAACCATCCGTAATGAGTTCTGGTGCCCTCTTGAGGAACAGACTTGGTCAGTCATCCTCATGAACTTAGACCATGAAACCAAATATGGACAAGTTCAACAAAACTGTCATATATGGGCTGTCCATGCATGCTTCAGCATTGCCAGGGAATAAATTTACATTTTTTTTACAGTTCACCCAAATGCATACACTAGAATGTATTCAATAAGGTCATCCATTCATCTAGGTGGAGGCCATTGAGGATAAACAGTAAACAAGAGACCTGGAGCATTGTTACAGCCGTAATGAGGATATGATCCAAGAGAATGAGTGGAGGGTGCCTAAGGACTACCTATTCCTTTTGGTAATATCTTCAAGTTGGTGGCTATGTTTTCAGATGATTCAGGTTATTACTCACTCAGAGACATCTCAACGGCCTAGACCCTGCAGAGACTGATAGAAGGACGTTCTGATTTTGTTTTGCATAACAGGACAAAACTGAAGTGCAGTAGGGTCATACTCACCCACTCGTTTCATGAGAGGGAAGTAGACTTTGGTGGAAAGCATGGGGTGGGGATAGGCGTCTCGTAATGGTCTGAGTGAGAGAAAGGGGGAGGGGAGAAAGAAGAAGAGAGAAGAAAGGGAGGAGCATTACTGCTTTCTCAGTGTCCCTGAAGGAAAGCTCCAGCTGCAGTCTAGGAATGCTATCTGGAGCATCCCAGCCGAGATGGCTATTCATAGTGTCTGCACCATGGCCGGGTAAACAGACATCTAAGCTTTGCTTTCCTGGGTCAGAAAAGAGGCAGTTAGAAATAGGACCCCACTGATGGAGAAGATCTGCTTCACTCAGGCACATTTATTTCTATTGGAAGAAATAAAGTCCACATCTTGGCTAAAATGGAGACAGTGTCTTTCTCTAGCCTTCTGCACTGAGTCATAGCAGGTGCGCATCAGAGCTCGGTCTGCAAAGCACAAACTGGACTAGATGGGCTTGAATGATGTCTCCAGTACTGTACATAGCCATCTGTGGATATTGTTGAGGTTTCTGGGTTAATAAAATTTAGTTTTATAGTTAATATTGTGGAAGGGACAAAGTTTGTTTGTTAAACAAACAAAAGAACAATAGGAATTGTGAGCAGAGACTGCTCGTTCATTTCCCAGCCGTCCAAGCCAGAATAATCACACAGAAACTATACTAATAACCGCACTGATGGGCCAATAGCTTAGGCGTATTCCTAGCTAGTTCTTACATTTTAAATTAACCCATTTCTACTAACCTGTGTATCTCCACAAGGCCGTGGCCTACCAGTAAGGTTACGGTGTCCTTCTCCTTTAGCTGCTGCATGGTGTCTCCCTAACTCCACTTTCTTTCCTCCTCTATCTCTGCTTGGATTTCCTGCCTTGTGATATTCTGCTCTGCCATAGGTCAAGGCAGCTTCTTTGTTAGCCAATGGTAATAAAGCATATTCACAGCATACAGAGGGGAGTCCCACACCAAGAAGTCCTTCGGCACATGTCCAGTTCCGATGCCATCCTAGTGCCTGCACATTTCTCAGTTCCTGTACACCTGATAGCACAGCAGGATGTGAATGAATGGAAGAAACAGCTAAAAGATAGGCCTTGGACCCAGCTAATACAAAGCCAAAAATCTAACCTCCATTATTAATTATAAAATCTCTCCTACTATACTTTCCTCATCTTCTATTGGCTAATTGTTCGCTGTCCTAACTTCATCCTATTGCTGTGATAAAAAAACAAAAGCAAAAACATAAACAAGCAACAACAATAAAAACACTCTGGAGAAAATCAATTTTGGGAAGGAAGGGGTTAATTTCACCTTACATTTTACAAGGGAAATCAGAGCAAAAACTCAGATCCGAAACAGAGACAATGGAGGAATGATGCTTCCAGGCTCAGCTAGTTTGCTTCTACAGACAGCCTAAAACCACACGTGCAGGGAATGGTGTCACCCATGATGGGCTGGGCTCTCCTAATTCATTATCAATCAATGCAGTCCCCACAGACATGCCCACAAGCCAGTCTGATCCAGGTAATCCTTCAGTTGATATCCCCTTCTCAAGTGACTTTTGGTTGTGTCAACTGATGCTCAAAGCTAAGAAGCACACATTCCTTTTCTGACTTTTTCTAATTGAAATCTCATTTCCAGCCAGGTACTACATTAAGAGGGATTTAATTATATAATTCAATTTTATTACCTTCTTAAAGATTTTGGCTGCATTTGAAACAACTGTGGGATTAAATTCTAATGGTAGAATGTTACCATTACTTTGTGTATGTTGCGTGTGTGTGTGTGTGTGTGTGTGTGTGTGTGCGCGTGCGTGCACACGTGTGTTTGCGAATGCAGGTTGAAGTCAGGTTCCTCTCTATCCTGCTCCATCTTGGTTTCTGCCTCTCGCTGAACCTGAAGCTTCTTTCTCCACCCCAAGCCCCAAACACTGGGCTTGCAGGTATGCTCCACCATACCCAGCTTATTATGTGAGCTCTGGGGGTGAAAACTATGGGGCTCATGACTGGACAGCAAGCACCATACCCGCTGAGCTCCGTCTCCAGCCCCCTAGTGACAAAGTTCTAGACATCACCTCAATAAGAGCTATTTCAAAAGTATTATCTCAGCAAAGGGGGCAGTGTTTTCTAGGGTGACACTTAATGACATCTCAGTTTTAGAAATTCTGAGATAAGAAGTCATGTGACTATTCATTTCTGCTAGCTGGACAGAGTACACTTGGAAAAAAAAACAAAAAAAAAGAGTGATGATGATTCAAAACAAAATCCAAAATCTCTCAGAACCATGTAAATTTCCGAAGAGAAAAACCTTCATAAAGAAACAATGTGTTCCTAACTGCATCTCACACACTAGAAGAGCACAAAGGATCATGTCACGTGACGGCCATAGGTGACTGTTATTCTGTGACTCCGTGATGTTGAATGATTATCCTTGCTTCCGGAGAGTCATCTCTCATCGTCTTTCCCTTTTCCTCAGAAAAGAATGCTGGGTTTTAGCACAATGATTACAAACAACACACTTCCTTTTCTTTTTTTAAAGATAGCTCTATTTTAAGGTAATGTGAAGTTTATAAAAGAGTTTTTAAAATAGTATGAAGAATTCCAGACAGTCTTCACTTGGCTTCTCCCAGTGTCAGCATCTTATGTAACCAAAGCAATTATCTCTAGCCTAAGAAACTGCCATTTTTATAAGGCTACAGGCTTCCGTTAGAGCACACCAGCCTTCATCTATTAATAGCTTTAAAAAAAAAAGCCATACCAGTATCTAATGAAGGTTTCATATTGCATTGGTAGATTGTGATCTACCTTGGTAGCTCTAGTACTTTCTTTCTTTTGTTATTTTCATATTCCGGGGCTTCTGAAAGGCACCAGTCATTTTGTGGAATACACTTCTGTTTTGGTTTGCTTAGCATGGTCTCGTGCTTGAGCTGGGATTATGCCTTACTAAGAAAAAAAACCCAGAAGTGATCTGTCCCCTGGCCTATATCTGATCAGAGAGCATGGTATATCTTATTCTTAGTAGTGCTAATGTTTGTAAAAGTATCTTTACCAGTTCTCTCCTCTGAAAACTTACTTTTTTATCCTTGTAATTAATAAGCATTCTTTGGTATTATATAAATGTCCTATTTCACCTGAAATTAATCCACTCAACTCAATTTATGCTTTCTTTTCAGGGGAGGTGTTTTTTCTTTTGTTTTTTTTTTTTTTTTGAGATTGGGAGTCATATAGCCCAGGGCTAACCTTGAACTTGTCATGAAGCCAAATACAACCTGACCTTGTGATATTTCTGCTTCTACCTCCTCAGTGTCATGATTGCAAGCAGGTTTCACCATACCTGGCTTTACATGGTTCTGGGGATTGAACCAGGGCTTCAGATATGCTGGGCAAACACTCTACCAAACTAAGCTACTGTTCCCCGCCCCTCGACATACATTTCTCAGTAGAGGAAATCCAATCCATTGATAAGAAAAATCTATCAGTAACACCAAAAGCCAGAAGTAACTGGTGATTGTTAAAATAAGCCCAGAGTGGAAAATTTTAGAATTGCTAAAGGCAGGGTATGTAAAACCCAAAACACCCTCAAAAGGGCACAGTTTGACATTCATAGCAAGAAAGCCTCTCATTTTCAGCAACTTGAGAGCAGAGCTGAAATAAATGGGTAAGACGCAAAGAGAAGCAGACGGGGTTCCAGACGGATCCCACACTTATCAGAGCCACATTATCATTTGTATTTCTGTATCAGTAAGTTATATGGTTCACAGATGGCTCAAAATCCTATCTGCAGTGTTCCTCAGATCAAGTACATAAAGAACTATAGGCTTTGGGGTTTTTGAGTCATTAAGTTTTGGCAGACAGCTGAATGCCAATTGTTTGATTGGTTTAATATTTTTTCCTCAACACTGAATTGTAAGATAGAATCTGCATTCAAGTTACACCATAAGAAATTATGCCTTTGGGAGTGTTTATTTATCACTTGCCATAGCCACAACCAAGAAATTCAGAAATACCTATCTTTTGTGATTTGAGGCTTATTTTTTGCTTATGGGGACAAGAGCTTGCTGTGTATACCTCAATAACCCCTTGCTAGAAAGACCTAAATGCCTGGAGTGTGTGGAGGGCCTTGTGCCTCTGCCTTCTGAGTGCTACCATTGCAAACAGGTGCTGTCATGTATGTTTCATGACCCCAATCTTTAGAGACTTTATTAGACTCTCCAAAAATGCCACCTGAACTGACAAGGGGATATACTCAAAAGAATACCTCTGTTAAATTATCACTTGGAAGAAAAAAAGAAGCCAATCTACACAATCTAAAGTTAATGCATGCCAAATACCAAAATACCATGTTAATAATGAAAACCAATTTTGGACACTAATAGTATTAAAAACTCACAGATATCCAATGTTTTCAATGGGCTAGTCACTAAGTTGTGTTTTGACATTTAATTGCTGTAGCCATATGAAAAATTCAGAGATTGTGGCAGACTTAATATTTTGTCCTACTTGCAATTTATTCTTTTTAGGGATGCTAGTAGAAGACAGAAGACTCTTGGGCCCAAGACAAGGGACATTATTACTCACAGAAATAGGTGTAACCAGAGCACAAGCAGTTTCTCAAACCAGTTCTCCAAGCTTCAGTCACCACAGTGAATCCAATGAGAGACGTAATGTGCATATAGAGTGGGCTATGTTACAGGAAAGAGACTCATTCAAATTCAGGAGAGCTGAATCTTGTAAAATGGATAGTAAGCACCCTGCCACTTCTTCTAGAGGGAGACATTGTCACCAAACTACAAGGCTATTTCCCACAAAGGACAGAGTCAATCAGGTCTCTGCTTTCCTGACATACAGGAAGGTGAGAGACATCCATGAAGAATTGTCACCTGATGTGATGAGGCACTGTAATCGTTTCCTTCTCAAATGGAGAACTTTAGGCTTGGAGACAATTACTTTAACTTAAGAAGACTTTCAGTGAGGCCATAGGCATTTGCTGTCTTTCCCCCGGGAATGTTTTAGTATTTATCTGTAAACAGAGACTGCTCGTTTGTTTCCAGATGCCCATACCCAAATAACCACACAAAACTGTATTAATTACAACATTGTTTGGCCAATAGCTTAGGCTTATTCCTACATAGCTCTTACATCTTAAATCAACCCATTTCTATTAATCTATGTGTCACCACAAAGTTGTGGCCTTCTGGTAAGATTCCAGCATCTGTCTCCTTTTGTAGCTACATGGCATCTTCCTGACTCTGCCTTCTTTCTCTTTGTATCTTTGTTTGGACTTCTCGCCTAGCTATATTCTGCCCTGTCATAGGCCGAAGTAGCTTCTTTATTAACCAATGGTAATAAAACATATCCACCATATCATTTATCAGCCTGTTTCATTTATTATATGAAGCATGATACCTGCAAGGCAGAGATTCTCAACCTGTGGGTCATGATCCCCACAGGGGTCACATGTCAGATATCCTGTATAACATATTTACATTACAATTCATAACAGTGGCAAAACTACAGTTATGAGATAGCAATGGGGTAATTTTATGGCCGAGGTTCACCACCACATGAGGAACTGTAAAAAGGAGCGTAGCACTAGGAAAGTTGGGAACCATCGCTGTAAGGTGTTGTGGATGAGTTCACAAACTGTAAGAGGTGTGGGCATAAAGATGTACACTAAGATGTGCTTCATATTGGGCAGCCTGAAAAATGCACCGTGGTTCATCTCTGGGATATCAACTTAAAGTGTGACTATAAACTTCCTCATGTGGTTTCACATCTTCCATCCCCAAGGGAAGGCTTGCTGCACTAGGGAAGAGCACGGTAAGCCTCCGTTACCAGGTAGTGTCAAGTTGTGATTCTGGTCTGTGCTGCTAACCATTCTGAAGTGTTTCCTCAGGTGTAAACTAGGGGTTCCCTGTAGCGTCATTGCAGGACCTAAAGGGAAGCGAAGGCGAGCTCCCAGGTCAGTACCCCTGCACACAGCAAGCGGTCCACGGTAGAAAGCAGTACTAAGTTGGAGGGTGATAGCCAAGTCTCTAACTTCTATTGCTGTCACAATTGGGAAAGCTCAAGAACAAAGTGAGCAGGAGATTTGTAAGCCCCACCCCCTTTCTTCCGCATAAAAGCCTTTTCAAGCACCGAGGATGTGACACATTGAATTCAACCCTTTTCATTCCAATTCACTTTCAACGTGGAGTGAAAGCATTTCAAGCTGTCAAAACATTCACTGTGAGCAACAGAATGGATGTTGTTCTTTTAAAAGGTCTCCTAATATTTCTCTTAATGACTCGAAGCAGGAGAGCCTCGATTTCTCTATAAACGATGTGACTGAAATACAGATGTGTGGTAGAGACCCAGGTCTGGTGGAGCTCAGCCACCTCCATGTGCCACGATACACTGATCATGACTTTGAGCTTCATGACTTTGCACAAGGGTTGTGCTGTGCTTACAGATGGCTTTGCTGATTTTCCAATGAGTCATATGGGAAGGTGTGGAAGACGAAATTGGTTTTCTCAGTCACTTAGAAGTTACACCACAGACACTGGAGAAAAGCAAGGAAAACTTCCTACTCGGGGGTGGGGGGCAGACGGCCACAGAGGAAGTGCCACATTCAGCAACCAGTTGCGTGCTTGGCAGCTGGGGCCTTGTACCCATTGGTGGGTTCTTCCACCCTATCAATGTTAGTGATTTGCCCTCCTCCCAGTTTGCTGAGCCAGTTGTTGTCCACGATTGCTTGATGTTGGTTTGTTTAGAAAATCTCTCAACTTTAACTAATAATTGTGATCCAAATTAACAATAACCGGGGAGTCTAGAAATGATGGGTGCATTCTGGTAATTCACTCCAAACCTCGCTTGTTATCTGTATGAAATACAACTGTGGCTCCATGAATAATTCTCAAAAATGCTGAATTTAAAATGAGCACTGGGTAGGATAAACAGTAGTTGAATAACGCTTAAACTCCACCATCTGGTAGCCTAGTATTTTAATGCACGCTGAATTTCTCTTATTAGGTGCCTATTTGCGGTCCTTTCTGAATAGGTTTTTCAGCAGAAGGAGCCGAGTAAAATGAGGTGGAGTGAGAGTTATGATTCAGGACCATTTTTCTTTTATAGAAATGTTCTTAAAGGGAAGCCCAGGCAGTGAAAACTCAGCCTTTCCCTAGGGGGCAACTGAAGACCCCCTGACGAAGTTTCTCTTAATTTGGAGAATTTATTTCTGAGACTCCGTACAGCTGGTGCATGTGGAAGGGAAGGAGAGAGGGACAAAGGGAGAGCCCAGAGACAGGAGACAAATGACATTGACGACCCGTGACCCGTACACACGCATGGCCTTTGGGAGAAAAATGGGAGAGTAAATATAGAATTGGGGGGGGATGAATTGGTGTTATGAAACGATCATCATACTTGTAAAAATAATAATTAATGTTGGGCTGGAGAGAAGGCTCAGAGGTTAGGATCAAGGTCTGCTCTTCCAGAGGACCTGAGTTCGGTACCCAGCACCACTCACGACCACCTACAGCTTCAGTTCCAGTGAGTCTAAAGGCCCTGGCCTCTGTGGGCACCTGCCTTCACACACACAAACCCACACACATTTACACATCATTTAAAATAAAAGAAATATTTAAAGTGGATGCTGTTTTCTTAAAGTCTTACACTAAGCTAGCTTCTCCTGTGATTTAACATGGCATTTGCATGAGAGATGCCCTTCTTCCTGCTGTGAGAGGTTCAACATAAGCTTACACAGAAGAGGCGCGTGACACCAATCATGAAATATACATAGCTCCCAGACAAAAATGTCTCCACGTGCCTTATCCTGTTTGATTGACACAGCAGAGTTAAGCGGCTCGGTCCTGTACAACGTCTCAGCAACAGGGCCAGCTACTGGGTGACAGAGCCTTGAGGTCAGTTCTCCTTTTCAAAATTTCAACTCTAATTCTTGTACCTCAAATTAGCACCAACCAAAGTGGGAAGGGATACGCTGCCTGTGCTGCAAGAAAAGCTGCGAGCTGCCTGGCAGGTAGCTCCTGACAGCCAATGACAGTGGAACTGCCTGTGGAAACCTCATTCTGATACCAGCTGAAAAACAGAACCCATAACCTCCACAAACTAACAGCAAGGTCCCATCGCTGGAGATAACACACAGCACATTGAACATAGAGCCGTCACCCCTGTGTTCTTGGTACAGGAAGACACTCTACACAATATCAAAAGAGAAATGTAGACACCAAGCAGCCACAGAACCTCTGAACTATAATCTGTCCTGCCCTCAAAATAGGCTAGCGCAAATGTAGCCCACAGCTTGTGGGACTCACCAACCAATATCTGATTTAACTTAAGGTCCACTCCATAAGATGGAACCACATACCCGATGTGGTTTAGGTGACCAGGAACCTGAGACTATATAGTCCGGGGACCTAAAATAAAAGCATATACTACTATTAATATACTGTTGTCAATAATAGTAATTTTAGAAATAAAAATAAAATGACTCCTGATGACTTTCTGCTACCCAGAGATCAGTGCCCTGATCCATCATCATAGAAATTCCCTTTGTCGGCAGACAGGAGCAAATACAGAGACTCACAACCAGACATTATGCAGATAATGAAAGACCTCGGAACACTCAGGCCTAAATGGGATGTCTCCATCAAATCCCATCCTCCAGAACTCAGGGAACCTGCAGAAGAGGAGGTAGAAAGAGTGTAAGAGCCAGAGGGGATGGAGGACACCGTGGAAACAAGTGAACCAACATGAACAAGAGTCATAGAAGCTCCCAGACACTGAAGCAGCACACAGAGGGCCTATGCCAGTCTGCACCCGGTCCTCTGCATGTGTTATGACTTCCAGTTTAGTGTTTTCATGGGATTCCTGAGTGTGCACATGAGTGGGTCTCTGATTCTTGTGCCTTCTCTTGGGTTCTTTTTCCTCTCGTTGATTTGTCTTGTCCAACTTAGATATGATAGTTTTTATTTTATATTATTACATTTTATTTTGTCATATTTTACTATTAGATGCTTGTTTGTTTTCTAATAACAGACAGAATGGGAGTGTTTCCAGATGGGAGGTGGACTGGGAGGAACTGGGAGGGGTAGAAGAAGAGGCAGTCATAATCAGGGTGTATGATGTGAGAAAAAAAATCTATTTTCAATAAAAGGAAAAATAAAATAAAAATAATAAAACTTGGAGTTGGCCCTTTGTGTATATGTATGTGTGTATGTGTGAGAGAGGAAGAGAAAGAGAGAGAGACAGGGACAGAGAGACAGAGATAGACACAGACACAGAGTAGGAAAGAGACACAGAGGGAGACAGAGACACAAAGATGGACAGAGACACAGAGAGTTTCCTGAATGAACACAAAAGGAATAGTTAAAATTGTACGGAATATTTTTGAATCCATCTTCTAATTTGATATTCAGAGAAACTGTCAAAATATTTTACCTCAAAAATGGTAAACTGTTTCTCCAAGATCCTATTAACAATAATTGTGAAATCCAGACTCTGCCTTAAGGTCTCTAGCCCATTGCCTTCCTCTGAAGTCTAGGTTGGATTAGAAGTATTCTAGATCTTTTATAGTTTCATCTGTCCTAATGTCAAGTATGACTAGAAGAATCTATTGTTGTGTATTTATTGATGATATTATAGTGGCTTAACAATACAATGATAGTTATATAATTTTCTAATAGTGTTTAGGGAAATATAATACAGTCCATTACTAAATAGTTATTATAGCACTTCACCATACATAATTTCCACAGGAAGTTGTAACAAATATAGTAGGAAGACCAAAATCATGAAGCAAGAATTGTCTCTTCTCAATAAGTATATGCTGTTGTTTGGAGCATATTGTACCACACTCACTGCCAAAGGACAACCAGACACAGAATGCTCTGGAAACTAAGATAGGAGGTAACCTTAAGCCTTAAACTGCATGATGGGTTCATAAACTCAGAGATTGTAACAGAGAGGCAAGGTTTCCTATGCCACCTGTTATTAACATATCTCTTTCAGGCCAAAACCCATATGAGAGTGAGATTTTGCGTGGATAATAATGGCATTGAGATCATCATCTGTTGTATTGTGGTCATTGCAGCTCTCCTAGGAAAATAAAGTAGGCAGCTTACATGCAGTACTTGAAGGTCAATAAACGTAAGTACACAAACCCATACCATGCTCAAAATTCAGCTACCACTGTCAGCCTTGTCAATCCTTTCCTTTCTCTTTGTATCCAAAAGTATTAAAGTGATCCAGCATGAGTAAATGGCAAAAGAATGGACAGACAGCAGAACCCTACCAAAGCAATGAGTCTATGAATGGCTGAACTGACAAATATCAACAATTCATAACTGCAGCACTGGACCCTGTGATGCTGTCCTAAAAACCAAACCACTTCCTGCTTGTGCTGAACTTGTAACTACACACACAGTGCAGATATTTTTCCCCATGAAATGAGTAAGATGGATGTCAGAGCAGGCCATGGAATATATTGAAAACAGAATTCAACAGTGGATTGCTCCAGCAGCAGATTAAATAAGTAATACATGAGCATCAATTCTGGATACTCTTTCCATTTAAATTTCAACACTGCATCAAACATCAAGCAACTGTATAAGATGCAGGACCGAAGCAAGAAGGAAATTATGATAATGTAGCTTGCAATATAACTTGATTTCAAATAACATCTTTCATATAAACTGGTATCCAAAGTGCTTTATGAAATAAAATAGTGCAAGAAAGTGGACAGCATGTGGCATAAATAACAGAAAACAGTGGAGCAACTGCACTCCTTGTGGAGCAAATTAAAGCATTCCATCATAAAGCCAAGAGCACTGGGGGAGGACATGCAGGGATCACATGGACAATCTTAGATGAGGTACTGCGAACTTGGACGTTGTCAAGAAAGCCATGTATATGCACTGTTTTTCTTTAGTAGACTATTTGGGTGGTATATTCAGGAAAGCTGACTTTTTGGATCCTTTAGCTTGAATCCTGGAATCACCCACAGACAATCGGGAGTTCTGTGTGAGTAAGCACACACCTCTACCTCCAAATGGGCTAACTGCTAAAAGTGACAAGTTGCCAGGTGGCAATGATCTCTTCTTAGCATGCTCACCATAGTTCAGAGGCCAGGCATTGCCATCAGCCTGGCCAGCTCACGCCTTGGCTCTGTCAGCTAAGAGATATATGGCTCAAGATGTAAGCAGGTCATGCCCCTGTGTCCTCATCTCTAGCATGAAAATGATCATAATGCCAGTTGAGTATAAACTAAACAAGAATTCATAGAAAGCAATTACCGTAAAGTCATTTACACAGCCACTGAAAAGTTTAGCTGTACTAGCTGGGGAAGTGGACACAGAGTCCCACCTCTAACCAAGAAGCTATCTGCTACTGATACCTGCTTGCAAAGAGAAAAATCAGTTTTGTCCATTGTCATTTTGCTGAGTATATCAACCACACTCCAGGATAGGTCCCTGCCCAGGAGTAGCTGGCCAATACAAAATGGATTCAATGGTATTTTTATGAACCTTTTTTTCCCATTTGCTTTCTTTTGACATTTTTTGTCTTATTAGTAATAATCATTTGCTTATTTGTTTTGATTTGTGTTTTGTGAGTTTTTATGTTACTTGGGTTTTTTTCTTGTTTGTTTGAAGGATTGTATTGAAAGAAAGAGAAAAATGAATGAAGTTGGGTGGGTAGGGAAGTGAGGAGGAACTTGGAGGAGTTGGAGGAGGGGAAAACATGATCAAAATAAAGTGTATGAAAATTTTTAATAAAAAAAGAAAATTTTATCTGTTCTATATACTCGAGGTGAAGGTGAGTTCCATATCCCTAGGGAAAGTCCAGAACCACCTTTAAGTCTGTCAAAACCCCATAGTGTTCATATAAACTCATCAGGATTCATGTTACCCATAGCATAGAGCCATTCCCACACCTACCATGTGCATTACAGAGGATGTAGACCTTCAGTAGTATGATTCTGGTATACTGTGGCATGACTGTCCATTTGTAATCAGAACTATAAATCAACAGTAAGTGGACACTCCTTAAATTTTCATAGAATCCAAAGTGGACTTTTTGTTGAGATTTCAGAAGGACAGTTAAGGCATATGATATGATCTCTGACTCCCTACACTGTGGCTTCGCTGTGTCCCTTAAATGTTCCTCTCTGTCCTGGATGACTTCTGTGAATGCTCACTCTATGGAATCTGTAGTGTCCAACACTTCTTCAGGATTAATTATAGATTTCTGGGTACAAATTAGCCCCCAATTCAGACAGAAGATGCTCATTGTTACACCATTTTTAAGGGCCAACAATCCAGGGGTGGAGGACTAGTTCATGGTTCTTCCTCAAGATTTCTCTTAAGATGACTTAAGAGAAATTAAGGTTTTAGCTTCCTATCTTGTAATCAACTCTGAAAAAGCATCAAGTTCTAAATGCCAAAAAGAACCAAAGAAGGTAGATGAATACCTATAGGAATGAATTCTTTAAAAGAAATTAAGCAAGCAGTAGTATCTTAAAGCTTGCATTCAGCATTTGTTAGGGAGATGGTAAAGACATGGGCTTCTAGCAATAAGACCACCCCACACAGTTTCAGCAGTCCTGGAAGATGGACCCAACTGCTCTGGAAATTATATTGGAGAGAAGAGGCAAAAATTTTAGAACAGGGAAAAGCAAAAGAACTTGAGACTTCCCAAGATCAAATTCTTGGTGAGAGCATTTATATTGACCCACAGGCTCAAGCTCTTTACAATGAATAAATCTTGTCCTTATGCCACAAAGCAGCCTTAAATGCTTGGGACTTGATTCAAGAATCAGGAAAATGAATTGAATCATATACCAGAGTTAAACAGGGCCAGAGAGAACACTTTAGTGACTTTTTACAAAGATTAACTAAGGCTGTACAAATAGGAATAACAGACACAGAAGCTAGATAAGTACTTATTGAATCTCTGGCTTTTGAAAATGCCAACTTAAAATGCAAAAAGATACTTGGACCTTTAAAGGTTAGATCAGAACCAATGGGTGAATGGATCCTACATACAACATTGAGACATTTGACTGTAATACTCACTCTTGAGTAGGAGAAGCAATTTCCAAAAGTATGAGGAGATATCAAAATGCCAAATGTTTTAACTGTGGTAGAATAGGACATCTGAGAAGGGATTGTAGACAAGAAATTCCTAGAAATAATGTCTCCTCTGGTAATGGCAAAAATAAAAGGTATCAACCTTCTAGATTATGTAGGAGATGTGGCAAAGGCCGACATTGGGCCAATGAATGCACAGCAACAAAAGACAGACAAGGCAACCCAATACTATCAGGAAACTTTTTGGGGGACCTCTCACAAACCCCCAAGTCAAAAGTGGTCCAGTCATTCCCAGTCAGTGTAGAGGACATGTCTCATGAGGAAACGTATATCTGACAGACTTCTATAAATGATCAAAGATCAAAGCTAAGAGTATGTTTAAATGGCATTGTAATTGAGTTTGATAGACACAGGTGTGGACATGAATATCATTAATCCAGAATCTTGGCATCTTCAAGAGGCAGATGTTCAATTCTTGAATTGGAACCATATCTCAAGTGAAACAAAGCATAAGATGGGTTGAATGCATAGGGCCAGAAGGACAGAGAGGAAGGTTGAGGCCATATGTGGCTAATATGGCAGGGAATTTATGGGGTTGTGACCTGCTGCATCAATGGAATACCCAGATTAACATTTCTGCAGTACCAGAAACTCATACTTCTGGGAAGGATATTATAAAGTACTATACACAAAGGTCAGGCTGTACAAGAACATAAAGAAACTAGCAAACGTTTAGAGGTACCAATGGCCCTACCTTTAAAATGGTTAACTAAGAAACCAATATGGGTTAAACAATGGCCTTCAAAAGAAAACAAACTGCAGGCTTTAAAACAGCTGGTACAGGAGCAACTAGATGTTCACCATATTAAAGAATAAACCAGCTCTTGGAATTCTCCTGTATTTGTTGTTAAAAAGAATCTGGTAAATGGAGAATGGTGACAGATGTAAAAGCTGTCAACAAGGTAATTCTATCTATGGGGCCTTTATAATCTGGAATTCCTCTGCCTTCTCTATTACCAAAAGGATGGCCTCTCATAGTTATTGATTTAAAGATTGTTCTTCACTATACCTTTACAAGAAAGGACAGAGAAAAATTTGCCAAAACAGTGTCTACTTATAGTAATTTATAGCCTACTAAGAGATACCAGTGGACCATCCTCCCACAGGAAATGCTCAATAGCTCCACCCTGTGCCAATACTTTGTAAGTCAGTCATTGGAAATAATACATAAACAATTTCCTAAGTCTATGATTTAGCATTACATGGATTACAATTTGCTATCTGATTCAAAGGTAGATACTTTAGAAAGAATGTTTGAAGAAGTAAAGAACATTTTGCCAAAATGGAGATTACAAATTGCTCCTGAAAAAAATGCAGAGAGGAGATTCTGTCAATTACCTAGGTTATAAAACAGGTTTACAGAAATTAGAACACAAAGGTACAAATTAGGATAGACCAATTGCAGACTCTTAATGACTTTCAAAGATTGTTAGGAGACATTTCCAGTCTATGGAATAACACCTGATCTAATCTGATCTAATAGTTCATATGAATAAAACCTTAGATGGTGACAAAGGTTTAAATAGTCCTAGGAAATTAACAGCTGAGGCTGAAAAAGAATTTATTGTCATTGAAGAAAAATTACTGGAGGCACATGTGGATAGGGTGAATCCAAACCTTAATTGCATTCTAGTCATATTGCTTTCCATAATTTCCCCTATAGAAATTTTAATGCAAAGGGAAGATATTATCTTTGAATGGATCTTTTTACAACATAAATCAAGTTAAAAATTTAAAACTTATGTGAAAAAAGTCTCTGAATTAATTATAAAAGGAAAATTGAGATTTTGTCAACTAGCAGGAATAGACCCAGCAGAGATTATAGTGCCTTTTACTACTGATGAAATTAAAAATTATGGGAAGACCATTAAACTTGGGCATGGCCTTTTATACTATAAATGACTATGTAAAGTGCACTCTCCCTTTCTCCTCCAACTGCTGAATTCAGTTCCTGTTTTCCCGTTTATGCAGAGGACTGTGATCTGTGATTCTAAATAAATAAATAACCTTTATTTTTTTTATTTTATTTTATTTTATTTTGGTTTTTTCAAGACAGGGTTTCTCTGTGGCTTTGGAGCCTGTCCTTGAACTAGCTCTTGTAGACCAGGCTGGTTTCGAACTCACAAAGATCCGCCTGCCTCTGCCTCCCGAGTGCTGGGATTAAAGGTTTGCGCCACCACCGCCCGGCATAAATAACCCTTATTATACTCAATTCTGAGCTAGTGTGGGATTTCTTTTTAACGTCCATCTTCACTCTGGTGCTGGTTACAGCTGGCTGCTAGCTATCCCATGTGGATATTGGGAACTGAACTTGGGTCTTCTGAGAGAGCAGTATGTACTCTTAACTGCTGAGCTATCTCTCCAGCCCCAAACCAATGATTCTGAAAAACATGAGCTATTGGGATAAAAGATCACATGTCTGTAGGTGGCTGCAGAATCTAGCATGCCATCCCGGCTTTTGTTAGCAGTAAGTTGACCAATTCTAACTAGCATCAATGGTTATCACATGCTTACTTTGAACCTCATTTTTTAAGCCCTCTAAGTGTTTGCTCAAGTATTCATACAGATAGCTTCCTACCCTCCTCCTAACATATGTGTCTCCTTCTCTGTGGGTCACTCCGCTGACACCACCTTCAGAAATTCCTGACCCAGGACCACCATCCCTTCCTTCTCTGAGCTGTATTTACCCTCCGCTGGTATTTCTCCTTTCCTACCATTTACTCTTTCGAAAGTAAAAAGGCCCCAGTCACTGCACCTATGGTTGACTGATGTCGGGGCTTTTCTCACAAGCAGAGATTCTCAAAGCACTTGTTTTCAGATGAACTGGCTAATTTTGCAGTTTACAGAGGAGTCTGTCTGTAGGATTCCCAGATAATGTGCTTCCTTCCTGGAATAAGTAAGTGGTTGCCTTTCCTACAGACCGGCAGCATCAGATCATGATCTCCTAGTGCCCTTTGTACAGTGACTGTCAGGACTCAACCCAATCCTGCCCCTAGAAGTGTGACAGTGTTAAGGCCTAGCTCTTGCCCTGGAGGTGGTGGAGGACCTAGGATTTTGGCTCTGAATGATGTCCTAGCACTTGACCTAGAGATAACAGAGAAAGTTCTAACTCCATTTTCTCAGCCTCTGCTTGATTTACACGTCCAAGGGGCAGAAATTTCAACTGTCCTGTTCAATGCCTGTGTTACCCCATCTCTCCTTTTATTCCAAAATGTCAAGAGATTCTTTTCAGCATATAACTGGACCAGGGATATTCCCACTGCCTGATGATGCTCTGACACTGGCTAGTCTGTGTTTAATGAATACAAGTTTCTTAACTTGTTTTGCTTGTCTCATTAAAACAATTGCATGTACATGGGCACACATACCCAATCCCTCATCTCCTCTCTCCTACATGCTTCCTCTCAATCTTCTGGTTGTCTTCACTTCTTAGACACGAAAGCAAGACACATGTAGTGCTTCCTCCCGAGCTATTGTCTGTACCCACGGGAAGCTATAGCTGCATCATGGTGTATGTATCGTGGTTTATTCTTCTGACTCTTCACATAAAACTGCTAGAGAGATGGCTTGTGGCCTTCATAATTCATGTTTCACCTGAGATGAGGTCCCACCTCTGTAATTCAGGAGCTGTGTCTCCTTGGACAATGAATTAACCTCCCTGGGAATCACTTCCTCTCTAAATACAGTCGACAGTATCTGCTCCATGCTGTCGAGAGTAATCAATGAGTACGGGATGCAAAGTCTTAATGCTGGCATACACTAACTGTCCAGTAAATTTTAGCTAAAATAAATAACAACCTTCTTAAAAATAAGAATGTTTATGATGGCAGAGAACTCTATCAGGTGAAAAACAGTTATTTTGGGGACATTAGCCAGTCTGATCTATGATGCAGTGCTTGTTATTGTAACCAAAATCTCTTTAAATTCCAGTTTCAGCCATTTGAGCCTGATGGTTCTCTATTGTTCCTGAGAGCAGAAATGTGTCTACTTCTTCCTTCACTCTGAACAGGCACTTGTCAAACGAGCTAAAGAAAATACTCCCTTGCTGCTGTTGATGTTGAGGATGACCTCTGGCTGATTTCTGAGTTTTTGGTGAATACAGCATGGTGCAGGCATTCATTTTATTCACGCGTCGGGGGAATGGTATCAGTAAATGGGATCCAGTAAATCGTATCAGGCTTTGCAAAGACCAAATGTGTTAATAAGGAGTGCCGCCAGCATCCCAGGTCCTGTCTAAATCCTCTGATTAGTTGTGAAGCCAAGGAAACAGGAAGAATGAATTTTGCTGATGACTTGAGAGGGGAGGAATTCTTTGGCTGGAAAGTTCTCTTCTTTCTGATAGCAAAGCACTGAAAGTGAACACAGGACACTGATTCACATGGCGTCTCCCCTTCCGTGTCTATAAACAGGATGGCTGCTGTGCCGCTCCAACAGTAGATACTGACGTTTCGCTAGGGTTAGATTTTCTTTTGTCCTAAAGAGGAAGAGCTCTTATCGTACTGGTAAGTCTTCTTAATTGTAACTACAGAATACTTTTTGCAAATCTGAAGGGGAATGGAACTGATGAAGACTATTAATTATTTTACAGAGTATCTGGTAGGGCCAGGGACAGACCTGAGTATCTTTCAGAATACCCAGCCAATTCTCTAGCAGAAACTCTGTGGATATTAGTCTGTGCTATGAAACTGCTTGAGACTGGAGGCAGAAGCATCATCACTGTAGTAAGAGGTGGAGCAGGCTGTGTTCCCAGCATCTGAGAGGAGTGCGGGCCCTTTGGTTCCATTCCACCCGGCTCCCGGCTGCTGGGCTAGCTTAGATTTGACTCCTGGCCGCTGGGCTAGCTTAGATTTGAAATAACCACACGAAAATTGTATTAATTAAATTACTGCCTGGCCCATTATCTCTAGCCTTTTCTTGGCTAACTCTCACATCTTATTTCAATCCATTTATAATAGTCTGTAAGTCACCACGAGGTAGTGGGCTTACTGGGAAGGATTCAGCATGTCTGACCCTGACGGCTTCATGGCAGCAGCTCTCTGAGCCTTCCCTATCCCAGAATTCCATTCTGTCCTCCCTGCCTATCTAAGATTTTGCCCTATCAAAAGGCCGAGGCAGGTTTTTTTTTTTTTTTATTCAACCAATGAAAGCACAGAAATACAGAAGAACCCTCCTACACCACATCACTCCGGGCCCCCAGGAAATGAATCTTTGTATATGTGGCTCATCAGAAGATTGACATTTTTAGGTGCATTGCCTCCTGATGTGGCCCCCCTAAATCTGTCTCCCAAGGAGAGTGTGGTTAGAGGAAGTGAAGTCATGTGCCTGCACCTTAGCGTGGAAACTCTGGGAATGCAAATTATTTGGCTTCCACTTTGGCAAAGTGGGTCATATGATTATACGTGTATAATGAGCACAGTGTCAGGAGTGTGTCTGAGAGCATCAGGTGGTTTGGGTGATGAGAGGACATTATAGAGTCAGACATTTTGAATGTTCTGCAGACCCTATGGATTTCTGTACCTGAAGAGAAAGGTGTTGTTCCTCACATGGTCCTCTGCCTGCTGGTGACAGCCCCACATTTCCCAGGTCCCACAGTGAAATACAGTCCTACTTTCTCCATTCCTTACCTCACCAGCAGGCCTGTGGAGATGTTGAGACGATGAAACTAAAAGCGACAAAGCACGTGTGTGTTTGTGCACACAGCATGTGCACGTGTTAATCATCACATATTGCTGTGATGTAGAGGCTCACCTGTGATATAGTTAGACATAATTGTGACAGTAGGAACGGTTGTGTGGGCTTAAAGTTGCTTCTCAGAAATCTGAAAGCTTAAGAAGGAACTTAAACACATAAATGATTAGAAAATGTCTTGGACAAGAAAATAATATACATTTTCACTATTATACACGCAATTCTAATGCAGAATGCTAATTATCCACTATAATTGGGCATACAATAATATAGTTAGTGTTTCCAAATAGTAATTACAGTCGGGGGGGGAAGCAAACTTTCTTGTCAGTGTTATCTTTAGAGGTCTTATCAATCTTAGACTTTCCACATTAAGAACTATATGATCTATTTTGCTAAATTCAACCATTGGTCAGATAACTAGTGTATGGAGAATATTAATAAGATATGTCGAGGTGACTATAGGCAGGATTTATTTGACTGCTTTAATTAATGGTGAGCTTCTCACAGAACCATCCATATGCTGCTGGGCAGAATTTCCTCTTATCATAATAGTAGATCTTCAGATATTCTAAATGCAATATGTCTATCAGAAAATTTAGAGACATTGCCTCATTTGTATTCCTTTGTTTGAGGAACTGTAACACAACATCACAGACTGAGTTAACAGCGATGTCCATTCTTTCACAGTTGTAGAAATAGGAATCCCTCATCAAGGTGCCAGCCAGACATGGGTGTGTGTGTGTGTGTGTGTGTGTGTGTGTGTGTGTGTGTGTATAAGCGAAAGGGGGAAGCAAGTCAGTCAGGGCAGCCCTGAGGGTGAGGGAACGCGTGTGCCTGTGTGTGTGTGTGTGTGTGTGTGTGTGTGTGAGCAAAAGGGGGGAGCAAATCAGCCAGGGCAATCCTGGGGTGTGTAGGTGTGTGTGTGTGTGTGTGTGTGCAAAAGGGGGGAGTAAGTCAGCCAGGGCAATCCTGGTGTGTGTGTGTGTGTGTGTGTGTGTGTGTATAAGCGAAAGGGGGGAGCAAGTCAGCCATGGCAGCCCTGAGGGTGAGGGCGCGCGTGTGTGTGTGTTTACCAAATTTCCCTTGAGTTTATTCCAAATATATTTCCAAGCAGCAAATATAGAATACCTTCTATTGATATCTTCACATCTTCATTCATGATTGTACTAACGGAAAGCATTATCATTTTAAAAATGTTTGCCAAAATATGACACTACCATTCAGTTTACTGTTTTAAAGTCCTATAGAAATGTTTATTCAACATCTAAGCTTAGAATTTCTGTTGGTTCATTTGAAAGATTTTCCCCACCCAAAAGTTGAGAAAGCTCCCTACATGCGTTCTACATTTTAAAGGTTGTATGGGAAAGCTGAAGAGGTGGCTAAATGAGCATTTGTTGTTCCTGCAGAGGACCCAGGTTCTATTCACAAAACACACACAGTGGTTCACAGCCTCCTGTAACTCCAGCTCCAGGGCATCCAGCATCCTCTTCTGACCTCTGCAGGCACCAGGCATGCACAGTGCACAGACATTCATGCAAGCAAAACACTCATGAACATAAATATAAAACTATTTTTGAGTTTATAGCTACAATCCACTGTGAATACAGTTTGGACATAGTATTTCTTTCAAATGATTAAAAAAAAAGATTTTCCAACTTTGATTCTTTTGAAATTGAGGTGAACTACACGCAAAATGTCATGTCCTGCACAAAGAAAAAGCTCTAGTAAGGTCTGAGTCCAAGGGTCCTTATACTTACAATGATTCTCCTGGTGTGGACTTGGGACCACATTATAGTAGAGGTCATGTTGACTGGCTCAAGCCAGCAGCTGATAACCTTGGTTTTTGAAACGTCATGTCACCTTGCTCTATTATAACTCCCAGGATAACAATCTTGAGAATTAAATTTCATATAAACAATTTGGTTCCAACATGGGAAGTTGTGAATATTTAGTCCCATAGGAATAACCTCATTTGAATTCTGAAGCTAAAAGTATAAAAACTAAAGAGATAATTAATTTTGAAGTCTCAAAATAATCCTTAATCTTTCTTGGCATTTGCAACAATAACATTGATTGTTATCATGATTTTTAAGTAAATGGCTCTATGATAGAACGTAGAATTTCATTATCTAATTCACTTTAAGCTGCACTAGATGAGGTCATTAAGTCTTTGCCAAACTAGGTCCAATATGTTATGACCTTAAAGTGATAGAATAGCTTACTAGTTAGTACTGCTATGTAGGAAATTAATAATGTGTGTTTGTATCTAGATAACCATGACATAACATTATCTGAATTTGAGTCAGTGGCATGTCTATTTTTTAATTAAAATGTATGTTGTTAAATATTGCAAACTGGTAGTAGTAAGTAAACAAAATCAGTAATATACAAAATCAATAACACTTCTCTATATATATTCATAATAACCTATTGGAAACATAATTTATGACATGGTGCCATTATAAGATTTGTAAACTATCCAGGAATAATTCTAACAAAAGTTGTGCATGGCTCATATGGAGAATTGTTAAGTATTATTAAGTAATTTAAAAGTCCTGAAAGATGAAGAGGTATACAATGTTCGTGAATAAAAAACTAAATAGTATATCAATCAGTTTCTAGTAATGGGACCAATTCCAGCTAAAATGTTGCCAGTACAATTTTTTTGTATAATTAATGCAATGGTACAAACGTCAATACATAGTAGTTCAAGATTTATAAGTCTTGAATTACTTTACACAAATTAAACTGAATACTGTATAAATTCAAAAGAATTAGTAGAATAGCAAAAACTATTTGTGTGGACAGAGCAAATCTAATTCAAATTAAATTTTTATATCACTTGAATCAGAAATACATTCCAAGACAACTAAAAATTTGATTTGAAACCATTTAAAGTTAAGGGAAGAAAACAGGAGGCTTTTGTTTTTGTTTTTCATTACTGGATAAAAAGAAATGTTCCAGAAACTATGAAACACAAAGAAAAATTATAACTTTTCCAATGTTAAAATTTAAAACTCTGTGTATCCAAAAAGTACTACAAATAAAGAAAAATGAAAGTTTGAACTGTGAGGAAATTATTAGAAGCTGTAATGTCAAATTCATGGAAGAGGGTAATTTCTAAGAAAAGCAAGAAGAAACAGGAGTGTTTCTTTTTTCACAAAATATATTAAATGGATAGTCAGAAACTGCATTATACTAAGATTTGAAAAGCTGAGTGGCGAGTGCATGTATTCACTACATGTTTAAAATGTCGTCTCTTAAAGGAAAGAATTTTTATTCAGGTTTTATTTGTAAAGAAACAAGCATATCCCACCACAGAAGCTCTGCTATCCCTAATAACCACAGAGTTTGGGTCATTTTATCGTCATTTTTGCAGTGCTACCCTAAGTACAAACTTAGAAAGAAGCAGGTCTAGACAACATCAAACAGGATCTAGGGCAGATTTTATTTTGCTTTGGGCTTGGAGATTCTGTTTTGTTTTTTAAACTTCTAGAACTTTCTTACAGGAACTAGAATTATCGTACTATTCCAGAAACAGATTCCTCCAGACACACGTAGACTATGGAAACTATGTTTCCAAAGTCCTAAACAATTGGTAGAAATTTTATAAATACATATTTTTTATTATCTGTCTGGTTATCAGACTCACTCACCCATCAGTCCTACCCAAGGCAAAATCAGAAATTCTCATCCTATTCTTTGAAAGGCAATGCCCAGCTCTGCCAACCACATGCTTCATGTCATGCTTCCTCTTTCCCAACACTGTCTGCCATTTTTATATATACATTTAAGCCTCTTGTATGTAAATAATCACAGTAAATTGTATACTAAGCAGAGAAGGCAAAAAAAAAGTCATAACCACAACACTAGAGAAACGAGTCAAATTGTTAGTTACTTTTCTCAGGAGGTTATCAGCCTTCACCAAGCCAAACTAGCTTTTAGTTTTCTTCCCCCTGGGGTGGGTGGAGATCTGTCGCAGAGGTTATGAACGCACACTGCTCTTGCAGAGAACTTGACTTCATTTTCCAGTATTTGCTTAGGGGGGCTTCCGTTGCTGGGGCTGGAACATGGCCCCCTCATTCACATTTGAACCAGCTTTCTCTCGTTGATGCTTTCCTTTAATCCCTTTCCACAAGTCAGAAGCTTGGTTGGTGAAGTCCGGCCCTGAGGTCATCCCTCCCTTTATTCCACTTAGCAACAGCCTTTTGTTTAAACATTTTGTCTCCTTGAACACAGGACTTAGATCCATTACACTTCCTGCTCTTCTTTTTCTCCTCAAACTGTACATTTTGTATTTTTCCTTGCATAGCTTGCTCCCTTACATTATAGATCTGCATAAATGTGACCACTAATAACCAAATGGCACAGTCAATACTAAGCCGTCTTGAAATTTCTTCCGCTAATGTCAATTAATCCAAAACTCTTCAAGTTAGCCTCAGGCATAATTTTTTGGACAAGAGCAGAAAGTTGTCATATTCTTCACCAAAATACCACAAGAATGGTCTCTAGGCCACTTATTAATAATATTCTTCTCCTCTCATACCTCTTGACCCAGACCCACAGAGTCCAAATCACCCTCAGGACTGTCTTCCATGCTTCAACGAGGATGGCCCATTAAGCATCATTTAAAGCACACACTGGTTTTCTAGTCCAAAGTCCCAAAGTCTTCCATATCCCACCAGGAAACGTGGGTAGGCCTGTGACAGGAATGCCTCATTCACTCCTACCAACTTCTTAGTCAGTGTTCTATCGCTGTGACGAGACACCATGACTAAGTCAACTGTTACAAGAGAAAACATTTAACTGGGGCTTGCCCATAGTTTCAGGGGTTTAGTCCCTGATCATTATGGTGGAAAGTATAGTGGCATGCAGGCAGGTACTGGAACAGTAGTTGAGAGTGGCATCTCTGGTCCACATGCAGAGAGAAAGAGACTGGGCCTGGCATAGGCTTTTGAAATCTCAAACCCCACACCCAGTGACATACTTCCTCCAACAAGGCCACACCTCCTAATCCTTTTAAACTTTCAAATAGTGTCACTCCCTTGTGACTAAGCATTCAAATATATGAGCCTGGCCAGCAAGGGGAGGGGGCAGGGGCATGGGGCCAGTCTTGTTTAAACCACCATTGTTTGCTTGCTTAGGTTTTTGTTGTTGTTGTTTTGTTTCATTCTGCTTGGTTTTTGTTCTGCTTCCAACTTCTCGTAAGCCATGTTCATATGTTCCAGCTACCTGCCATAACGGAAAGAAAGCTTTCGCAACTTCATCCTTAGCAATTTTCATCCTTGCTGTATTTGCTTGCAAATTTCTAAGAGAAGAAAGAAGTATTAATGACTTTGAATTTCTTCCCTGATCACATCAAAAAGTATGTGAATTCTACAGTTTTCAAGAACAGTTTACACCAGATAGCTGATGCTGGGTAAAGCAGACATTACCTGTTCCTTTGAGGTTTGCTTTGTGGATTATTTACTGTCTGGAGTTGTTCAAGTAGCTGGGGGTTAGGAGGACACAAGGTGGAGTCTTTCCTACCTTCTAGTCTATATGGTACACTACATTGGGAGTAACTGACTAACCAAGTTTGTCACCTGGGTGTACTCAAAGGAGTGCCTGTGAACTTATTTATGGGTAATCTTTTCCTTACTGGTACAGAAAATCTGAAAAATATAGTTATTTTTTTCACTTAGCATTGCATTGTAAACATAAAACATAAGTAAGTGCTTTAAAGTTTACAGACCTTAAAGTTGACAGAAATGAACATGAAACTTTTTTTTATAATATCAATAAGTATGTTCTAGCCATGGTTTACTGGAATAATTTACTGGAACATATGATCATCAGCCAAAAAAAAGAATTAGTGCTCAGCTCATGCCAAAAGTATATCTCAAAAAAATCACTCATTTAAATAATCCTCTACTTATGTATGGTATTTAAAAGTATTTAATTGGTTTTAATATATGTCTCTTATTGAGAATTCATTTCAAATAAAATTGTCCTGACTCTTTTTGTCTTCTCTCATTTTTTCTGTCACATGACTTAGGAAAAAAGTTAATTACCTATAGAGTCTTGAGCAGACATAGATCAGGAACAGCAGTTTAAATTCATTTAGTGCCCTCTCTACTAATTGCATTAGAAATGTCATTTATCTTGCCCCAAGATCTGTTGGCTGGTTGGGTTAAGGATACATTTCAATGTTCAGTCAAGTGTTGGTTTGTGACATTTCCACTTGCTGGCAGTGGCTATATATCCACTATACATGCAGGACTATTTGCAGCCACAGTACATTCCTGAATGGCATACCATAAAGGGATTTGTGGTGACATAGACCACTTCCTCCTCACCCCAAAATGATGGTCATAGCTGAAGGTCACAGTCTAAGTATATAAAAGTGAATAAATTATGACTGTTTCCACCTAGATTGCCATAAAAAAATAAAGGTTCAACAGTGATATCTTTCCATAATAATTTTAGTCAGTAAAAACTATGCTCCATACTTTATAAAATGGGTACGAGGCTTTCAATAATATTGGTTATGAAATGAGCAAATGTACTTAAAATGCATAAAATCAATTTAAAACATGTACCAAAGGTCAATTAATAAACTCAATATCTTCAATTTCTTTTAGAATTTCAAATGGAGGGTAATTGGGTTTTGTTGCTCCAGATCTTTTTTAAAAAAACAAACCCAATGCATCTCCAGTTATGTCTATTTTTCTTCTTTATATTCCAATGTACAGTCATTCAGAATCACTCTAAAAGGTAAAGGGGTGTGTGTACAAAGGGTTTCCAGGGAACCTAGGGAAAGGATGATGGGGTTGGTAGGGTCCTTTCAGGAAGCATCTTGTCCTTAAAACCTCCCTCAGTTCCTCATATGGCTCAAAACTGCCTTTGTGGTCCCATGGAACCTTACCAAGGCCCTCTCCTTCTGACACACTGGTGCTGTTGGTGTTCTCTTTCTGTACCTCACAAGAGGATCGTATTGAGTGGATAAATACATAAGGAGAATATTTTTAGAGATGTTGTGATTGATCCAGCAAGATTTGAATACACAGAGCCTAATGATGATTTGCCTCTCCAGTGATCTTGGCATTTAGGGCTGCCATGTAAGATGATGGACATCTACAAGGTGGGGCTTGGGAGAAGGTCCTTGGGTCAATGAGGGACACACTTGGAAGAGACTGCAGAGCCTTTGTCTCCTTGTTCATTGTGTCAATATGTGATCTCCTTTTTCCACAGGCACATTATGAGGCAACATAACCAAGGGGTCTCTTTCCACAGGCACATTATGAGGCGACATAACCAAGGGGTCTCTAGCCACAATCTGGGTATTACCATTAGACATTAAGATGCTAAACCTGTGAACTAAATATTTCCTTTGTTAAATGAGCTTATTTTAGCTGTTTTGTTTGAGTAATAGGGAGAACTACTACAACGGGTTGAAATTTCTTTCAAGTATTTTGTTCCTCATTCCCTGAGAGGTTCCTACCTCTTGTCTTGAATCTCAGTTGCTTTGGTAACATACTTATCAATGACACTTAAAACGAGATTGTCTCTTGCCACTTCCTTCTGAGCCTCTTGGAACGCTCCTCTGTGATACTCAGCTTCTGTGCTTTGAGGGGTCCAGGAAAGCACATGGAAAGATCTACATGGGAATAACTGAGGTCCCCAACTGACAGGCTAGTTAAGTAACCATAAAAGCATGAGTTGTGCCCAAAATTTTGAAGATCACCATTGGTCTCTTTATCTTATATTCTCTAGGAAGTAAATTACCTTATCAAAACTACCTTGATTTTCTCCTTATTTCTGAGTTTCATACGGGTTCGGATTTTATTCAGAAAGTTCCAGTAGAGGTCACAGTTATGAACAGGCATGACCCCATCCAGGAAGAGGGAACAGAAAGACTACAGGAGTCAGAGGTAATGCACGTTTACAGCAAAAACAATATTTGCCAGAGACAACAAGGCGGTCACATGTATGAGCACACAGTAGCTGCGATTGCATGCACAAGACTTGTACAGGATCACACCAGCCAGAATTACAGCCCGGATGAGGGGAATAGTTCATAGAGCCCCACCCACTTGCTAAGGAGCAATTGGCAATTGATGGCTGCTCAAGGGGGTGAGTCTTCTTCAGAGATACAGCCCCAGAGAAGCAATGCATGCTCCATCATGTCCAGGCAGCATTCGTTGGACTCAGCGCGTTTTTGAAAAAGTGTACATAAAGTTGGGTACAAAAAGTAGTGGGGGGGGTGTTTAAGAAGGAATTGGAGGAGAGGGTATGGTGGGTAGATTTGATCAAAACATATTATATGTGTTGTGAAATTTTTCAAATAACTAAGATTATAAAAGATATCATCCCAAATACGTAAAGTTTAAGTAAGGATAATTACAATTAAATTCATAGGAGTAAACATGTGTGTGTGTGTTTGTGTAATAGTGATATATCTATTAAAGGGTGTCCACTGAGATTATGCACACATATGGTTTTGATTTAAATGTCCATTGTGTCATGCAAGATAGCCACATGGCAGACCTCATTGGCTTCTTTATTTTTTTTTTCCTCCCCAAACAAGCAAAACTCCGAAGTGGTTTGTCACTTTAACCAATTATCTTAAAGAAAAGTAGGCTTAGAATGTGAGAATGTGCCTCTGTTTATTTATAAACACCCTAAATGTTTATAGAGTATAGACCCTTGCCTTTACCCATGCACCTACTGCCAAATCGTTTTCAGTAAACGCCTCCTGCCAACCGGTTGATATGGCGGTTTGCGTTTTGCCTGCTCTCTGCTCTGCTAAGGAGAAACATGACAACTGCTTTTAATAAAAGCTTCAGTAAATAGACTCTGCACGTTGAAACTGGAATTATTTAACTTCTTTTAGTGTGTCAAAAGTTTTAAGGACATAACCCCTAACTGCTCTCTGGTGAGCCAAAAGTCAATATATTTTTACAGCACTTAACTTTTCCTAGAATGGCTTTCACCTTTTTCACAATAGGTCAAAACAGAAAACGTATTTGAATTCCTTTCATCTGCTATCCCATTAACTGAAAATATTCCTTGTATGTTCAGTGTCTGTCACATCTGAAGAAAGGGGGCAGAAATGATGGGAGGGGAGGTGGGGAAAGGAGAGGAACCAGAGGAGCTCCTTCAGAAATCTACTGTTGATTCACCCTGAGGATTAAACTGACACTTGGGCTCAGACTCTGTGACTTACAGCTTCTGTACAAAATGCCACACAAATATGTGTGTGTGCCTCTAGGGGTTTTACTTCACAAATTGGGAAAATGAAATTTGTACAGGGGAAACGTGATTTGAAATACGAAGCCTGCCTCTTCGCTCAATGCTCGAATGTTGTCACTGGAGGACTTACTTCATGATATCGCTTTCATCAGGGCCACCCCTAAAAAACATAGATGTTACTAGGTCCTGTTGCTAAAGGCATGACAACCGTTTGAACGCCCTTTCCCATCCTGCTATGGTAATTAACAACACTCAGTAGGATTTAGCTTTAATCTGTAAAAATTCAAATAGTTTAATTTCTATGTCACCGAGTCCCGCTCTCTGTGCTGCACAATACCTCACAGGGGGTCTCAGGAGAGGCTGTGATGAAGATCAGGATGACCTTGTTATTGACCACAAGTTCCAGGTACTCTCTGAGCTTTCTGCACCCTTCCTTATTGTACTGGATGGATTGCACCAGGCATGAATGGTAGAAATACAGCTGTTTTCCACATAAGGAAGCAGAGGTTACATAATTCGGCAAGACGTCAATTCAGGGTTTCAAACTCTACACAATCTTTCCACAATGTTCACTTCTTTGCACAAGTAATTGCCTTGCTGAAAACGTTGCATTGTGTTAGTGGGCAGGACAGGAGTTGCCGAGTTGCTTTAGAAAAGCTGACCTTCACAATTCCCCTGCGGAGGGATTGTGTGGGGGGAGAGGCTGGAGATCAGGAGGAAGGGGAGGGGAATGAGAGAGGGTGATGCAGTGAATATGCTGAATGTGTATTCTGTCCATTCACGTGGTCTTTTTTTATGTGAATCTTAAACATTATGTGGGGCTACACAAGAGTAAACAGTGAATCTCAAACTTGTGGGACAGGATTGATTCCACACACTCTACACACTAAGTATCAAGCCTTCCTTGGGTTTGATGTCAGGGTTATGCCAATCCTGACATGCAGTCTCCTGATCCTTACAAGCCCAGAGGGATACCTCAACATTGTCGCGAACGTTCCATTGCCCTGAATGTACCATCACCCAGAACGTACTGTTGCCTGGAACATAACGTTTCCCAAAATGTAACGTTGTCTCAAACAGTACCGCAAACAGCCATGTCGCCGGGGTGAGCAAAGAAATAAACGCCGCCAATCCCTTGGGGGTTCCAAATTGCTAGGGCTAAAAATTGTTAAATTGGCAAATATCTAGTGAATATCAGGTTACCTTAAAGTAGACAGAAATTCTGATCTATCCGAAGACAAACAGGCTCCCTCTTTCAAAAACAAATGTCAGCATGTCATTTCTGTTAGGAGTCCCCAATCAGAAACCCATGCACTTTAAATTCCATCAAAGGGCTAAAATGGAGAAGGAATGTTGGAGTCGCTTTGAACATGCGTGGGTACTCTTACATGCGGTGAAAGCATCTTAATTCCACTTCCAAATGTTCTCGGTGTCGAGTAACAATGAGGAGCTATGATGATAGGCGCATGCTTTGCCGGGAGCAGCAGGTGAGTGGAGACCACTGCCGTCGACGTTCGACGTTCTGATTTAACTTTTCCTTCTGAAACCTTTGTCTTATAACCGCAAGCACATTCTCCTGCTTATTCTCCCTGCTCTCTGCTTCCATTCAAGTGTCTCCTTCATGTTAGGGAACGAGGGCCCCCAGAGGAAAAATATTACTGACAACCACAAAATGAACACAGTTCTGCCGCCTTGGGGGCTGCGGGCGGGGTTGTTCCCGGGGATCAGCGAGGAGCCAGAAGATGTTAAATTGACATCTGTTAGGAAATAGTTTTCTGAGACTCGTGTTTCAGAATGTAGAGAAGGAAAACAGATGACACCACTTTTCTTTCCCCCTCTTTTTTTGGCTTAAACTGAGAAACTAGAAAATCATGCCAGATGTGTGCAATGATGTTTCTCTGTAAACACATGCTGCTTCCTAAGGAATAACGCAGGCAAGCCAGAGGTCAGAGAGGCACTCCCCAGAGTATACTTTGGGGCTTGGTTTTGTTTTTTATTAATTTTAACTCCCTATTGTGATGAAAATACTTGCAAAGGTCAATGGAGCAAAAACAATGAATTCAATTTTTTATAATTATTGTGACTTGTATAATAAACTCCATTCTCCATAGAACTGATTAAATAAATAAAATTCTAAATAAAATTCTGAGGGAAGACACGTCACGCCAAAGCCTGGAAATGGCTGAACAAAGTGACTTAAGAACGACAAATGCCCTTGGTGTATCTGACACATTAATCTCAAGTCGTTCATTCTCACATGGGAATTAGTTAGCACAAGGAAACACAACCAGGAAGTTGTCATTTTACATTTGCTGGTTTTAACTCTCAGTGTGCAGTGCTCTCCCTCGGGAGGTGTCTGGTCACCATTTGTACACATATACAAAAGCACATACTGTGTCCCGCGTAGATCAGTTTTGTGGGGGTGGGGGATTGTAAACTCATGGTTATAATGACTGGGCTGAGTGAGGGTTGAGCACACCACCCATGCAAGGCCAGTCAAATACACTCTTAGACCTTTTATGTTTATGTAAGTTTTCCCTCGCTCAATCTTAAACTTTCAGGATATAACCATTGAGCTCTTGGTTGATGTTTTTGCCTCCATGAAGAACAGATACAATGAAAAATAAGCCAGCACAGAGGAGGAAAGGAAGAGGGGAAGAATAAGAAGGAGAGAGAATTCTGATAACTTACAACTGTGGGAGTAATTACTGAGCTTCCAAATTAGCTAAGCTCAGTCCCTCCCTTGATTCAAGTCTAGCGTCACTTGAGTTTTATTCTGTTACAACCCAGGAGGCACAATCATTTCATGAGAAATCACTTTCTATTGAGAACATTACAGAAGTTTCATGGGAGATGCAGCCCTGGGCAGGATCTTGAAAGTGGCCAAACTGGAGCAGAAAGAGATATGGACAGGGGGAGGCTGATCATGAGGCCTTAAAACCCAAGGCATTGGTTCAGGGAGAGCAGGAGTAGCCATGGCGTCTCTAAAGTCCAGGCTGCATGGACTCCAGGCTGGTCTGTTGTCTCAGTTATTACGGCATGTGGACTCTTGTCTGCTCTGTTTACTTCACAGTGTTGCATGTGATGGGGTAGTCGGTGATAATAGGGACGTCTCATGTGTTCTGACACACAGCCTGGAGCCTCAATGACATAGACTGTGTGGTGGTAGTGGAAACAGAAATAGCGAGCCAGCCTTTGAAGATGACAGTCCCACCCACCACTGAGCATTTAAGCTTTCTCTCTCCACATGTGTGCACACCACCAGAGGTCAGTGTTAAGTGTCTCCCTCAATTGTTCTCACCTTATTTTGGGGGACAGGGTCTCTCATTTGAACTGGAGCTTAGAGATTCAACTAGACCAGCTGGCCAATAAGCCCCAGTGATTTTCCTGTTTCTTCCCCCACACAGCACTGGGGTTGAAATCACACACAGTCTAAAAACCCGGCTTTTTTAGACAGATGCTGGGGATCCAGACACATGACCTCTCACTTGTAGGGCACGCACTTTACGGTGTGAACAATCTTAGATCCTCTAATATCTTTAAGCATAGTTAAAAGGACCTGTTAGACCAAAACACTTACGTGTTCAGGATAATGAAAGGTTTATACACTGGCTCCGTCCCTTGTTTATTTTTGTTGCTTGTTATATATGCCAACACTTTGTATTCTGCTTCTGTTTCTCGTGAGTGCTGCATAGACGGCTTTACATTGTTTCCATGGGCCACTTTTTGATGACAGTGCCGGAGATGGCCAGCAGATGTCACTGTGGGTGACCATGCCTGCCTAAAAGCCTCTGCAGCTGATGCTGGCAACGGTCCCTCTCTGCTGAGAACCACAGTCTTGCCTTTGCTATGTGTATTTTAAAGGCCATTTTATCATAAGATTCTACAGTTCAAAACATAGAAGGGTGCACAGCGGAACCTCTCCTAATTCCTGCATCGTAAGCTCTTTCATCACAGGCAAATCCATTACTACTCTCCTGTATTTTCCCCCAAAGAGTATGTTATGCTTATGTAAATAACTGTCCCCACAGGTTCCTCCCCCTTTATTTACAAAAGGCCAGCATCACCTGTGTTTCTTCTCTTTTCTTTATACACTTTAGGAGTTGCAGAGGAGTGGAGGTCTTCCTGACCATGGCTTCGTATCTGATGGTACACAGTGCCTTTGCTTCCCTAGATAACTGCTCACAGAGTATGCGAGTTGTTTCTGTCTGTCCCTGGTTTGTTTATGCAAACGATTTATTTACAGCTGCAGTCGTATTCACTATCAATCCCAATTTCCCTGGGAATTCCAACTCTTCAGACTTGAGTCAGCAGGTTTAAGACAGCAATTGGACTTTGCATGTATTTTTATGCTTTTAGTCACCTTGCCCCTTTCTTAAATTCCATGTGCCCATACCAGTTGTACTGAGGCTCTTGACTCTCTACATTTGCTTGGTATCTGGTTATTGAGGTGTAGGATTTGCAAACACTGGGAACTGTACTGTTGTTTGTCCCTGCCGTATCTAGAGTCCCCTGGTGTCTTCTGTTCTTCTGGACTTCTACCTGTCTCAGAACTTTGGGGAAAAAAATGTCAACCAAAAAGAAATATTTCAAAATGTGGGTAAAACTGTTTTTCACTTTTATTAAATCTTTATTGTAGGAGGAAGCAGCCGCTTGTTCTTCCTGGCTGCCCAGCTAGCTTAGCCCCAAAATAATCACACAGAAACTGTATTCATTAAATTACTGCTTGGCCCATTAGCTCTAGCTTCTTATTGGCTAACTCTTACATCTTAATTTAACCATGTATCACCATGAGGTCATGGCCTACCAGCAAAGTTTCAGCATGTCTATCTCCGGTGGCAGATCATGGTGTCTCTGACTCCGCCCTTCTTTCTCCCAGCATTCAGTCCAGTCATCCCTGCCTACCTAAGTTCTGCCCTATCAACAGGCCAAGGCAGTTTCTTTATTCATTAACCAATAAAAGAAACACACTGACAGAAGGACCTTGCACACCACTTTAATTTTTCATACATGTATTCAAGGTTACCATTCCCAAGAGACACATACATAATTTTATAACATACATAATTTTAACAAGTAAATAATATATTTTCACAGATTTCCAGTCTCCAAAGGGACCATAGACTCTGTCCACAGCTTGAAACTTGGGGACACTTCTAAGCTTCTCCCAGCTCTCTCTTGTCACGTTGTCCATCCTGCGTCTCAAGGTTGTAGTGACCTCTAGGAGGCCTGTTCCAAACTGGCCTCAGATAGTAGAAATATTCTACTATCGGAACTGACTCTCCCTTGTTCTTCTAATCATTAGATCTGTCAAGGTTTGGCGTACGTCTCAGGACACTGCAGAGACCTGGGCCTACTGCTCCATGTGGTTCTCAACCTGTGGGTCACGACCCCTCTGGGAGTCAAACAACCCTTTCCCAAGAGTTGCATAGCAGGTACCCTATATATCAGCTACTTATTTTATGATTCATAACAGAAGCAACATTACAGTTCTGAAGTAGCAATGAAATGATTTTGTGGTTGGGGGACACACCAGCATGAGGAACTGCTCTCAAGGGTCACAGTGTTAGGATGAGAGCTGCTGCTAGATGGAAAAGAGCTTAGAGCTGCTCTGAGAGAAGTGGGGACAGTATTCTACTACTGTTTCTGAAACCCTAGGAACTAGAGTTCAAAAATGTGCTTTTCCTCTTCCTCCTGCATTAGATGGGAGCTAACACAGAGAGCCACAGTTGGAGTGTGCAGAGAGTGTTTGGAACACTGACACCCGCATGGTATGTCTTCATTGAGTCCCTCCCGTCAGGGCTCAGGGAACAACGTGGAAGAGGAAAGCCTGGAAGAGCCAGAGGGCGTGGATGATACCAAGGAAACAGTGTCTTCAGGCTCAGCAGGATTGGTGTTCCTATGAACTCAAAGTGACTGTGCCAGCATATGTGCCGGCATACACAGAACCCGTATAGGTCCAAGTGAGACCGGGTCTCAGCACGGAGAGGGCAAGTGAACTTAGACTCCCAACCCTAACCAAGACAACTCTGGTTGACAACCATGCACAGAAGAAAACGTAATTTTCCCCAGTGGAGTCCCACTGGGTGTATAAACAACTCTAAAGGACAGGCCCCATGCCAAGCAAGAGGAGGCCAGCACAAAATGAGCTCAGTGGTAGTTTTGGAGATATCTTGTGTTTCATGTTGCTTTGTTTGGGCATTTTGTGCCTTACCGTTTTTTTGCTTGTATGTTATGTTTTCCAAATTTGTGTTTTTATGATTTTGTGTATTTGTGTTTGCATATATGTATGTTTTACATGTATGTCTGTGTGTATATGTGCTTTTAATGCTTTTCCTTTTAAGAATCCTGGTTTGTTTCTTTTATTTGGCTATTAGTTTTCTAGAGAGAGAGAGAAAGAAGGCATGGAGTTGGGTAGATGGGGAGATGAGTTGGGGGAGGTAAGAAAATGATCAGGATATATTATATGAAATTTTTTTCAGTTTTTAAAAAAAATGTGCTTTTCCTACATTTTAGCTATTCATTCTTCTATCATCAATGCTGTAAAAGCAATGTGAGGCAAATCTTGTGTCGACTTCCATCTGTTTGTCTATTTATTGCTCTAACTGAGGCAACACTCTGCATCCCTTCTAACAGTCACTTCTGAGACTGTAGAGTCTGGGAGCAAAGCTGGAATCCATAAATACTGTACCAGTGCCAGACCCACCGAGCCAGCTGTCCTATATAACCCTCACGCTGGCCCCAGGAGGTCACTGACGGACCTCAAATGACAGCTCTATGGCTGCTTGCAAACGCTCTTTATGCAGAAGGGAAGTCTGTGTGCTGGATATACAGCCATGGAGCCCCTGATGCACTCAGTCGCTTTCACATCCATAAAGTGGAGCAACTGCAAATATTCTGGTCTTCTCTGACTGGCCCTTAAAGCTCAGGAAGAGACTCACTCCAGTGCAGTCCTGGTGCAGGAGAATTGTCTGTATTCTGTCAATCATGTTTTAAATAAATGCTGATTGGCCAGGCAGGAAGTATAGGCGGGAAAACCAGGCCGGATGTAGAGGTGCGGCAAGGAGAACAGGGAAGAAGGAAGCTCTTCCCGCACTCCTGCCAATCCACCAGCTTGTGAGCTGCCCGGCTGAGAAAAGGTACCGGCCAACATAGATAAGAACAATGGGTTAATATAAGTTACAAGAGCTAGTAAGAAGATTGAGTTAATGGGCCAATCAATTTATAACCTAATGTAGACTCTGTGTGTGATTTTCTTCAGGGTTTGCTGACTGTGAGGTACCGGGCGGGACAGAAACCCCAACGAGCCAGCCCTCATGTTACACAGTCCAAACCAGACTAACACTGTAGAATGGGAGTTGGAAATTGGTCCTTATTTGGGTTAAAAAAAAAAGCTTCCAGAAGAGACACATTTTTAGATTATGAAAATAACTCATTTGTCTTTGTGACTTTTATAGAGGATTCTATTAGCTACAATTTAATTTTTTGTTGATGTAAGTTCTCAGATCCATCAAATGCTAACATAGTGATAGCTGAAAGACCATCTTTATGTGCAAACCATGTTTGATGGTACGATACTTTCTAAATCACTGAAATCATGAGGGCAGATGTTCACTCTTGCAAAGCTACAGACTGATAGCTTTGATAGCTTACACCTCTAGTCCTTTCTCATTTGCAGTATCCAATCAAGGTAAGACAAACTGTAGCATTAAATATTAAAGGCAAAATATGTGGCCAGGATATCCATAAACTCTGCAAGGAGGGATCCAGTGATGTATAAGTGAATCCTAGGGCAGAAAGACCCTGGGATGAATGACCACAGCTCAAACTCGGTTTCAACCACAAAGGTTGTGCTTTTTCAAGTCTAGATGGGACTAGAGAAAAGAGCTGCCACAGATTTCACCTGAGAGGGATCGCAAGCCGTGCTTTTATACCACAGTTTCAGATCATTTTCCTAAACACAAGAGAAACCAGCTCTTCACAATTCACCACGCAAACGGTTTACGAGTGAGAAACTGATTCCAGACAGTGGTTACTCAGCTGAACTAAAGGGGCCTATGCCACAACATGACACAACAAAACCTTAAGCAGGACTGTCTTGATCCCTGAGTCACCAAATCACAGAATTCTCCTTGTATTAGAATTTTTATGAACTTTGTTTTGTAGAGTCATGGGTATTCCTGGATTACTTTATTACTGCAGGGTAGATTTACCCTGACCAAATGCAACCCAGAAGCAAACTTTCAATATAAATAATGGAAACACTTATTTGAACTGGTGGTGGTGGGAGCTTAAAAAGAAACATGAAAATGTTTCATCTTTAAAAAAAAAAAACAACAAATGTTATGATGTTCTTACAATTGTTTGTGTGCTCATAAACGAGAGGGAATCAAGTGAGAGGTTTTGAGTCTGTTTTCTTCTTGAAGGGCCTCCCAGCCTGATGGGCTTCACCGGGCTCGCCTAGAGATGCAGTACCTCTTTTCTTTGATCTCTGCAATCATTAAATTGAAACACAATGCTTGTCCTCTTCGGATTCCTTTTATAAAACTCAACTATTGTCTATGCAGAGGACATCTCAAAGAGGCTAAAAGAGTTCATGTTTATACAAAATCATTTTAGAAAGTTTAATTTATAAGACTATATAATATTTTATATACTTCAGAAAAAAGAATAGAGGCTGTTATTCTAACCAGACTTAGGGAGGCCATTTTTTAAGATTCTGTTTCCATATTTTTTTCTTTAAAAATGAAATAGAATTTATTAACACAGATAAAAGCAATGAAACTACATCTCCTGGAGCTGCAAACAGGCCTGAAAATAGGCTATGTCAGGCTAGCTCCCACCCCAACACTGAAAGGTAGGCTCTGCCAGGCTAGCTCCCACCCCAACACGGAAGGGTAGGCTCTGCCAGGCAAGCTTTCACCCCCAACACTGCTAGGGACTGAATTTTTCCAATGAAGTACTTTAATATAGAAAGAGACAAAAGGATAGAAACACTTCAAAAATTTAGAAACAGCACTTGATTGGCTAAGGCAGGAGGATTGTCATGACTGAGGCCAGCCTGGGGTATACAGTGAGCACCACCACCCCCATCTCAAGAACACAAAGTAGTTTTACATCACAAAAGTTATCAGATATACCTGGTACATTTTAAACATTAAAATTTCCATAGGCACTACTAAGTAAGTATTCACATTGATAGACTATACCACATTTGAACTAAGAAAGAGTAATTGGTTTATAAGAGAAATTTTAACGGAACCCTTAAGAAAGTAACATTTTAACTAATATTCTTTATAACCCAAAATTCTGTCTTCAACATTTTTGGTTTTGGGTTTTTTTTTTTTTTGAGGCAGGGTTTCTGTGTAACCCTGGCTGTTCTAGAACTTGCTCTGTAGACCAGGCTAGCCTTGAACTCACAGAGATACTCCTGCCTCTGCCTTCTGAGTGCTGAGATTCACGGTGTATACCACCACTGCTCAGCTTTCTTATTCTTAAATAAATTATACTTATTTTGGTTCCTCCTTACATCTATACAGATTTTTTGATACTTTTTACCTACTTAAAAAGAAAAGTATTCCAAGCCAGGCAGTAGTGGCACTTGCCTTTAATTCCAGCACTTAGGAGGCAGAAGCAGGCAGATCTCTGAGTTCGAAGCCAGCCTGGTCTACAAGAGGTAGTTCTAGGACAGGCTCCAAAGCTACAGAGAAACCCTGTTTCAAAAACAAACAAACAAAAAACAACCAACCAACCAAACAAACAAACAAAAGTATTCCAGAAGCTTTGCAAAAACTCAAGAAAGTTTTCTCAGAATTTCAGGATATCTTGATTTTGTGACTAAGAGCTAGATATAGCTAACTATAAAAATAAAATGTTTCCCAGTCAGTCCTAATAGATTGAAAATGAGATCTTGTTGAATATCATTAATAAATGCATTAATAATTTTCACCAAAGACTTAATGAATAAGTTTCATTCAAATGTTGATTTAGGTCATTTGATTTGTTAAACTTAATTTAAATTTTGCAGAAAGATATGGGAAGACTGTAACTATCAATATCAAGATATTGACATTTTGTGAATCCCTAGCTCAACTAATTTCATGGACATTCCTGAATATGTGCATTAGTTTCACACAGATAACTCAGAGACTTTGGAACACATGCAAAATCTACCGCCCACCTCTGGCACACGTTCCTCAGTGCCCAGGGCGTACTTTACTGACCACTGTTCTTGGGTTCTTAGGAATCATTCGGCGTCTCTCATGTGCAGACATGCCGACACAAACAGCCGAGAGTTTTCACTCTACCTTTCTGCCCCACTGCAGGAGGCCATGTCTAAGGAAAGCTGTTGGTTTTTCCTTGTCTGACTTAGTTCCTTGCTAGTGAGCGCAGCTCCCTTTTGCTACCACTATTGCTGCTGTGCTGCCCTTGGCTGAAACCAGGACCCAGCTTCTTCAGCCTTCCCGTGTGGACTGAAGACCAGTGACTCTCCTGGGAGGACTGAGGCTTCCAGACACCAGATTCCCAACCTTGTACAGACAGACAGACAGACAGACAGATCCTGTTGGACTACTCAGAGCTATCTTTAAGCCAGCCTACTAAATTCCCTTTGTAGGAAAGCCTATTCATTCTGTCAGCTATCCCTTTAGAGAACCCTGACTAATATAGTCCCTAAAATCCAATTCTTTGTTTTTTTTTCACTTTATGGCCTTCCCAAGGGATCTTGGGATCAACTGTTCTCCTTCCCAAGGGATCAACTGTTCTCCTCAGTTATAAAGACAGGTGTTGTCATTGATGTAATCTGTGGGCCAAGCCTTTTCAGAAGAGAGGAGTTTGCAAGACAAAGAGAAATTAAAAAGGGGACAGGGAGGGGGTTTTTACAAGAAGAGGACAGCATAGACAGAGGGACAAATAGATGAAAAAGGAGCGAAATAGTGTACACCGAGTCACTGGCTCACTGTCTTAAGAAACACTGTCAATGGCAAACTCTGAATGAACAGTGGAGGAAGATGTGCCTGCCCCTAGGGAATGTTCTGCTCGACCAGTCTGACAGGTTGCAGATACTGAAGGAAATGCCTGTGTCCTGGAAGGACTGAGACTGATGACAATACAAAAAAGAATAAGAGCAGGAACTGGACATGCTTGCAGAATCAGTTTCCTGATCTGCTGCCGGTTGCCTGTGTCTGCTTAGGTGACCTCTGGGACTGGGAAGGTTGACCCCACAGCACTGAAGACTAGCGATCTGTGAGCTCTCTCTCGGTCCAGGAAAATCTCTGCAGCAGAGCTAAATGCCCATTTGCTCCATGGTTGGAAGACCTTGATTTTTTTTGTTTTGATTGCATTTTAAACCCATTGACCACAATAAAGACATATTAAATGGGAACCACTCTGAGGAACTCTAACCATGTGTTAAACTGCCTGGGAACCATTAGCTTCCTTTGCAGGTACAAGTTTAAGAAAAACGGTTTAATTTGCTTAGATTGCTAATTCTACTCCTAGCTGAGGATTACAGAGTCACATCCAAAAACGAAAATTAAAAGAAGCCACTCAGCATATTTTAACTAAGGAACATACTAGCTCCTGGGTCAACAGTATGCTGATGGGGTCATAACGTTTTCCCCCTTAACAGAACAGTTTTGTGAAAGTTTGCATTCTTCCAAGCCAATCCGTCCACTCTCAGCAAGACTCCTGCAGTTATCTCTACAATGGACTAAGAAGCGTGGTTGCTGGTTCCTCACCCAGACCCATACCCATGGCTGTTGCTCTATCGCTCATCTCTCTGGACATCACTGTCCTCTTCCTTGCTGACCACACAGCTTGTAAGAGAAGCATATGAGATAAAAATGCTCATATAGAGCCAAATATTCCCGTGTAGCTGTGGACATTTTCCAAACTCGGACTGTGCTCTTGTTGGGGGTCATAGATACTTAAATAGCCTTTTTTTACTCCCATGAGGGGGAGACCTGGTCACCAACAAAACATCTCACATTCCCTTCATCTCCTATGTGGTTCAGTGATAAACAAATAATGAAGGTCTCTAGGTCTCTGCCTGAAGGGGCGAATACTCATCTATCTGTCCCATGCTGCTGGGCTGAGGTCTCTGAGTTGGCAAGCGGAGAGTAAAGAGTACACATTCTACCCATAGTTTTAACTCCAAGCCTCTGTGGGAAGCCCCTCTATAAGTAAGGTACATCTCACACCTTTTCTTCTTGCCCTAAGGCAAAACTGCTACCTCAATAAGAAATACAATTATAGCTTCCTTGTGGGAGATTTATAGATATTACATATCCTCACTAGGAGCATGCAGCTCTTGCAGAAAAGGTGCAGTGACCCTGGCATGCTTTACTGAAGAACGACAGGCATGACCTAACAAAGCCATGTTCACATGAGAAGAAAAATCATTACCTGGAAATGCCAGGGGCCTCTAGCCTGTTGGATGTTTTCAGGATGGCCTTCTCAAAGGAAATACAGACTAGTGTGGGGTTTATCAAAATCTCTATCATTTGATTTTACCAATAAGGACTCAGGAGCCAGATGCTGGGATGAAACCAGATGCTGCTGGCTCAGAGAGGCAGAGACAGCAGTCGGCTGACCTTTCTCTTCCACCAATGTCCCAGAAAGAGAGCTTTCTCCTACCATCTCAAACAAAACAAATGAATAAAAAAAACTCCAACCGAATGTCCCTCTCTTTTACTTTCTCTGCATCTTTCTCTCTCTCTCCCTTTCCCTCCCCCACCACACACACACACACACACACTCACACACACACACTTACACACACACTCTCACACACTCACACTCTCACACACACACTCACACTCTCACACACACACTCACACTCACACTCACACACAAACTCACACACACTCACTCACTCTGTCTTTCCTCCTGACTTCCTCCACTCTCTGTGACTTTTGCCATCAACCGGTTGCTTACTCTGCCTCCCCACCTATGGTTCGTCTTATTTAATCTTGTTCACAATATTCCAGCAGAAAGCTCCTGGATTAAAGGTTTGTGCTTAGGCCTGAGCCACACCATGGCTAGAAACAAGTTTCTCCAGAAAACAATACAACCTTGGGATTCACAGTGTGACTAGAAAAGAACCATGTCTCCTCTGCCTAAGTGAGAAGAGCTGAAATCTAGTCGTTTTTTTGATTTGTGCCCTGTAACCTCGGCGAGTTCCAGTCCTGGCTGTATCTGTCCCCTCCCCGTCCCACAGGTCACATATGCAGTCTCCAAAATCCCTTTTAAGTCTGCAGTATTGGTTTTCCTCACTCTGGCTTTCTATAAGTGTGTGAATCCTACCTGGCTTATTAGAATGGGAGATGTGATTTGAGACTTTTTTTTTTTTTGACTTTTCAAGACAGGGTTTCTCTGCATAACCCTGGCTGTCCTGGAGCTCACTCCGTAGGCCAGGCTGGCCTCAATCTCACAAAGATCTGCCTGCCTCTGCCTCCCGAGTACTGGAATGAAAGACGTACACCACCACCACCTGATTTGTTTTGGTAATTTTTAAAAGAAAAACTATTCAATGAGAGAGGAAATCTTCACTGGCTGATGAAAGGCCATCAATAACTCCCCCCCCATGGTGTTATGCCCAAGTTTCTGGTCCCCAAATGAATTCACAGAGCCGGATTTCCCATGCAAATTACATGAGGGTTTTTAATAATATTCAAACTTAAGTTTAGACCAACACCTTTCAAGCACCCTAGCATGGTGGGTGCAGAAAGTGTGACAGGGAACCCTGGTAGGGCAGAACTTTTAAAGGGGAAACACTGTAGTCAGGGGAGTTCATGTCCTGTCATCTTGGGATTGGGTGAGGAGTACATAGGATAAGGTAGTTTCTGAACCCATTGGTCAGTTTTTTGGCAGGGAAACCTAACAAATAGTCATTAATAACCAACAAGGTATCTTCAAGGACAGGATGCCTCCTAGGAACATCTGGACTTCATTAAATTGTATGGCCCTCCTCTCTATCTTCTTAATTGACCATTTTTAGGGTATCTGTTCAAATGTCTGCTATGGCAGCACATTTTTGGAGCTGAGATCGTGCACCCACCAGCTCATTATATGGCTTAAGATGAAGCCCCTTCTTTAAAATGGAGTTTGCGAAGTCAGGTCCTCACAATGGTAGAAGGATGCTGTCTGCATATGGGCTAATTCTGTCCATTGCTGAACTGTAACCCATGCAATGAACCTGTTTCAGAGTCCGTCTTAGTGTAAGAGGCATGAAGAGGGTTAAAATGGGAGAAACGGTGGTCTCCAGAGCAAATGGTCTGTTTCCATCCATAGTACTGTGTTTTTTAAAAAATTTTTAAAAAATATTTAACAATGGTGTCGTTTGGAGGCTTACAGTTGATAGATGGGAAAAAAAAAAAGAACCAAGAACTGTAAGTTCAATTTAGGATTGAGAAGTCTGAGTACATGCCTATTAATAAAATTAAAAAGTCAACATTAAAATTAACATAATAAAATTAAAATGCGTGTCTTCCTTACCACCATGGTGCCTCTCAGTAAGCCATTCATATTTCATGTCCTTTATATGTTTTTATTCATGTATGTGAGCAGACTCTCTTTTTAATAAGGGGAACCTGGCACACACACTTTGTTTTATATGTTTTCTCACCAAAACTGTGTATTGAACATTAGCACATGTAACATTCATGTGGCTTCCCATGTCTAAGAAGTCCATTCCAATCTAACTCTTAGTAGACCAAGGACTTTCTATTAGATGCTTAAGGGGCACTCGGGTTAGGAAGGCAGCTAAGTGGACAGAGGTCTAACCTACCTCCATGTCAAACTCTCCCTGATAGAACCTTTAAAACACACACACACACACACACACACACACACACACACACACCCCTTATGCATAGTTAAAACTGCTGCCAAAAATAAAGACAGTCACATGTATAACAACTATAATGTTGAAACCCATGTATATATTCTGGATAATAAATAATTCCCTTTGGTCTAGCAAGACAGGCTTCCGGGGTTGAAATCTCAGCTCTATGGCTGTGTGACTGCAGTGGTTTTAAAATACACCCACAGATTCCTTGCCTCGCTTCCCATCAGGAGTGTCTAATTCCTTCCCTTGGAACGATGGCCAGCTTTGCTGATTCACTGCTAATGAAGAGGCTGCAATAGCATTAAGTTGGCATGACTTAGAAGGCTTGGCCTGGACAGTCTTTGGAACTGAAGCAGTGGACCTTGGCAAGGTACTTAGTTCTCTCTGGCTTGATTTTCTTAACGATGAGCTGAGAAAAAAATACCTCCAATTTAAGATTTTAATATTAGTATGTGTAAAAACATCTCATCCCAGTCAACTCGAAAGTTCTCTATAACCACGATCTCCCACGATTAGTAAGTGGTATTCACTATTTTTGGAAAATTCTACCTATATATGATAGACATTCATATGTAATTAAACCTCTGCAGGTAACTTTATTTTCTTAAAATTGTTTGGAGATGAACCTGCTGGATCAAAATATATGAATTCGTTTAAGGAGAAAAGTTCATACTAAACTCCTTTTGCGATGTCTACTGAGAAGTACTATTCTATATGCTTATAAAAAGCACATGGCACAATCAAGTCCCAATTATCTCAGTGAGGATTCATGTCACTTTAAAATCACCTTTCATACTTCATTTTTAAGTCAAAATGAAAAAATAACGGACAAGCATCCTTGAATTTGCAAGTAATTGTATACTTCTATGTCCTCTGCCGCAAAGTTAGCAAAGAGAATTACTGGCCAGTCCGTGTCTGCTTATGGCCATGGTAATGGCAGGAGTACAGTGTGCAAGGAGGTTGTAACAATAGAATGTATGTATTAGCACGCACGTTTACATCATACAGAGGGCTTATTAATAAAGCACCTCCCATTGCAGTGACAGGTATCACAGTCCAAAATAGTGGCAGGACGCCCCCTGACTACTCATATTGTCTCACAACTGCCAGCGTCTAGCTCTCGTTTTGGAAAGAAAAATAAAGTATATTCAAGTCATTTCCTTTGAGATTTCAGGTCTGTCACTTTTGTAACATTGTGGTCAGAGTTCTTACTTGTGACTACACCCATTAACTGAGAATTATTTTTAAAAGGGTTACAAAAGACGACTTAGTGGGTTCCGGTACTGTAATGATGGCTGGAGACTCTTGCCTGCAGCCAAGTGCCGGACAGGAATGTTCTGCAGAAATGATAAACAATGTTACCACCAACAGTGAAAGCTTTGTGCTGCTGCAGTCAGCAGGAATGCAGCCGGCAGCAAGGCCAGTCCACTGTCCAGAACTTAACCCCACAAAACACCATCACTACTAAAAGCTAAAGGTTTCAGTCACTGTCCTCACTGAGCGTGTGGCCAGATTGTTGATTTCCCAGAGGTGCAGAGGGCTGAATAATTGGTGACATCATCTGGTTTTCTTTCTGGTTGAGATTGTGAGTAATCCCTGCTCACCTTGGTGAGTCAGACAATGTGAGGAAGAAATTCTCTGAAGCTTGAGAATTCTTTCTCTCTCTCTCTCTCTCTCTCTCTCCCTCTCTCCCCCCTCCCCCCTTGTTTGTTTTGGTTCTGTTTTTCGAGATAGGGTTTGTCTGTAGATTTGAAACCTGTCCTGGAAACCTGTCTTGGTCTTGTAGACCAGGCTGGCCTCAAACTCACAGAGATCAGCCTGCCTCTGCCTCCCGAGTGCTGGGATGAAAGGCATGTACCACCACCGCCCAACTACTTCAGAATTTTCTTAGACTTGTTGGGCAGAAAACATGGTGTAGTTTTAGAAACGGAGTTACAAGTTTAGAGAATTTTCTATATAGTCCTGCTATAAGCCTGGAATCTAATGATCACGAACCTGGCTGAGGTCATATATTGCCTCTGTCCTGATTTTGGAACTGTTAATCTGTTGCAAACTCACTTCCTAGTGTTTAAAGTGCTAGTCCCATGTGAACCATATGAACACACATTCTCTCTCTCTCTCTCTCTCTCTCTCTCTCTCTATATATATATATATATATATATATATATATATATATATATATATATATTTATTTGGTTTTCCAAGACGGTTTCTCTCTGCAGTCCTTCCTTTCCTCTCCTGAAACTCAGTCTGTAGACCAGGTTAGTCTTGAACTCACAGAGATCCACCTGCCTCTGCATCCCAAGTGCTGGGATTAAAGGCGTGCAGCCACCACTATGTGAACTCTTAATAAAGAATGAGGCAAAATCACCCAGGGTCCACATAGAGCCCTAACCTGGCCTCCTATGGCCATCAACACCAGCCAACCTTCCCTGGTACTCACTGAATTGCAAGCCATGGTTTGTAGTGGCACTTAAGTCCACCCTGAGACTTCATGAAGCCAAGAAAAGCGTGTGTTTGCATTGTTAGCTTGGAAAACAAAAGACATTAAGGTAAGACAGAGAAGAGAATTCCTGTGGAGCAGTTATTCTGAGCACTTAAGAAGAGTGGGGACATGATAAAGAACAAAGTTTTACTTGGCCTGTTCTAGATTTACTCACATGTTAACATGCTTAATCTAAGTGTAAGAAACAAAAGCAGATGGAAGCCAAAGGGTGCAGTTTTGATAGCTAAGCTTAGAGCCCTATCTAGGAGGCAGTTTAATATATGCGGGGGCGGGGGGAGCTGTTTTAAAGCCATGTTTTTGTAAACACTTTCAAATAACACATTGACCAAGCCAGATATAAATATGAGAAAGAGAAGAGACTTACCTTCACTGCCATATGAAAGCATTTGGCCTTCCCTAGGGTACCCGGAGAGTTAAACTGGGAAGTAGGTGTTATCAGGTTCAATCTTGCTGAATCCAAGAACGCATGCACACATCTTATTGTTGTACTATTTTAATTTATTTTTCCTTTGAAAGAAATCTATGGTTTTAATTATTCCTTTGATATAAGAATTGTTTAATGAAATCTAATTGTTAAAAACATAAAGGCTATAGTTCATCGGTAGGGTGTTTACATGTGGCTGGCCCCTGGTTCAGTCCTCAGGATGGGCCTTTAAAAGATCATTATTAATTTCTAACTCTATTGCTCTGTGTTCAGAAAGTGTTGCTTGTGTTATTTCTGTTCTCTGGATGATTGGAATATGTATGGTCAGTTTTCATGAATGTGTTCTGCGCAGCTGATATATGATATACATCTTGTAAGACATATTCCCTACCATACCATTTAATATATTTATAGGGCATGCCTTAAGTTTGGTTACAATCTTATGACTTAAATATTCTCTTAAAACTTTTTATTTTGCATATAGTTAGCTGGAAGGAGGAGAGCAAGCTTCACAGTGAGCATGTGGAAGTCACAGGAAATCTTGGATGAGTCACTTCTCTCCCTCTGCCATGTGGGACTCAGGTTTTGAACTCAGACCATCAAGTTCAGTGACAAGCCTCTCCATCCACCGAGCCATCCCATTAACCCACGACATTCTTGTTCTATTTTTGCCCATTGTCTTTGTATCAAATTGAGAGGTATAGAGTAAGAATTTCTGGTTTGGGTATATTTTTGCTCATTTCTTATATTTTCTGTGTTTTTGTTTTTAATGATGCTTTAAGAAAAGCGTTGAGAAGTAAACCTGACAGAAGAAAAATGATAAAAAAAAATATGTGTGAGTTGTGAGTTCTTCGGTAGGAGGGCTCAAACTTTCTTTCCTCTGAATGGAGACAGTGGGTCTTGAATGAGGTGCATACAAGCTTTAGCTCTTTTGTGACATCAAGGTGGAAGTGAGCCCTTCACTCTGGGCTCCCCAGGGTTGCTGGGCACAGACATGCAGCCAGTTACTATTACTGTTTTTTTTTTTTTTTTCTAGCCCGGGTTCCTCTCCAGAGGAAGAAGAAGAAAGCAAAGGACATTGTTCTTTGCAGAGACCTGTAGCAGACAAGCTGTTTCCTCTAGTAGCACACACTGAGCTGGGAAGAACTGAGCTAAAATAAGGACCATGTGAGAATGGACTTGATGTGGCAAATGGCCCAAATGTAACACATTTGCAACGTATCAATGACATTTTATAATTTTAAACTTTGCCTACTTGAGACATAATTGAGATCTATCAACATTTCTTAGAGGAAAAGTTCAAGAAAGGAAAAAGATGTGCGCCCAGACACTAGTCTCTGGGCGAGTCTTAGCCGGAAATAGCATCGCTCTACTGGCACAGCTGATATTTGGGGTTTGCTCTCAGATAAGACTGGGCTTCATAAGCAGAATTAGACTATGAGCTATTTATTCTCAAATAAATCTATTCTCATCCAATTGCATGGCTCTGAAAAACTGCATCAAATCTTAAAAATCAACCAAATCACCGAAAAGATAATGAATGGTCCCAAAGCATGGTGTACATGAAGGCAAGATGAGCCTCTGCTTTGCTTACTTTAGTGGGTGTGTCTCTTCTAGTTCAGTTAACTTGGCAACGCAACATGTTTGCACCTGTCTATTGCCTTTCAGAATAAAGAGAAACTTCTACGGCTATCATCTGTCAGCGCCTTGCAAGTGTTTTTCCACATGGCAACAAATTGAAAATGCTGTGTTGCCAGAAGCTAGACAGAGTGTATTTTGAGAACTGCATATGCAGGTGGGCCTCAAGAAGTTAAAAACAAAAGAAACAAATTACTTTACTAGATTCCAACTGTAAAAGGAACACAAGTACCAGATATGAGATGGGCAGATTCTCCTGCATAAGAAACAATTGTTCAGGCCTTCAGAACCATGATGTATAGGGGCTGCTTGCACCTATGCCAGAACACCAAGGAAATCTAGAGGGTGCATATGACTCCAATGGCTTTTCATGGGATATATTATTCCCTTTGTGTTCAAATCTTATGGGAGAAAGGCTTTCAGTTGCTCACTTGGAAATTAAATGTATTGACACCGAGAAAGGAAATGCAAAGCAGAGTCAGGGATGCTGCTCTAGTTCTGCAACCTATATCGAGGTCCTTACCCAATAAAGCACCATATCTCGCCTCTGTGTATATTTATCATACTCTCCTGCTAGCATAGCTTCCTCTGCTACTCTCTCTTCAGTAACTGTCACCTTCTTTCCAATTTCCCAGTCAAACTAGGAGGCCAACTTTCAGCTTCAGGTCATCCATGAATTGAAATTCCCCCAAATGCAGGCTTTGTCACAGGCCAATAACAAGCTGCTAGTAGCTAAGAGTAACCAAGCACTTAATGTATGTCCACGGTCTGTGATCAAATTTTCTACCAAAATACAATGGAAAAGCAGATTTTTCAACAGAAGGGGCTCCTGTCTTCAAAACGGGAAAGATGTTTTGGGAAGACAAGCATAGAATCTGGTCCTTGCGTTTCTCTAAAAGTGAAATTAAATACTTTTCCATAAATTTAAAAATCAATCTCCATGCCTAGCTTGTGTTTTGTGTTTCTGCTTTTTCCTCGTTTTTTTCTAATTAATTCTTAATCCTATATTTCTTATTTCGTTTAAATTTTAAAAACTACATTTTACAAAAATTTTAGACTTACAGAAAAGTTTTAATAGCCCAGAGTGCCTACTGAAATTTTACATTATTATGATGGTCTATTTGTTATCAATGGAAGTCCATGTGATACTCTGAATGAAGTCTGTAGTCCATCCAGATTTCCTTAGCTTTTAGCTGGTTTAACAACAAACCATTCCAGCTGTGTCTTCGTAGCTCACCTTGATTGCAGTTTCTCAGACTTCCTGCTTGAGGCCCTTGACTGTTCTCAAAAGCTGGGCTGTTGACATTTACCTGGTGTTTGTCACCTTATAAGAGTGAGTTTCCGGGTTTGGGGGAGGAAACTCGCACAGGCAGAATGCCATTTTCAGTACATAACATCAAGTGAGCATTCTACCAACAAATGACTCAGGAGTATCAATGAACACATGGCTAAGTAGTGTTTGCCACATGTCTTGACTACAACATCATTATATTCTTACCACTTGCCTTACCTTACTGTTTGAAAGGACATACCTGTGTTAATATACCTCTGCATACCTGTTAACATACCTCTGCATTTATGAGATGGGAATTAGGCTCTGTGTCCTTGGAGAAGGAGTGGTTACATAAACTATTTGAGATTCTTCTACAAAGATGTATCTCTTCTCCCCCAGTTGTCATATTCAGTTATTTATATCAGTATAGACTCATGAATATTTATCTTATACCTTTGGCAATAAACCAGCAATGCTTAATTCTTGCTCAAGTTCTTGCAATGTCAGGCATTAGAAGCTCCCTTGAGCCAGCTCCTGTATTCACTGACACGCCCTCATCAAAAGTTCTGAGTGTATGCTAGCACTTCCTTAGTTTTAGCATTGCCAGTGGTCTGAAGATACCTTGTACACTCACTCTCCAGTGTAGAATTAACCATTTCTGATCAGTTAAAAAAGAGAAACATGGTAAGTAAAAAATATTTGAGACTGCTGTCAATGTTACACAGTGTACTGTCGTACAGTAGATATTTCATAAGTAGAAGGCACAGCCTCTCAAACAGAGATATGCACCTGTTATGGACTGTGAATGACTCTGTGTGCTAACTCCTTCACACATGGGCAGAATGGTTGGCTTGTTGATACCAACATAACCATCAGCGCCTGCCTTGGTCAGTGCTTGCTATGACTTTACTACAGCAACCGTATTCCTAGACTAGTCTTCAGTTTCATTGCAATTTCATGGAACCAGTGTATATATGTGGTCCACACGTAACCAAAATGTCATTGTATTTACACCTCATCCTGGGGTTTTCAGACATCTTTACCTTTTACATAAATTATTTACTTTGTGAATATGGAGTTTTTATGAGGTTCTTAATTATCTTTCTAAGTTGTGAAGGATCTAATGGTGCTCTCTCTTGACCTCCTGATCCTGGAATGACAGTCTCCTCTGCACAGTGTTCTTGGCTGAAGTTCATCTCTCTCACAAAACAGCTCTTTAAAAATGGATTGAATTTATTTCCTTTATGCTTTCAGTTTATCTGTTTTGTAATTCTTAAATTTCTTTGTTCTTGCCCTCAATTTATTTTTACTTCTTGAGTAGAAGCTTGGGATTTTTGTTTGTTTTTTTAATTTAACAATTTTATAGGCTTATTATATTATTTTATATTTTGCTTAATGTGTTTATGTCTGTCTCTCTCTCTTCTTCTGTGTGTGTGTGTGTGTGTGTATGTGTGTGTGTGTATGTGTGTTTGTGGTGTGCACACATATGTGAGAGTACCCACATAGGCCAAAAGAGTGTACTTGGTCCTCTGGAACTGGACATAGAGGTAGTTGTGAGTTGCCCGACGTGGGTGCTGGACCTGAACTCTGTCCACTGAAAGAGCAGAAGTGCTTTGGAATGCTGAACTGTCTGTTCTGCCTCGCTTGCTACTTCCTTTCTCATGTAAATATATAGAAGTATCAATTTTTATTCAGAGTTGCTTTCACTATGTCTCATAGATCTTGATCACTTACAGGCTCGCTTTTATTCAGATCAATATTTTTATTCACCTTGAACATTAGTCATTGACTGGTAGATTATTTAGAAGCATATTATAAATTCCAAATGTTTGAACATTATCCTGATTGTTTTTTCTTTTACTGGCCTCTAGTTTAATTTTCTTAAGGTCAGAGAACGTATTTTGCATGATTTCAATTCTTGTATTTGTTAAAGTTTTTGTATAAGTCAGGATCTGGTCTGTCAGAGTAAATGTGTGCACATCAAAAGAAGTGTGTTCTGATAATGCTAAGTGGGATGCTTTATAAATTCAGCCAGATTCAGTAGGTTTGTGATATTTGGATCTTCTCTATCCTTGCTGCATTTCTGACCATGATGCCTGTTTTCCTGAGACCTAAGTACTGTGCCTTTCTCTCTTAGTGACATAGTTTCCCAGTCCTCGATGGCCATTTTCCTGCCTTGTTGGAGATCATATGCCCCAGCTTCTTTGCAGCTGGCACGGTTTAGTGATTAAGTTTGGCAGTGAGATGTGAGCTGAAGGGATGTATGTCCAGTCGTGCCAGCAGAGGATGAGATTAAGTTACTTTTATGCTTTCCTTGTCATGCTGGGGAATACAGGGAAGACAGAGACATATTTATTCTTCAGATAAAAAGCACACGGTGATGTAGAACAGCCCTGCATTATCCACTCTGGGATATTATATAAGGAGGACGCTTTTAATCAGTTTTAAGTTACTCTGTTTTGAAGCTTTGTTACTGCTTTTTAGCTTATCCACTTCTATATCTTAAAATTAGAATACATTAAATTTACATATTTCATACAGATAAAAATTTTAAAACACAACTTACAGTGAATTAAATTAAGCTCTATGATTTATATGGAACTATAAATGGATATGTGTGTGTGTGTCTGAATTATATATATTTATATGCCTGAAATGTGGGAAAGAAAATTATACTTTAGCCAGGCAGTAGTGGTACACACCTTTAATCCTAGCAGGAAGCAGAGGCAGGCGGATTTCTGTGAATTTGAGGCCAGCCTGGTCTACAAGAGTTAGTTCCAGGACAGGTTTCAAAGCTACAGAGAAACCTTGTCTCAAAAAAGAAAAAAAAAGAAAGAAAGAAAGAAAATTACATTTTATTTAAATAATTGAATTGTAATAATTCAGGTTAAGAGACATATCTATGATGATTTGGGAAAACATTAGCATCAAGAAAACTGTATTTAAGTTAATATCAGTTAGTTTAATTAGTTTAAAATACTGAAAAATATCACAAATTTAACAAAAATTATTTTAAAATTTTTTACTCTTAAAATATCACAAAGTTCACAAACTAGAAGGAAATAAAGTTACAGTAAATTTTTCTTAATGCTCATAAACATTTCCAATATTTCATAATTTGAAAATAAAGATGGGGGCACTTAAGAGCACTTGCTGCTCTTCCAGGGAACTAGAGCTCGGTTCTAAGCATCCATATTGGATGGCCCATTGATACCTGTAACTCTAGATCCAAGGACACCCAATGTCCTCTTTTGGCCTCCTTAACCACACACACAACATATATTCACACATGCACACACAAGGGGGGGCACATAAATAAAAATAAAGGAAAAGATCTCAAAAATAAATAATAATAATTAAAAAATGAAAGCCTTTGTGAAGAGGTGGAATTTGCTTTGAAGAATATGTAGGATTTATGCAGTCATATTTTATGAAACTATATTTGTTATTTGTTGAAGCTTTAACAAATTATTGCAAACTTAGTGGCTTGGAACGATATATCTTGATTATTCTCCAAAGCTCATTTGTGATTTGGGGAATTGAATCCAGAGACTCATGCATGCTAGGCACACACTCTACCACTAGGCTATGTTCCTAGCCCTGACTCAAAGTGTTGCAGGTCAAAAATCCGAAATAGATGCCTGTGGTAGTGCTGTAGGAAATCCTACAGCCAGTAGTCTTTAAGTTACCAGCCCACTTGGGGATGGCCTCTTATACTATAAATGCCGATGTAAAGCATGTGTTCCCCCTCTCTTCCGGCTGCTGGATTCGGTTCCTGTTCCCCGTTTGTGCAGAGGACTGTGATCTGTGAGTCTACTCCTAGATAAATAGCCCTTTATTATACTCAATTATGAGCTAGTGTGGGATTTCTTTTTAGTGTTCATCTTCATGGTAGTTTGGATGTAATTTGTCCCCCAAATCTAATAGGGAGTAGCACTATTAGGATCTGTGGCTTCGCTGGAGTGGGTATGGCTTTGTTGGAGGAAGTGTGTCCCTGTGGCACCACCAGGCTTTGAGGTTTCCTGTGCTCACAATACCACCCATGGCACCAGGCTTTGAGATTTCTTTTGCTCAAGCTTCCCTCAGTGTGACGGTCAGCTGACTTCCTGTTGACGTAGGAAATGCAGGAATCTCAGCTATTCCTCCAGCGCCACATGTACCTGCATGCCACCATGGTACCCACCACGATGATAATGGACTGAATCTTTGAAACTGCAAGCAAGCCCCCTCAGCTAAATGTTTTCCTTTAAGAGTTGTCATGGTCCTGGTGTCTTTTCCCACAATAGAAAACCTTAAGATGCTGCTGCTGTGTAATATCAAAGTGTCAATGGGGTTACATTCTTCCTGGGAACTACAAAGGTGAGTCTACTAATTATCTAGAAAGCAAGAGATAATTGGCAAATCTCTTTTAACAAACCCTTCTACCTTGATGAATCGGCTCCAAAAATGCTTGGCTCTTACGCTGCTCAATATTGAAACTCCGGGGAGAAAAGGAGAAGCACACTAACTCACACTGAGTAGTGTGTGCGTTTCTCAGCCAGCGATAGGATGAGCAAGTTAACTGAGGAATCCACCCAAGATTGTTGGCAATAGCAAGGAGTTCTTCATTGATGGAAAACCGAAGTATTGTTGTGAAAAGGGGAAAGGAATCATAAACAAAAAGCAACGGGGTTCCCCACTGGACCAGAGAAAGACATGTTGAGGAACGGAAGCAGTATCAACTGACTTGTAGTAGAATCCTAATGAAGCATATACTTTATGAACAAACTTAGTTTTGCTAGTGTGGAACCTGTAAATAGCCTTTATAGGGCAGCAACAAGAAAGGAGAGTGGATTCCATGGTATAGAATCGTCCAGATAACCAGGTGAGAGTCTGAGTCAATGTCAGAGGAATGGGCAGCTAGCAAATGATTCAGGATAAGGAATACCAGAGCTGGAATTATCCTGGAAGCCTCGAGTAATGACTTCATTAGCAAATGGAACCTGAAGCTAACTTTAGAGGTATATTTATGCCACGAATCTTACCTAATTATTTCTACTCTCACTTGTATTAGAAATTCAACTTCTGGTTAGTAGCAGACTAGTCTGGTTTACTAGAAACCAGTGGCTTCTTCAGATCTTTGGGGGACAAAGTCAAGATTTAAGGTCGTCTGTGACTGGGGCTGGAATGTGGCTATGGTTCAATGATAGGTTTTGTCTAGTGTGTACAAGGACCTGGGTTCAGTCCCCAGTGCTGGGGGAAGAAAGAGACTTTCTGTGCCTTCACCTCTATGAGCCCATGCACACAGTTGCTATATAACCTCACATAATGACAACTGCAAAGCAGGCACACACAAAAGGCTCCTTACCCCACTCCTCTTTGCAACTGCCAGATCGAATAATTCTCTCTCTTTGTTCTCCCTACCCAGGAGACGCTTTCCCCAGTTCTTCAGTGAGGGAATTATGTATTCAACCACGCAGAGTCCTTAACTAAAATACACTCGACATAAAATCGCTAAGGTGATTGTCAAGGAAAGTACCAAAAAAAAAAAAAAAAGCGAGAAACTCAAAGGGTGATCTTTAGGCTTCTCGAGGAGGAATTACAAAAGCAGTCATTTGAAGGTTAAAAGTATTTACAACTTAAATACACACCACAAAGATAAAAGAGTTCCTGGTCAGATCTACTCCTCAGGGATCCTGGAGGCAATGTGAAACCCAAGCTGTGACTGGGAAAAGGAATGCAGAGTATTCACAAGTCCCAGCAATGTACCGTCATCACTGCCTAGAAATATTTTCCCCTCGCTTCTGGAACATCGTCCTTCTTATCTGCTTTGTAACAGCCCCTCTTCTCTCTCACTTGTTTTGCTGGCCAGTGGAAGAGATGAGTCATTTTACCATCTGGGCTAAAGGAGAGAGAGATGTATGCCTGAATAAAGCTGAATATTATCTGCATAATGATGGCCCCGCAGTCCAAAATATCTCTTCTTCGGGTGTCCTCATCTACACTCGTATCTCTCCAAATCAAAATTAAAGGGTATTCTACAAAAGCAATTCGTGGCTACTTACTCCTGTGTCTAAGTTGACATTTCCAAATTTTTGGCAACATAAACTAGAGGCAACACTGGGTTCTTAACAATCTGGGAAAGTTGGATTAAAATAATTTAGCAAAAATATGTAGTGCCATGCTTTGTTCTTTAAGAGTCATTCAAAATTCCCAACAGCACCAATCTCTAAATCTCTAAAAGTCAAGAGCTGAAAAAATAAAGCCAGTATTTGTTTATAGGTATAATCAGTGCTGTTCAAAGTCTGCAAAATTTCAAATTGTGTGTGTTTGTGTAAATGCATGTATGTATGTGTGTGTGAATGCTGATAAATGCCAAGTCAAGAGAATAGACTTATCTCTTACTCTTGTGAACTATACAGATGACTAGGGTAAAAAGTATATTTCCTCTCCTGAAGGAATATGAGACCTTTACTCAAAATGTCTTAGCAGATAATCAACTCTTGCTGTCTAAGATTAGCGTTATTTTTCATAAATAATTGATGAAGATTATATGGTTTGTGTGCTATATTGTAGATTTACATATACCTTTATCTTTAATTTTTTTCAAATATGAGTAAGACTTTCAGTTCCTTGAAGAAGTAAGTTTACTAATACTAGCCTAAGTTCTATATCCTAATTGTCGCATTGACAAGCATTTCTGAGGAAGATAGACAAAAATCTATGGGTCTTAGAAACAAATGATACAATATTGCAATATAATATAAGATATAATTTAATTTTCCCCTCCATTTTTAATCACACAGGTCCTAAAATCCTTGTTATTCTCTAAGCTTCAGTGGTGACCAGATTTTTTATTTTGCTATTTGGTCTTTAGCCATGGTTCCTGACTCAAACTTCATTTCCTCAATGACAGAGATTTCTCTTGTTCTGATGAATTGCTCTCTGTGAGTCCTGGATAGTTTCAGGGTAGGAGATGGCCTAGAGAGAGCAATCACGATTGGCAGTTTGGAATCTTCAGCCCCCTCGCACCCCCCCTCACTGTGCACCCCTTCTCCAGGAAGACGAGAGTGTGTATTAAAGGGTGATCATGTTTATACCTCATAAAGCCAGCATGGAATCTCAGAGTCGGAAGTTCAGGTTTTCACTGAGTGGATGTAGGCACACACTGAGAGGGGGGGCACCCAGCATCTTCACAGGTAGCTCTGTGTTCAGGCTACTTGATCATGTAGCGTTTATCTGCATCCTTCACCACACCCTTAGAACACATGGGTGAGTACGTGTCCCTGAGTTTTCTTACCCATCTTAGTTGTAGGAATCCTGATTTGTAAGCAAGGAAGCAAGAAGAGGAGTGGCTTGGCAACTCACCAGGTGTGGTTGGCATCTCACTTGGTTGGCATCTCAATCTGGGGGCAGTCTTTGGGATTGGCAGCTCTTAGGTTATGCCAGGTAGATAATGCCCCGGTTGAGTTGTAAAATACTCAGGTGGTATTGGAGAATCAACCAGTGTAAGGAAAAACAAACCAAAACTCACACATTTGGTCATAAAAGTGTTGAAAAGGTTAAGTATAACAGAAGAAAAAATTGGTTTTCATTCAGTTCCCTCTATCATTTATATAAAGAAGAGCCAAGGGAACCACAATATTCAGTATGAAAAACAGATGACATGGGTGTGTATAGATCTTGGAACTTTGAGCTCTCAGATCTACAACTCATGGGGATATGTTGTGAAAAGGAATCTTATCTAAGGAGAAAGTTTCAAACATTTCACTTTTTAACAATTTACAATTGAAATGAAACTTTATTTCAGTGAGCTCCACAAATATTGTTAAATCTTAAACAATCTTGGAGAAGGAATTCCTATTGAATTAAAAAAAAAAAGTTCAATACCAATGTCCTGGCTACTTGTCTGTCAACTTGACACAAGCTAGTTATCTGAAAGGAATAAACCTCAATTGAGAAAAATGTCCCCAAAGGATCCAGCTGTATGGCATTTTCTCAATTAGTGATTGATGGGGAAGGCCCAGCCCATGGTGGGTGGTACCATCCCTGGGCTGCTGGGCCTGGGTTCTGTAAGCAGGCTGAGCCAGTTATGAGGAGCAAGCCATTTGGAAGCACTCCTCCATGGCCTCTGCGCCAGCTCCAGCCTCCAGATTGCTGCCTCGCTTGAGTTCCTGTCCTGACTTCTCTCAATGATGAACAGTGATATGAAAGTGTAAACCAAATAAGTCCTTTCCTCCCCAACTTGCATTTTGCCCTAGTGTTTAATTGCAGCAATAGAAACCGTAACTAAAACAGTCAACTCTTCTAATTTTTTAGATTTTAATTTTTCCACTACTCAGATCGTAAAGTATTATGGATCCCATAGCTTATTTGTCTCTGTGTCTTACAATTACTGTAATTAAAATGTATATGGTAAGTGTCTTAAACATCCACACATTAAAAAGTTAGTGCTAAATGCTGTTCTAATACTGGCTAGGTGCCCTGCAATGGATGTTTGTCATTTCTTTTGGAATTGGAATTCCTTCCTATTTGAAGAATTCCCTTCCGTATAAATTTTATGCAGAGGCAGACATTCCAATTATAGTATCAGAAAGTATCAACTACCACTGTCCCTCTTTTTGCTGGCACATGACTTAGGCTCTGGTAACCAGATACCCTTTCCAGGGACTTTGGCTAGGGAACAGGTAAAGAAGCATGGTCAGAGAAGGATTTGTTTTGGCAGAACAGCAGCCAGTTTTGAGCAGCCAAGTTACTGCGAGCCTGTACCAGAGCATGCCAGGTCATCCCATCCCATGCACTGGAGCAAGCCAGCTCATCCCATCCCATGCACTGGAGTGGCTGCGATGTGCTTGCCAGTTGGGCTGTGCTGCAAGCCTCAAGCTATGAACCTTCATATCCAACCTCCTTTTGCTCCAGCCAGTTTCCCAAGTCAGATTCTCCAGTCTTCTGGGAACTGTCTTTTAGGAAATAAGCCTTTCAATTCTGTCTTTTGTTCTTTAACCAGCCAGTTTCTGTTACAGCCCCGTTACTGTTCTCAACACGAGGAAATATGAGTAGTCTCTTTCAGTTTGACATCTTCCCCTTAAAAGTATAGGATTCGTTGTGAGTTGAAAGAATCTCTCATGTCTACAGTGCACTATTCTTGCCAGTGCTCAAGACTCACACGGGCATACAACCCAGAGTATGCCCGCTAGGCTTGAATCTATTTGCCAATGTGTGTGTTCAAAATAGCATGCTATCTCTTGTTCCTCCTGAATACGTTAGAATAATACTAGAGAACTTTCTAACCAAAAGTCAGAGTCGTGAAGATAATGGGAAGGGAGACATCAATACAGAGAGAGCAACACATTTTTAGAAAATTGTTTTGAGTATTACTGATGGAGTCAGACGTGACAGCTACAAACTCAAAGCAACTTGGAAGGGGTCGTAGTGGAAGTAGAGAACAAGGAGAGTTAAGCTGCTCTCCAGGCTGCTTAGGATTTTAGAATGCCAGGTTTTGTTGCTTCATCAGGCACTAGTGAAAAAGACCTGGACTGGAAACAGGTCCATCAGAATGGGTCGGATCACATACATCATTTGTAGTTTCCCAGTAACCCGACTTGAAAAGCAAAAAGGAAGATAAAATTAAATTTAAAACCTAACATAAAGTATTGATGCTTAATGTAGAAGTTGTTAATGACATATCTATTTGAAAGTATTAAATCTTTTCTTAAAAATGTTTTGTACTTTTTATTATTTTTATTTCTATGTATCTTAGCAGGATGTGTGATATCTGAAGTGCTCCACAGCTGTGTGAGCTGGCATACTTCACAACGGAGCACTGAATGACACTGTGTGCAAAAAATTTAAAAAGCAAATATCTTTTCTCTCAGACAGACAAAGGCTAAAAAAAATCCACTTTAAATAAGTTTAATATCCTAATTAATATTTTTGGCATTTTAATATTTGGGAGACATCAATACAGAGATAGCAACACATTTTTAGAAAATAGTTTTGAGTATTACTGATGGATTCAGACGTGAAAGCTACAAACTCAAGACAACTTGGAAGGAATAAAAATGCTAGCTACTCTTAAAGTAAGGGCAGATCCAAAGTCACAGAATTTCCAATAAATGTATTATTTTCAGATCCAAACCCAAACCAATTATATCATGCACATGAAGAAAGAGGAATGCTAAAGCAGAAAGATGCTAACAATAGTGCTGAAATAAATGAATTTATTCTAGAGAAAGGAGGAAATCTCCAAAATAAAAAAGAAACCTTTAGTTGAATCTTTGGAGAAATAAAAAATAATATTATGTTCATAAAGAACAAAGTGTTATAAAAAGAGATCACAGAAATGAAAAATATAGTAAGTGAAATAACAAACCAAAAGAAGCAATTAAATATAGAGTTTTGAATGCTCTCAGAAAGACGGACAAAAAGATGAAAGGGTGATGTTAAAGAAGAACATGGAAGTACACAGAGACAGGAGGCAACTCTAGGAAAGCTTCCCTTTACACAGAATGATTTACCCAGTGCCCAGCAAGAAAATCAAAAGCGACCCACATTCAGAATAAATTATAAAAATTTAGTTCATATACATAATGGCATTATACCTCAACATTTCCAAAGGAAAACTGGGTCACCCACAATACCACCTAGAATCATTCTAGCAAGTTTAGGCAAGGTTCACACTACTTTAGAGAAGACTGGTAGAACAGACTCAGATGTAAGCATCTATCAAATTACATGTAAATAAAATTCATTTATATATAAGATACATACATCTGTAAGTAAATATAAAATTACATCAAAGTCACACTAGGCTACCAAGAGAACATCTATCCTTCCCACAAAAAGAAAAGAAAAGAAAACAAAAAACCCAGAGTCCCAAGAACCGGTGTTAGTCCAGGGCAACTCAGCACTGCAAAGCCCACCTTGTGCAAACCATTCCCAGCAGAAGCCACAGCAGCAGAGTGGGCATCTCTACCCCTAATTCTGCACTTTCACAGAGCTCTGTACCAGACAGCAGGCTGGCTCTCCTCCACAGCCTCTGGGGGTGATTGCTAGCTTTGATCACTTCCTTGCACAGCATGGGTACTGTCCTAGCTGGAGCTGAAAGGGACTGAAGAAAGGACAGACACATGAACACAGAAAAGCTGGGAACCAGTGGTCCGGGCTGTCTGCTGCAGCATCCCAGAAGTTCAGTGTGTTTATTATATACACCTGAACAGGTAGACAAGGTTATTACATACAGATAAACAAGCAGGCGGGATTAGCTAGTCTCCTAGGAGCAGTCTCTGTAGGGGAGCAGTCTTCAAGTCATAAAAATGGCGCGTGCGTGCGTGGTGGTGGTGGAGGATGTTCTCAGCGTTTGCCCTTGGAGCCAAGAAAGGCCATGCCATCCCTCTGCATCCCGTTCAGGGAAGGCTATGCCACTCCCATAGGACTGAAGCCTATGACACACATATGCTTTTGTTCACAACACACATATTCACTCAGGACTTCATTTGCTCCCTACGTTGATTTACGATGTTCACATTTACCTTCCAAATCTTACATGAGTGCCTCTAATGGGCAGAACCTGCATTATGTGTGGAAGTCTGGAAGGAAAGGATCTAAGCGAATTTCTCAGCTTTCCAACGACTCCAGAATAGGAAAGTATGTTAGGAGGATGCACTGAAGACCGAGGAAGCAAATGTTTTAATCAATTACAGACGCAGACACGCACGCACGCATGCACGCATGCACGTGCGTAAGAACCTTCTTTCCATGTACACGACAGTTGCCATATAACTGTACTTAAACTCTACAAAAGGGGAGAGTCAAAATCTTATTTTTGTTGATCTCAACCTAATACTGATGTTCAATATAACTCAGTGTTTCTCAAAATCTACCCTGAATTAGAGTTACCCGTGGAGCTCACTAGGTACGGATTACCAAACCCCATTCCCACTGTGCCTGATTTAACGTGTCAATGTGAGAGGCAGCCTCAAAATTTGAGTTTTCTAACAATTCCTGGGTGATGCTGATATTGCTTGGCCAGTGACAGCAGTTTCGGAAGTACAGATATAATAATCTACAGGACAAATGATGTCAGAAGACACAATTGATTCAATGTTTCTAATTTATTTTTACAAACTATTTCCTGGGCCCTCAACCACTACTCAGCCGGTCACATAAGGCATTTGAGTTACAGCATAAAGACCTTCTCCCATCTCCTACACTCCTCTGCCACTAGGTCAACTCCATGAGTTCTACGGGGTTAAGCAATCATTTCAGTCTTGAAAAGATATTAGCTAGAGTGCTTAATTGTGACACGGTTTCTTAGAAGAAACGTGTTCAGAGGACATCGACATCTGATAATGAAATGATGGATATACAAGCTAGGGTCTCAAAGAACTAGGTTAAAGTAGCTAACATAGACTGGATCAGTCTCATGTAGCCCACGGTGGGCTTGAATTCATAGAGATCCATCTGCCTCTGTCTCCCGGTGCTTGGATTAAAGGTGATTTAAGGCATGTGGCACCACTGCCTGACCTCTATGGCTAACTAGTATGGCTTAGCTTCACACTTCGATCTTCAGGCAAGCTTTGTTATAGCACAAACAAAATATCACCACATTCCATACATACCAGGCACATGTGTGGTACATATACATATATGCAGGCAAACACTCATACGCCTGAAATAAATAAAATTAAAACAAAACAAAAACAACCCTAGCTAACACCTTGGTGAGATGTGGAGGTAGAGGCAGCTCCTGTGGCATCTGTAACTCCAGGAGCAGAGGCCTAGAAAGTGGTATTACTAAGGCTGTCTAGCAAAGGGCAAGATGAATCAGATGAGCCCAGGAAAGAAGAGCCTACTTTTAAAAATGGTAATTAAACAAATTCCAGAAAATCTGAACTAGAAATGAATAGAAATACCCGCCTCCAAACTGTAAGGTAAACAGACAAGGGGAGGCTTTGACCAACAGTCTAACCAAGACTCAGGCCTGCATTTCTCACCAAAGACAGGCAAGGAAACAAAGAATTAAGCCAGATGAGAATTAAATTTGGGGTAGAGAAAACTGAATGTGGCTAATGACTCACAAAACTACCTTGTAACTGAAGGTTTCTCTCCTGCCCGCTATTCCTGAATTACCACTCTAAGGTTTAATATTAATTACAGACTATTTGGCCTCTTAGCTCATAATTGTTACTAATTACTTCTTACAACTTAAATTAATCCATTTATATTATTCTATATTTTACTGCGAGGCTCATGACTTGTTACCTCACATCTTGCTTCTCTGGTGGCTGCTGGGCATCTCTCTGACTCCACCTTCTTTTTCCCTTTATCTATGGATTTCCTGCCTACCTATATTCTACCCTGCCATAGTTCAAAGCAGCTTCCTTATTAACCAATGGTAATAAAACATATTCACAGCATACAGAAGGACATCTCACATCACTACCTGGAAGGGAGTGCATCAGAAGTTTACTAAGATTTGGAAGGAATTCAATTGTTGAAGAAATATGTGTCTGAACCAAAAATCTGTTTCCCTGCTAAACATTCAAAGCTCCTGTCTAGTGGGCTCCTGGTTGCAACTGCTACTGATAAGTTCAATCAAACTAACTTTCCTTCTGGAAGAAAAGACAAGAGCAGGGAAATCCATATAATGAAGGTCTGAGCGCACCAAGGAGTTAACAATGCTTAGGCAATGAATGATCTAAGCTTCTCACTCATCCCGACATTGGCCAAAACATGATGCCAAAGAGAAGTCCAGGCAGACGGTGACACACAATTCCTTATTACCCAGGAGACAAAGATTTGGGTTCAAAACTGTCCACGAGAATGTTTTTAAAACCCTCATCGGGAATGCTACAAAGAAGAACCTCCGTAGAAATCCCCTCAACTCACTGACTGATTCTCTTAAGTCACATGCAAAGAGCGACTGGAACACAACAGGTGGAATATGGCAAGTCCACCCATCACCAAGCTTGCTGTGCTGCAGACTGCCTTGATAAGCAACCTTTTTGAATGTTATAGGCTGTTGGTTAATTTCTAGAGTTCTGGGAATATCGTTTCTGACAGTTTTGCTAGGATTCTCCCAGCTTACATTAGTGGTTCTCACCTTGAATACAGTTCTTCATGTGGTGGTGACCCCCAAACATTGTATTATCTTTGTTGCTATTTCATAGCTGCCATTGTGCTACTGTTATGAATTGCATTACAAATACCTTATTTGCAGGGTATCTGATACATCACCCCTGTGAAAGGGCTGTTTGAATCCCATGGGGGTCGTGACCCACGGCTTGAGGACCACTGGGCTGGTCGATTCTTTGGCTTATGTCCATGGCTACATTGATGTACATGAGTATCAGGATTACCTGGAAGGTTTGTTATCTATAGCTGGGTCTTCATGGCAATTTCTGATTCAGGCCCGAGACTGGACTTAAAAACTTGCATTTTCAAAAAGTTCTTGGGTAAAACAGATGCTGTTGTTCTGGTGAACGTTTTTTTAAGAGTACACTACACTGTGTGGTTGCTGCTTCAGGGAGTGCTTGCCAACTATGCAACACATAATACATTTACACTAGTACATACTATTATCTCATTTGCATACAATAATACAGCTCATAAATTCATATGGATTTAGTACTTCGTTCTAGGTATGATTTTTTTCATTTAATGGGTTGTTTAATCTGTACCAACACTGTATAAATGTGTATTATTATTTTCACATATTAAAATAGTAAATCCAGGCCAGAGAGGTAAGTAGATTACTCAGAAGCTGTAGTAGGAAGCTGCTTGTTCATTTCCCGGTCGCCCAGACTCCTGAAATAACCACATAGAAACCATACTATTTGCAATATTATTTGGCCAATAGCTTAAGCACATTTCTGGCTAACATATATCTTAAATTAATCCATCTCTATTAATCTGTGTATCGCCATAAGGCTATGGCTTACCAAGTAAAGTTCCGGCATCTATCTCAGGCAGAGCTACATGGCTTCTCCTTGACTTTGCCTTCTTTCTCCCAGCATTCAGTATAGTTTTCCCTGCCTAGCTCTGCTTTACCCTATCAGAGGCCCAAAACAACTTCTTTATTAACCAATGGTATTCACAGGGGAATTCCACATCACCTCCCTTTTTCTGTTTAAATAAAAAGAAAGATTTTAATTTTAACATAATAATTACATACAACAAAACAGGTATCAAAAAAGAATTACAGTTACAATATTTATATCTACTTTATCTTTTATCATAATTAAGGAACATTGTAACTATAACTACCTATTCTTCAATTCCATCAAAGACTCCAGAAGGATATAACACTACCTAAGTAAACAGGAAGTGCATTGTAAGCAACTTCCAAAACTCTAGAAATGAAAAGACATCTTGCTGCCTGGACAGTCACCCAAAGTTCTTTGGTAACATTGCAGGCACCCATCTTCAGCCTACAGGCCCATAATATCTAGCAGACTTTTCCATAAAGCAGGAAATTTCAAAGACAGTTCTGCCTATATTGGCAGTTTGTCAGTTACTTTCTTCTGTGTCCTGCAGAATGTCTGACAGACTCTTTCATGAAGCAGGAACCCTGAAGGATTGTCTCACCTTTACATAAGTTCAGCAGTCATTTTTCTGTGGGTCTTTCATGTCCAGTTCATACAGCATACCATTAATCAGTTCAGGCCAGAGCAGTTTCTTGCCCAAATGGCTAACAAACTCCATAAGGAGCCTCTTCAATGCCCATCTTCCTCTTGAAGTTATTGGTGCTGCCAGGAGCAGATGTATCTCATTGAAATGAAAAGTCCTAAGTTCTTAAAACATTTTAAATTTCATATGCTGAAGGTCTCTGAAAGATGTGAAGAACACCTATCTAATGGAAATATATCTCTATACATCTAGAAAACCAAACTAACATGACTACAAGCTTGACTATTATAGATGATTATCTATTGACCTATATTTGTTAATTATGCACTACATTTTTAAATAAGATGCACAAATACAATACCTTAATCAAGAGAAGAAATATACATATAATAAAATTGACCTAAAATTTGTATCAATAGACCAAAATCCATACCAATGCAAAGTATTCATCTCTATATTATATCATTGATTATGGTATTGTGTTTGTAGTCATGTTAGTTAGATTTTCTAGATATACAGAGATATATTTCAGTTAGATATTCTTCAAATCTTTCAGAGACCTTTAGAATATGGCATTT
>JAQHUG010000151.1:1864511-1911309 GCA_028555095.1 Dicrostonyx torquatus
CAGTGACTACCTGTGATGGAAAGTCCAAGAATCCAGCAGTTGCTCAGTTCCATAGCGCTTGGTGTCTCAGCTGGTCTTCAGTATATACTGGAAACACAAAGAAGTAGGCTCCAATGCCATTGAAGGGAAGGGATGTGCTAGCTAGGCGAGGCCAAGCAAGTAAAGAGCAAGAGCTTCCTTCTTCCATGTCCTTTTATAGGCTTTCAGAAGAAGAGGGGGCAGATTAAAGGTGTGTGTCTTCCCATTGCAAGACAGGATCAGAGGTAGGTCTTCCTACCTCAAAGATCCAGAGTAGAAGTGGATTCACCCACTGTAAACCAAGCAGACTATCTCTTACAGCCTCTAGTTACAGTCAAACTGACAACCAAGAAAAGCCATCACAGTTGGCAACCAGGTTTGAAAGCTCTTATTTGGCATTCATTTTTCTTAGTTACTCTCAACTTAGTTGGAAGGTGATATTCTTTTCCAGTTACAGTACTTTCATAATTCTCTCTCTAGAAGTTGAAGAAAAATACATTAATACAAGAAAAATAATACTGCAAGCAGTATACACAGCTATGGTATGAAAACTATTGAAATTTGAGCATCCCCATGCTTGCCAGCCAGTCAGTGTGTTCAACTGAACCCATCTGCAAAAATTTAAAAGGGGAAATTAGAAGAATGTAATTAAAATATAAATTCTCTTTCAAGAAGGCAAGGACTTAGAAACACGTAAAAGACAGAGTAATATCATTTTTCAATAAAATATATATGCTACTGTAGTAGTACTCTGGGAATTAAACTTGGTTTCAAAAATGTCTAGCCAATTCTCGTGGTCTAGGATTGTATGGGAAATTTCCCATAAATTGTTTACATCAATGGCGGGAAAAAAAATAGTACCAGTTCACTGGCGGATTTTACACTTAAAGGACATCACAAGAAGCGGGGTCTTAATTCGTGGGGGAGGCAACGTGGTAAATATATCCCGGGCTTTAGGCACTAGGCGATGGAGCTGGAGATGGGGGCGGGGAGGAAGAGAAGAAAGCTGGACTGTAACCAGAGAAGCGGGCCGGCTTCAGGATGAGGAAAGAGGACATGTGCATCACTGACATAATGAACTTCAACTGTGACTGCGTTTAAATTAAGCAAGGTGTCCAGGGACTCCAGCTGTTGTATTTATTTTGGTGATGTGTGACGAGAGTTGTTACCTCCCAGCCTGACAACCGATTTAGCTTAGGGATGTCAGCTGCTTAACTAGTCAGGCCAAATCTACTCTACCTGCCCTATGGGAACAGAATCGGAGACCAGAGCCAGGGGTGGGGGTAGGGGGTCTGATCGGTGGCGCACTCCCGTCAGGGCGAGCAAACGACCTCTTTCCCGCTGCTATGGGAACTGCCATCGCTTGGGGGTTTCCTTTCCTTGTACATAAACTGCAAATATTTTCTTGTACTTGAACTGCAAATCCTAGTGACGTCGGCCCGGAATTCAGCACCTCCATCTTGCAGGGGGCTGCGGGAATGCCGAGAAGTGAAACTGCGCCAGTCCCCCGCTCGGCTCTCCACACCCCCTTTCCTTACAGGAGACCCCGCCCTTCTCTCCCAGCCCAAACCACAAAAGGCCGAACCGGCGCAGCGGGCCGCGGCGCCCCGCCCCCGCCCCAAACGTCGCAGTGCTGCAGGGGAAGGCACAGGGCCAGACAGGAGGCGGGGCCGAGTGCGTCTCCCCTCGGCGGCCAATCGGCGACGGCCCTCGGAGAGCGCCTGGGGAGCCGGGCGGAGAGACAGTTATTTTCCCTTTTTCTGCCACGTCCAGCCACTGACGTAATCCCACTTCTCGGGCTCCGATTGGACGCGTGCGTTTTCCCTGTCGAGGGTCGCGGAGCCTATTGGCTGATCCTCCGGGGGACGGGACGAAAGCGCTGTCTTCCTCCGCCTCCCTTGCGGCGCAAGGGGCGGGACGCGCTGCCGCCGCCGCCACCGCCGCCGCCTCTGCTTCCGCCGCCGCCGCCGCCGCCGCTGCAGCCGCTGCGCGTTCCGGCGGGGGAGGAGTCGGAGGCGGAGAAGAAGGCGGGTGGAGGATCGAGCGCCGATCTCGCTCTGGAGCCGCTGCACATTCCGGTGAGGGGACATTTATTTTTTTCTCTCTCTCCCCTATCTGGCTCGTTTGGTCAGTGGGGATCTGGGTGACGGAGCCGCTGCCCCGGCGCCTGGGCTTCGGTGGTGGCTCCTGCGGAGCGGGCCGGGCCGCGGCCGGCCATGGTGGGTGGGGTTGGCGGCTGGGAGGCCGCTCGCCTCCCGGACCTCGTCCAGCCCGCTGGGGGCCGCGCTCTAGCCCGAGCCGCCCGCCGCGCCCTCCGCCCGCCCGCTCCCGCCGGCTCCCCCGCCGTCCTTGGTGCCCGGGCCAAGGACCTGGCGCCTTCACCCCCTCGCGGCCCACCAGTGCCCACCGCTCTGGCCCGCCGCGGTGGACCATGGCGTCGCAGGCCTGCGGGCTCCTGTCCGTGGGGCACGCCTTCGTCCCCGGCCCCTCGCTGCCCCCCGTTTCTGCGTTCTCCCCGGTTGTCACCGAGGCCCAGGCCCCCAGACACCCTGTCAGACGGTGCCAGTGGCCTAGCGCCTTCTCGGGCAGCAGCGTTAGGCCCTAGCACGCCTGTCAGAGAGGCACCTTCAGGGCCGCCCACCCCCGCCCCCACTCCCACCCCCATCCCCACCCTGAGAGTTCTCCTGGTTAATCATTTTTGCGCACTTACAAAATGGTGAGTTGAAAGCTGCCCAGACCAAGTTAGAGAAAAGGGGAGAAGGTAAATAATTTTGTTTTGTTTTGTTTTTTCTGGATGAAGAATCGGGGAGGTTTTCCTCTTCGGGTATTTAAAAAAAAAAAAAACAAAAAAACAAAGCTGTCTACCTAAGACCACTGCTTTGAGTTTCTTCGTTATGCCAAGTATACGATTCTCTTTTTAAAGAGGCCTTAGTTCTCCTATTTTTCATCACGAAATATTTGCTCCTATTTCTCTTAAGATGGCAGTCATCGTGGCTGAAGACTCCCAGGTCATTTGAAGAGTATGTCAATAAACATAAAAATTACAGAAATAAACGGAACAGTTGTTGTGCTTGTCTTCTGGATTTCATGTCGTTTTTATATGCAGTAACTTTAATCTATCACAGAATGCAGCCTTGGTGTGAAATTGAGCAGTATAAAGGAAGGAGTCCTAAGTAAAATGTGAACCTTGTCCCCCTCCGGTGCTGCACCACTATTGAGAGTTGGTGGGCGTCCTTCAAAGTGCTTTCCCAAATGCACCTTTAAATTAGACACATACATGCAGAGTTGTCTTATGCGGGGGTGGGGGGGGTGAGGGCTATACCGAGCACGTTTTGTGTAAAGCTCATTTCTTCACCTAATTACATGTCTTGGACACCGGCCCTTGTTTCATATTCTAAGAGTCCAACATTTCTTTAATTAGATGAACTTTAATTAAACTTTCCTATTGAAACCCGTTTAAATTGATTACAGTTGGAAGTTAGGCTTTATACTAAAGGTAGCTCACTGATTGGTTGATGCTGAATTGTAAACTTAAGTCCTTGATTTTAGAACGGTTCACAGTGTGGAAGACTGTAAAAATACTACCAGTTTCCCCTGTATTTCCCCCATCCCAAGATCCAGCCGCTATTAATACCGGAAACACTTTTCTGGAGCACAGATCATAGTAAATAGAGCTGCAAAGGTGAAGGGCTCGAGTATTTAAATTTGATAGACTCTAACCCTCATTATTACTCTTTTCAAAGATATTTTGACTGTGTCTTGAGTATTTCTCCTAGGTGAGCTTCAGACCAATTGTAATTTAAATTTTAAAATCCCTATTTCGAATAGGGTTCTTTATGAATTCTTAGAACTATTTCATAGTCATAAGCCCCCTCCCAAGTTTGTCCTCACCTTTTCTTCACATCCTGCTTTACAGTAAAGTTTTAGTTAGCCCCCGTATATAGTTGACATTCCTTTCCAGTATTTCCACTTCCTTTATGGTTGGTTGCTGTTTGTAGATGAAAGGTAACTTTTCTCTTTTCCTGTCTCTGGAAATATAAAAGCTTGTTTTGTTCCATTTTTCATGGAGCTTATATTTTTATTTAGTTTTTAATTATCTGAAAATAGTTTTTTGGTTTTGTTTCTAGTTTTTGTAACATTTTGTTCATTGAATTGCCAGGTAGGTACTACATATTATTGAATAGTCGAGCTAATAGTTAAAATATGGTGTGATTTCTTATTTTAAGGTGAATGCTAGTATTAAATATATTTCACAAAGCTTCCTAATAGCCAATATTAAGTTAAAACATGACCTTCTATTTTTAGCTTTCCAAGATAATATTATTTTCATTTTTAAAAACATAGAGCGTGCGTGTATGTGTTTGTACAAGTGTGTGTTGCCACAGCATGCCTGTAGAGGTCCGAGGACAACTTGTGGGAGTTAATTATTCTATCATGGGGTTCTGGGTAATAGATGCATATTGTCAGGCTTTGTGGCAAGCACCTTTCCCTAGTGAGCCATCTTGTTGACACCTATTTTCATTCTTGTTAATATGTTTAAAAAAAAACCTTAAGTAGTGGATGTTAGGTTTTTGTTTTTATTTTTGTTTTTTTGACATCTTTTCAGTTATATGTGTGATTCTTTGGGTATTACCAATGCAGCTTGTATACTAGTTTCCTGAAAGAAATTATTTTTTTCAGAGAGTCAACTTTATTGGCAGTAAATTAGACATAATGAAATGTACTTGTTTAAAATGTACAACTCATTTTGTTTTCATAAAAGTGTACTCTAAATGGCCATTTCCACAGAATATGATGTAACACAATCAGGACAGTATTTTCATCTCTGAAAACATTAGTTTCTCTTGGTTTGCTATTTCATATAAGTGAAATTATTTCTTTTGTATCTGCCTTTTCCTCATATCATGTTTTTGAAGAACATAGTGTGTGTTTAACTGCTTCGTTTCCTTTTATTGTGAAGTTGTTCATGATAGTGGATTTACTACTGCTTTAGTCATCTATTCATGGGTATTTGGGTTGTTGCTGATTAGGGTTGTTATTAATAAAGATGCGTGAACATTCATTCTGAACTCTTATGTGAATTAAAAACTTTTTTTTATACCTGAAAAAATATCTCTACAAGTGGTGTTTATGGGCTTGTATGGAAACGGAATGTTTAATCTTTACCCCATTTTACTTGCCTGCCAATGACATGCTTGCTTTATATCTACACTGTCCCACCCTTCTAGTATATGTGTAGCAGTAGTAGTACAATGATTCTTAGTTTTGTTTTTCACTTGTTTATTTTCTTGGTCTTTCTGAAAAAGAGATTTTGTTTTGTAGCTGAGACAGTTGTGAACTCACTATGTAGCCCAAGCTATCCTTGAACTCTTAATCCTCCTGCCTCAGGTTTCTGACTACTGGGATTACAGGCATCGCATCATTCCTGGTTCACAGTGAATTTTAACTTGTATTTATTTACTGGACAGCAAATGTTGCTGGTAACTGTTGTCATTTGTAAAGGTTTCCTTCAGATCGTCTCGCCATTTTTAGAAAGCAGCTTATCTCAATGAATCTTAAAGCTTTTGAAACATGATCTTTATACAGCACTGACAGGCAAGGAAACACACATTTCAATATGAAGATATTTTTTTTGTTTTGTTTCCAAACTGTAAATGTGAAGTGTGACATAATTAAAAAAAAAAAAAAACCCAGAGACAGATATTGGGGTTCAACCTGAAGACCAGAAAACCAAAGCAGCACTGGCTCACATTTCTACCTCAATCAGAAAAGGTCCTAATACTGAGCCTTTCAGGCTTTAGACACAGTAGTGGGAAGTTTCTTTGTTGTTGCAGGACTCTCACCTTTGACATTCGGAAGCTTTTTAAATGAATTAATCTTACACTGAACAACCTGACCATAATAGCCAAGCACTTGTTTTTTTTTTTTTTTAGGTATGTTAGCATCCTGTTTAGACTTTTCTGAAGTTACTTGCATCTTTTTTATTGTTTTAAGGTGACATGTCTGGTCTGATGTCATAGTCTGAGCTTGGAAAGCATCTCTAGTTGATAACAGTATCCTTCAACTTGTGTATTTCTGAACTGATTACTTCATCATGTTTTAGTGGAATGCAGTTGTTTTTGGTATTTATTGGCCGTTTCGGTTTTGGTTTCAAAACTTTCTTACCTTCTTGAACCTGATCTTCAGTTGTCGTCACTTGGTGCTCTCTGGATATCTGATTTTCTTGTTTGTATGGAAACAGTGCTTTTCATATTAATAGATATTCCTTGAGTTTTTGTTTTCTCTGTTTTCTGAAGGCTGGCTGGTCTCTCTTGGTCAGGGACAGGTGCAAACTTGGTATAGAAGATACATTATACCTAACTGGACAACATGCTTCGGTTTTTTACATCAGGGGTTATAAAATTGTTGATTAGATCTTTTGTTTCTTTGTCTTGATTGTTTCTACAAACTAACATTCCTCTGATACTCATTTTCCTCTCCTGGATTTTCTGGCTCTAAATAGATACTTGTTTCTTCAATTTTTACTTCCTGGATATATCCTTTGGTTGCATGAGCCTCCTCAGTATTTTCTCCCAAATTAATTTTTTCTTGACTTTTCATTGTTAAAATATCTTTCATTGTGTATGACATCTCTTCAAAAGGCTGAGCCCCTTCCAGAACAGCCTTTTCATAAATTGAGATAATATTTTCAATAGGACTTATGATAGGTTCAATACATTTCCAATATTTAACAAGTTTTTGGGCATCTGGAATATTATGAATCAGGTCATTCATTATGCCTAAAATATCTTTTGGGCATCCCTTATTAATCATGTTCAGGCATTGAGAAATTGTTTTGTCTACTTTTTCAGTAAATAATCTTTATCTTCTTCTGCCATGGTAGTCCAAAAGGACCTGACGGGGTTTTCATTTTGTCCTTTTGGCTCAGACTGATTTGCTATTCAGTTAGGAGGCATTTTCAGCCCATTTCCTTTGCCAGTTCTCTACTCAGTCATCTGAGCTTTTCTCTCTTCTGTGGTTTCTTTGGGCCGAACTGATTTATGGACAGCTTCTGCTACTGAGTATCTGCCCTGGTCAATTGTTTTTGACCTTTCAATCAGTCTGGTATTAGACAAGTTAGTCCTAGCTACACCTTCAAATGTTATTATGCTTCTTGATGGTGCCTTATCTCTTTGTGTCCTGAGGACAGGTATTGACAACAGATACAACCAGTTCTGATCATAGTAATTCTTTTTCAAGAGGCACAGTGGCATTTCATTTGTATTTTAATAAATAAAGCTTACCTGAGGGTCAGAAAAGTGAAACAGCTACACTTGCCAGCCTTACAGACCAGGAAGCAATGACACATATCTTTAATCCCAGTAATCATACTAGTTTGCCATAGAAACCAGCTGGTAATGGTACACACCCTTAATCCCAGAACTGAAGAGGATTATAAGATAAAAGGAGACAGCTCTCAGTCTCATTCTGAGATTCCTGGAGGCAGGATCACCGTTTTCAGACTGAGGTTGACGTACAAGCTTTGCTTTTCTGGTCTTCAGGTTGATCCCCATTATCTGTATGAGTTTTTATTAATTGTGTTTCAATTTGGTGCCCAGTGTGGGACCAATGTTGGGGAAAGGGTTTTGCTTTTGTTTCCATAGAAGAAAAACTACGGATATCATCAAAATTAATCAAGATTCAGTTTGAAAAGGAGAACCACTTGATGCAGAGAAATGACAACTCATCCACAGAGGTGACAGTCATACAGATTGTAAGGAAACCTCATAAGGATGTCTTTGCAGAAAATACCCATCTTAAAAGTCAAGAGATCTTGGATACCTAAAGAAGAAAAGATAGCTATCCAGAAAGAATCACCAAGCAAAGAGAAATCTGAATACTAATATCCTCTGCAGGATAATATCCCATTACCTAAACAAACATATCTCCCTATTTCTCAGTATAATGGTAGTTGCTACTCATTTAAAAATCAAATCCGGCTTTGGAATTGGACTGTAGCTTCCTTCTCTAAATCTAAGCATGTTGTTAAAAGAAAAATTCAGAGTTTCTGTCTCTTATCAGGAGCTACCTGGTGTGGGACAGAAGGAAGATAAAATCTAGGGACAAAGGTTATCAGAACTCTGTTTTCAAAAATTGTATTTCTTCCCATACCTATTTTCATCTCTATGGTACTGTTCTTTGAATATATATCTGTTGAAATTCAAACTTTCTGTTTTGATATAAATAATGTTTAAGTTTTCCACAAGTGAACAATGAATTTTTTTATAGTAATCTTTGAAGCCTCCAGAAAGAGGATGGGACCCCAGAATAACAATTCTACCTGATTAATATGATGCTAGTCAGCTGATAGCACTACTTCAGATCTGCTTTGGACTACACACTGCTCAGAACAGTTTCAAGATGGCTAACTGAGATGATCCAGCCTCACAGACTACTCTAGCCCAGACTTAAGACAAACCTGCACTTTCCCATTACACAGAGACCAGGCAACAAATGATAGAGCTACCTATCCCAGTACTTGACATTTAACCCAAATTTTACTTTCAGGATCTCCTAAAGATACTGTCACCCCCAGACAGCAGGAAGTAAATTTAAGAATACAGTGCCCATATTCTCAAGAGGTAGAGTGGGTGGGTTTTGGTAGTTCCATGGATTATGGATATTATAGATATGATAGAATAAAAGGGTAGATTATTGAATCTACTTTAAAAAGAAAAACTGAGGATCTAGATATGAGAAGATAAAAAGATTACTGAATCTACTTTTAAAAAAGCAACTACTAGTTATAAATGTTTTATATTGGATTGAATTTTTGTTTATTATATACAAATTTTGTATATTGATACAAATTTGAGATTAATTTTGTTAAAACATAGTACATACATTTCTAATCTTGTTCAAGGTATTGTACCTATACTTCTTATTTAATAATGTAATACAAATTTCTAGTCCTTGGAAATTATTATTACAAACTGTTTAAGATGATAAGGAAATGTGGGTTAGTAATTAGTTACCTATTATACTCAAACTTGTAGTCACATTAGGTATGTTTTCAAGGTCAAAGATATATTTTAGATAGACAGGTGGTCTTCAAACACTTCAGAGATCTACAGAATATAGCATTTAATATGTTTTAATTATATAAGCTCTCTTTTATGACAGTGAGACATTTCTGTCCCTGGCAGCACCAATCTGCTTCAGAGAAGATGATGGACATTGGAGAAATTCCATATGGAGTTTACTTTCCTTGTGGCAAAAGTTAGCTACTAGGCAAGAAACTGTCCTTGCCTTGAATAATGTCCAGACTGGACAGTCAGGACACAAAAGAAAATGACTGCCAAATTTTGCCAAGATAAGGTAGGACAGCCCTTCAGAATATCCTGCTTCACAGAAATGTCTGTCAGTTTTGCTAGGTCTTTAATCTGAAGATGCATGCCCCAGTGTTACAGAGAAACCTTGGGTGACTGTCCAGGCAGCCAGCTATTTCTGTCATTACTCACATTTTTTGGAAGTCACTTACCTGCACTTCCTGCTTACTTAGCTAATGTTATAAGAAGAGGGTCCCTTGTTAGTCTCAGCCTCCTGGCTAGCTTACACCCAAAATAACTACACAGAAACTGTATTCATTAAAATAATAATAAAATAATGCTTGGCCCATTAGCTCTAGTCTTATTGGCTAATTCTTACATCTTAATTTAACCCATTTCTGTTAATCTGTGTATCACCACATGACTGTGGCTTACCAGCAAGATTCTAACCAGTGTCCATCTCAGGCAGAAGATCCATGGCTTCTTTCTCTGCCCTTCTTCCTCCCAGCATTCAGTTCTGTCTTCTCCACCTACCTAAGTTCCGCCCCATCAACTAGGCCAAGGCAGTTTCTTTATTCATTAACCAATGAAAGCAACACACAAGCAGAAGAAACTCCCACATGAAGTTAATATTTCCTTCTTGGTCTCTGAGAGAGTTGAAGACTAGATAGTTATAGCTTTCCTCGTTTACCTGATGCAGAAAGCAAGTTATAATAGGAAGTAAATTAGGAACAAGGTTTTGGATTCACCAAGATAGGATAGATATGAATTTGTCAAATGCAAATGGACTAAGCATTGTTGATGCATTTATTGCCTGTATATTTTGTATATAGTTATTTTACTTATGTATATAGTTTTTCTTATAGCCCTTTTTATTTTAAACAGAAAGGGGAATTTTAAACAGTAGTGGCATTTCATTTTCTATTTTAATAAATAAAGATTGCCTGAGGGTCAGAAAAGCAAAACAGCCACACAGGCCAGCCTTACAGACTAGGAAGCAATGACACACACCTTTAATTCTAGTAGCCATGCTAGCTTGCCATAGAAATGGGGCAGTAGTGGTGCATGCCCTTAATCCCAGAACTAGAGAGGATTTTAAAATAGGAGGAGACAGCTCTCAGTCTCAGTCTCATTCTGAGATTCCTGGAGGCAGGATCACCATTTTGGACTGAGGTCGAGGTAAGAGCCTGTGGCTGACTGCTTTGCTTTTCTGGTTTTCAGATTGAACCTTAATGCTTGTCTTTGTGTTTTTATTAATCTTGCTACAAGGAGGAGTTGGGGAGATGGCTGTACAATAAGAGTGTTTGCTACTCTTTGAGAGGACCCAAGTTCAGTTCTCAACACCCACATTGGTCTGCTCACAGATGCCTGTTACTCCAGCTCTAATGTTGTCTCTTGGGCACCACAGGCACCTTCACTCATGTGGCACACACAAAAATCCCTTAAAAAGAGCTTTTAGTTAGAATTAATTTGGCAAGTGAGTTTCTTTTTTATGGTTTTAGCTTCTGTATTCTGAGAATTTCTTGCCAGTTCCAAAATAAAATACAAGTTTCCTCATGTTTTTGGCTACTTACTTAATATTTTTGGTGTTGGGCTTTTTGATTGGTTGGTTTTGGGGGGTTATTTATTTTGTTTTTTTCTTGCTTTTTGAGTTTTCAAGAAGACAGGGTTTTGGAATTTACTTTATGGATCAGGTTGCCCTCAAACTCAGATCTGTTTGCCTCTGCCTTCAGAGTGCTGGGATTAAAGGCATGTGCCACCATGCCAGGCAATCATTTTGGTTTTTATATCAAGATACATTGTACATTCTGAGTTATATTTTTGTTTTATGATGTGAGCAAAGGCTTTTATAGTTTTCTTATCAGTGGACATGTCATTCTAATTCTATTTGTTGAGAATATTCCTTTTCTTGTTGAAGTTAGTTAACTATCAGTAGACCACAACTGTGATCTGCTTCTGGATTGTCCTGTTGATCTCTGTGCCTGAATTTTGAAAATACTGTATCATCATGGCATATTTACTTTGCAATAAGTCTTAAAATCAGGAAATGTAAACTCTTGAACTCTTCTTTTTAAATATCACTTTGGCCAGGACTGGTCTGGGGAGCATGTCTTAGTAGGTGAAGTGCTTGCTTCTCAAGCAGGAGGCTTGATTTCAGATTCCTAGCACCACATAGAAAAAAGCCCGGTAAGGCCTTGTGCTTGTAACTCTTGACAGAAGACAGATGGATCAGAGACAGGTGACTACCCAGAGCTTGCTAGCCAGCTGGTCTACCCAATCTTACTGAGCTCCAGGTCCTGTGAAGAGACCCTATATACATACATATGTGTATGCACGTATGTGTGCACACATAAACATAAAGAGCAGTAGAGAGACTTACCTGACCCAACACCTCACCTTGACCTCTGGCCTCCAGATCTTCATGACAGATGGACACACATGTACATATAAACATGGACACATGTATAGTCCTGGTAGTTTGAATTAGAAATGTTCTCCATTGTTTTATGCATTCTGTATAAATTTTACATGCCATATATATGCATATTATATCATACATATCATATATATGATAATAATTAAAGATTGGAAACTAGTACTTGACCCACATTGATGGCACTATTTGGGAAAGTTTAGGAAGTACAACTTTGCTGGAGGATGTATGTCACTAAGGGGAGTCTTTGAGATTTAAAAAAAATGCCTACTTTTAGTTTGCTCTGTCTTTGCTTCATGGTTTCGGGTAAAGCCATGTCTGCTTCATCATGAACTCTGATACCTATAGACCCTTGAGCTGAGATACACTCTCTCTTCCTTGAAGTTGTCTTTGTCCATGGTGCTATCCTTGTTCTTTATAGAACCTGTAGAAGCATTTTATTTCTAAAAAAAAAAAAAAAAAAAAAAGGAATTTTCATTTTGATTGTATTGAAACATGGATCAATTTGGGAAGAGTTAATACCTAATTGAATGTACTAGTTTGCAAATATAACTTTTTTTCGGTTATTTAGGTCCTTTTGGTTGTCTGTAGTTTCAACATTCAGATATTACACCAATTTTGTTTGTGCTTATATTGATAATTTTATGCTATTATAACTATTTTTCTGAGATTTGTTTCAAGTTGTTTATTGCTGTTATATAAAAATGCAGTTGGTTTTTGTTTATTGATTTTGAAGTATGAAGCCTTCTTGTGGTAACTTATTTCATAGATTCATTGGAAGTTCTTTGCCATTGTGGTTAAGGAATATTTTTGTTTGTTTTGATCTGTATATTATCTTCCCCCTTTCCCCTTACTGCACTGGTAGATCTTCCATCACGACTACGAATAGAATGGCAATAGCAGACACCCTTGTCCTCTTTCTGATTTTAGTCTTGCATTATCATAAATTATGATAAAATGTTACTTAGGCCGAGTGTTTGTGTTCTTCTTACAATTTTTGAGTTGAAAATTAACCCCATTATGGAAATATTTGGGAGAACTGGAGTTTTGGGTGTGTGATGTTGCCCCTTGTGGTTAGATTATTACCTTTTTTTAAAAGAGTCCACCAGCCACCTCACCCCCAAATAAAGACACAGTGAAAAAGACTGCAGCCTCTGAACTGGAAAGCAACCCTTTGCCAGGTCAGACCTACTCAGACTTGGGTCTTGAACTGCCTAGAGAGATGACGTGTGAGAAATTAATTTCTGCTGTATAAAAACCACCCAGTCTCAAAGTTTGCTAAGCAGCCTCAATAGAACAAGGCAAGTGACCTTTTGTCATATTGAGTTCATTTCCATTCTCTTGGAGACATTGGATTTTAACTCTGTGTAAGTAAGTATTGAGTTTAGTCAAAAACAATTTTTTATTTTGTGTTTTACTTAGTTTATGGATTTATCTTCTGTAGTTTTTTAAAATATAACAATGTTATTTTCAAATGTGTCACCTTGTAGTTAAACCTTAATTGGTATGTTTTTTTTTTTTTTTCCTTTTTTACCTTTTGTCCATGAGGATACCTTTTTACCGTTTCATTTAATTCTTTTTATTGTGGTAATGCTAGCTTGGGAATACATCTTTTATATTTTCTAAAAAATATTTTTGTGCCATTAGTGTTCTTGATGTTATAAATGGTTACCAGGCTGGCCTCATACTCAGAGCTCAGCCTGCCTCAGCCTCCTGAGTTCTGGAATTTAAGGCATGTGCCACCGCCACCACTTGATTTTAAAGTTACATTTTTTAAATTCACTTACTGTTTGTTTGTTTGTTTTCTCCTGATTTTTGGCATTGGTTTCTTTTCTTTTTTTGTCTTTAATAGTTTGGTTTGGTTTTAGTTTTGTTGTTCATTATTTGTGTTGCTTTTTGCAAAGAACCAGCTTGCTATTTATTTTACTATTTTGTTTTCAGTTTAGGTGGTTCCTATCCATGCTATTTCTATATGCTTTCTTTTCAAAAACACCTTACTAACTTGCTGACTTGAGACCTTTTCTTTCTAACTCCTGTGTTCAGTGCTCACATAGATTTGATAGTATTTTCTAACTTTTTGTATGATTTCCATCCTGATCATACTGATTTGATAAGTGGATATTTGATTTTTTTTTTTTGAGGGGGAGCTTTAATTTGGTTGGTCTTCGTATTTGTTCCATGTATTCTTCAAATCTGTTAGTTTGAATAGAGTGCTCTTTTAAGTGCCAAGAAAGTTGATTGGTTTCCTTTACCTTAATGAGGTGGGTTTTTTATTCTTTTTTGGTTTGGGTTTTGAGTTTTTTGTTGTTGTTGTTGATGATTGTTTTCTTTTGTTTTTGTAGTTATTTTGTTAATCGTTTAGAGAAGACTTGAAGTCTCCAAATATAACTGAGAATATATCTTGTTTCTTTTTACTTACTCTTTTTAAACCTCTTGGTTCACATGGATGTCCAAAACTATTATGTATTGTGGTATATGGACCACATTATTATTAACTAATACCCCTCATCTGAAGTATTCCTCACTCTGAAGCCTGTTTTAATATTAATAAAAATTTTCTATCACTCTTTTGATCAGTGCTTGTGTCATAGATCTTTCCCACCCTTTAATTTTCATTCTTTTCTATTTTAAAGTGTGCTTGCTTTAAATTGCTCATTTTTTAAAAAAGCATTTGTATATGCATATGCCTAATTATATAGATGTGCACTATGTGCATACAGAAGTTCTTAAGTCAGAAGAGGTGTTGGATCCTCTGGAATTGGAGTTATAGACGGGTTACAAACATCATGTGGGTGCTGAGAACTGAGCTCCCTTCTGCAACAGCAGTAAGTGTTCTTAACCACTGCAGAGCTATCTCCAATCCTGCAACTCACTTTTACTAACAATTAATCTTTTCATTGAGATTTTTAGGTCATTTACATTTAATATAGTTATTGGTAGGTGTGATGGCTGTCTTAGTTTAAGCTGTGAAGAGACACCATGACCATAGCAAGTCTTATAAAGAAAACATTTAATTAAGTTGGCTTGTAACATAAGGGCCTGCTTGTTGGGGTTTCTTTCTTGCCCAGTTCCCACAGCCAGTATGTCCCAAAGAAATCACACAGAGAGTCTACATTAATCATAAACTGATTGACCCATTAGCTCAGGCTTCTTATTAACTCTTGAATTTACATTAATCCATTATTCTTATCTATGTTAGCCACATGGCTTGGTACCTTTTTCAGCAGGGCAGGTCACGCCTTCCTTCTTCCATGTCTGGGCAGGACTGTGGAGGAAGCTTCCTTCTTCTCAGAATACTCCTGTTCTCATTGCCCTGCTTCCACTTCCTGTCTGGTTGTCCTGCCAATACTTCCTGCCTGGCTACTGGCCAATCAGTGTTTATTTAAAACATAATTGACAGAATGCAATTGTCCCGTACCAGTGGCTAGATTACAGTTTCAGAGGTTCAGTTCATTATCATTATGGTGGGGAGCATGGTAGTGTGCAGGCAGATATGGTGCTGAAGTTGAAAGTGTTACATCTTACAGGCAACAGGAAGTTGACTGTCACATTGAGAGAAGTCTGCCCCCACAATGACACACTTATTCCAGCAAGACCACACCTCCTAATAGTGCCACTCGCTTTGGGGGCCATTCTCTTTCCAACCACCACAGTGTCTATTTTTGGTTGTCAACTTGACTATATCTGGAATGAGCTATAATCCAGAAATGGAAGGCACACCTGTAAGAGATTTTCTGCTTGGTTTAAAGTGGATGAATCACCTAGTCTGTACCTTTGAGGTTGGAAGTCACATGTCTGATCTGCATCTTAATGTGGTGTGAGGTCTTGATCTTTGATGTGAGAAGACACAAACCTTTAATCTGCTACCATTTTTCCATCAGTGAAAGGGTCTTATTTATTCAATCTGTTTAGGTATTATACATATTATTTTTGTTATTCAGAATTTTCTGAATAACAGGGGAACAAAACTTATATATATGGGATTAACTGACGTGGGATTTCCCTCTGAATGCTGTGGATACCATTATTGAATAAAGAAACTGCTTTGAGCCCATTGCAAAGCAGGGCAGAGTAGGCAGGGAAAACTAAACTGAATGCTTGGAGGAAGGAGACAGAGTCAGAGAGAAGCCATGTGGCCCTCCCAGAGACACACGCTGGAATTTTACCTGGTAAGCCACAGCCACATGGCAATACACAGATTAATAGAAATGGGTTAAATTAAGATGTAAGAGTTAGCCAATAAGAAGCTAAAGCTAATGGGCCAAGCAGTGATTTAATTAATACAGTTTCTGTGTGGTTAATTCAGGGCTGGGCAGCTGGGAATGAACACAACAAATTGCCATGCCAACATGGGGTTGACTACATCCACATAAAACCTGAAAAAGCTTGGAAAGGAATTCTAGACACAGAAAAACAAAGTTTATCTGCATTTTTTTCCCCAGCTGGCATTGTGCAGCAGCTCCCTTAAGAGAAGTTTTCCTGATTCAGCGGTAACAGGAACAAAAGCCACATAGCTTCATGGCCCATGATGCCAGCACTAACTCTGGCTCTTTCAGGAAGCCAACCACACGAATGGGGTCATGGGCAGCATGCTGCAAGTTACTTGGCAACAGCATGGGCCAACTGGTTATCAGAGTTGAGGTAGTGAGGATGGCTCCCACTCAACAGTCTCAGGCACTGAATGGACTTCTGCCATGTTAGACTGGACGGAGCAAGCAGGTAGGGCTGTATTTCCCCTAGCAATGCCGCAACTTAGGTTCTTAAGAAGCACTTAGCATTTTAAGAAGCTATCCTGGTCAGAAAAGAATTAACAGATACACAATAAGGAAAGATTCAGTCATAAAAGACTTCTAAATAAGACACTGTGTGTTTTCCTTGGGAAAGAGAAGAAAAAGAGTATAGAGAGTTAGCAAAAGAAATAAATTGTTTAAAAAAACAAATTATTTAAAGAGACAGAGTACAGACAGTCATAGATTAAAGGAATAAAAACAATAAAATATTAAAAAGTAATAAAGACCAACCATATAAAAATGGACACTGATAAACAGATAGTCTGGATTATGTATATTATTGTGTTTTTGTTGAATTTTTTGACTGTGAAAGAGCTAAGTCCAGAGAGACATTTCATTGTATGGGCTGCTAAGATAAACCAACATAGATATTTTAAAAGTTTCTTGACTTCAAAATTTGGGTCTGAGGATATGCTGCTTTGGAAAAGAAGTTCGTCTTTTGTTTCCATAGAGGATGAGAACCTGTGGAATCCTTCCAAACTAATGTGGTTTGATGGACTAAGACCCTCTGAAAGGTCGCCATGAATGTCCCCCAAAAGTTACTTTGCCCAACAAAAAGCAGGAAGCAGTTTTCCAAGAACCACTCTCAAATTCCCAAATATTGTTTATAAATATTTCTTTACATTTAAAGGGGGATATGCTATAGAGATTTGCATTGGTATAGATCTTGGTTTATTGATACAAATTTGATCAATTTTGTTATATGTATATTTCTGCTCTTGATTAACGTTTTGTGTTCAGCTCATTTAAAAATGTAATGTTTAATTAAGAAATAGGTTAATAGATAATCATCTATAATAGTCAAGCTTGTAGTCATGTTACTTAGATTTTCTAGATGTACAGAGATGTATTTCAGATTGATAGTTATTTTTCAAACCTTTCAAAGAGTAACAAAATATGGCATTTAAGAACTTACGACTTTTTATGACAATGAGACACATCTGCTCCTGGCAACACCAATAACTTCAAGAGGTAGATGGACATCAAAGAGGCTCCTTATGGAGTTTGTTAACAATTTGGGCAAGAAACTGCTCTTGCTTGGACTGCTTCATGGTATGCTGTAAAAACTGGACATGCAGGCACCACAGAAAAATGACTGCTGAACTTGCCTAAAGGTGAGATGGTCCTTCGGGGTTCCTGCTGCACTAAAGAGTCTGCCAGGCATTCTGCAGAACACAGAAAAAAGTGACAAACTGCCAGCATAGGCGGAACTGTCTTTGAAATTTTCTGCTTCATGGAAAAGTCTGCCTGATACTATGGGCCTGTAGGCTGAAGATGGATACCCCGATGTTACAGAAGAACTTTGGGTGACTGTCTAGGCAGTGAGATGTCTCTTTCAATTCTAGAGTTTTGTTTTGGAAGTTGTTTACAATGCACTCCTATTTTCTTAGGTAATATTATATCCTTCTGTAGTCTTTGTTGGAGTTGAAGAATATATATAGTTTTCCTTAGTTATGATGAAAGATAAAGTAGATTACTATGTTAAAGTTAAAACTTTCCTTTTTATTTAGACAGAAAAGGAGAGGTGATGTGGGATTCCCCTTTGTATGCTGTGAATAACATTATTGAATAAAGAAACTGCTTTGAGCCTATAGCAGAGCAGGGCAGAACAGAAGTAGGCGGGGAAAACTAAAGTGAATGCTGGGAGGAAGGAGGAGGAGTCAGAAGGCATGTGGCCCTGCCAGAGACAGATGCCAGAACTTTACTTGGTAAGCCACAGCCACGTGGCAATACACAGTTTAATAGAAATGGTTAAATTAAGATGTAAGAGTTAGCCAATAAGAAGCTAGTGATTTAATTATTACAGTTTCTGTGTGGTTATTTTGAGACTGAGCAGCCAGGAACGAACAAGTGGCCTGCTACAACAATTAATAGCTAGTTCATTAATAGCTGTCTACCAACTAAAGGCCCAAGAATCCAGTTAGTTGTTCCATTCACAAGGCTGGATGTCTCATCTATACACTGGAATCCCAAAGAAGTAGGCTGTAATGCCAGTGAAAGAATGAACCAAAGCAAGAACAAACAGGCAAAGAAAGCAAGCTTTCTTCTTCCATAACCTTTATATAGGCTTCCAGGAAAAGGTGTGGCCCAGATTTTGAGGTGAATTTTCCTACTTCAGAAGATCCATACTACAAGTTGGTTTTGTCACTTCAAATGACTTAAGAAAAAAATTTTTAAAAAAGTCCATCATAGTTGTACCCAGCCACTTGTGTTTTAGTTAATTCCTGGTGTTGTGGAGTAGACAGACAAAAATAGTTTCTTAGATAATATAACAGACACAGTGTTTTCAAATAAAATCAAAACAGGACATTTTAAATTCAGTAGTTTACGGTGGGCATTTTTTTGTTCCTTACCCATGCTTGTCTTTCTGTTTTTTTTTTTTTTAAAGTTTGTATAGCTTCTCTGGAGCTAATGTCATAATATCTTAGATAAAGTGATGGTCTATCTCAGCTACTAACGGGAAGATTTCAGTCTATTGCTTCCTTGATCCTCGTTACAGCAGCACACACACACACACACACACACACACACTTTTAATTAGAACCATATAAAAATTCTCAAAGCATTTGTAATGAATAGTTATCACAAATAGAACATAGTCATACTAATTCTTGAGGAAACTTATCTATTCAGAAAAAAAAATCAGAAGCTAAACACTCCCTGTTTACTTTAGGAACAAACCCAAAACTGGTAAATGAATCATTTAATCCTGACCCATAACTATAATATTTCTGTGTCCCTTCTCTCTGTTCTAGTTTTCATACTCGAGAGTGGTCTGGAAATAGATAACACTGTCAAAGGTAGTTGATTATAGTGGCATCAGATAAAGTAGAGAAAATTAGTATATAAAGGGTCATTACAGTCTGTATCAAGAACCATTATTGAAAGTAATAAAGAAAAGGGGAACAAGAGAATTCAAACAACTTTAAATTGTTACAGAGTATAGGAAAGTGATTTAAATATATTAGTCCGTGGAATGAAAATATAGAAGAAAGTTTTAAAAACAAAAGATTAGTCCATGTTGGTCAAATATAGAGATAATAGGAAAGAAAACAGATATCTTTGTGACACTGAGGTCTGTTCATTAAAACAGTTCAGCTACTGTTATGAAGGAGAGAAATTTAGTAGCCTGCCACCAAGTACATCCTTATTAAGACAAGATCCCAAATAGTGCACAGAGAAAAATGTAGGCTTTTTTCCCCGTACTGTTGAAACAGTAGTAAATTACTTTAATATTTTCCTAATAGTAATAAATATATTAGGAAATAATACCTTCTGGGTTTACAGGAGTAAGTTTGGGTTTTAACAATACTAAATTGTGATAGACTAATGAGGATATTTTATGACATGCAAAAAAATCAGTTTGCCTTCTCCATAAATTCTCTGAAATAATTATTTGAGTATATTGTACTAAAGGGGAAAATGGGAGGTAAGGAGGAAATACAATTCAAACCAGGTGTCTCAATTCCACGTGCAGTGAGAAGATACCACAACACTAATATGTAATGGGCCTTGAAAATAAGTGCATTTAGATCAAGATATTGAAAGCTTTCCATGAGTTTGTTTGTTTTAGACAGTATCTCACTATATAGTTCTTACTGGCCTTGGTATTGGATGTGTAGACCAAGCTGGTCTCAAACTCAGTGATCTGCCTGTGATTAAAAGTGTGTGCTACCACATCCAGCCATGAGTATCTTTAAGAGATGCTGGTACATGAAAATGATTTCTATTCTGATTCCTCCCCTCTCATCTACAGTCCTATTGGTCTTTGGCAGACACCATTCTCCTAGTGGTACTTTAACACTATCTCCAGTGCCGTCTTTCTTGCCACCTACTAGCTGGTTTATTTATTTTTACTTTGGGCATATATCTGCTATTCCGTTGAGAATGGAGACAATAATTGAGGTGGAATAAATTCGTATGCATTAGCTAACTCTGTTCAGAACATCTGAGGGTTAACAGGAGTCACATGAGTAAAGTATATAGTCACATGGGTAAGCTGCACAGAGAGGGAAGCTGCAGATAGCAAAAACATATTTTTACTTAGAGGGCTATAAACAAAAAAAGCCAGTTGTAATGAATAATTTGAAGTAACATGCCCTGGAAGGGCATGAAAGCATAATCAAAGAAGAGTTCCTTGTTTTTGAAAAACTAAGGTCACAAGACTCTTGTTTTGGTTCCTTGGAGTTTTCTCACAAGCACCCAGTAATCTTACGTCTCCATTTTTAGACCATGTTCTTCATCCCCTCCTTTTTAAAATGCAGAATACCCAGAGTGGTTTTGATTTGAGATGCTGTAGATAAATGTAGTTGCCATTTGATGCATGAGTATCCTATAAGGAAGCAAATTACAAACATAATATTTGAACAGTGAAAGCATTGTTTGTAATATTCTTCCACCAAGAACAGGGACCCAAACTATGTCCAGCACTGTTGTTTACATCATTATATCGATCAGCAAAATCTAGAAAATAGCTTAAAAGAGACCCATATAATTAGTAGTTCTTGTCTCATAGTACATAAGTCCATATTTGACCTTTAATAGGAATATACCCTTTAATAGTTGTTCTCTTCTTTAGGATAAAGGTCTATGACATGTATTTATTCCCTATTTTATTTTTTTCTATACTGTAGTTTTAGGTCAGCAGATACATCCATTCATTTTATATGTTGTTATGTTCTCAGGTCTGAAAATAGTGCTTGGAACATGTTAGAATATAGCCTGTTCTAAGAAGACTGGATAAAATATTTGTGATGTGAACTTAAATCTGTGATAATTCTTAAAGATTGCCATGTACTACACAGTGATGTGTGAAGTCGGGTTAGTTCAGACTTTCTTAAGAAAGTGATGTTAATGTGAACCTGTATATTTTGACAGCATGATAAAGTTATGATTTTATACTTTCATTTGATTTCATCCAGCTACATTAGAAGATGACATGTTCCTCAGATTTGTTGTTTTTATAAATGAGTATAAATATGTGCTCTCTGATGTATGCTTGTGTTTAAGTAACAATAGTCAGGCATAACAACCCATTTGCAGAGTGTTTTTTTAATAAGTTTGTGTTAGTGGTAGAAAATTACTGGTGGTTTGTGTACTCAAATATTAAAGTGTTTAAGAAAAATCAGCTTCTGCTAAACTTAAAAAGCCTTCAGCTTCTATAATAGTAAATGTATTAATTTCAAATGAGAAGTTGTTTTTTTGTTGTTGTTAACTGATGTGTTAGTCTTTGCTGGTTTAGACTAGATTCTGGGGTTAAATTACCTGATCATAATTGATAAGGACATCATTACCTGTATACTTGAAAATTTTAAATTTCCTATTAAATATTTTTAAGGTAAAAGTTATATTTTTAAACTTAATGAGTGCTAAGTGAACTTATGCAAAAGCTTAAGCCAGCGTGGTATAGTAAGCTCCAGTATAGCTAGGTCACTATTTTATTATATCACTGTTGCTGTGATAAAACAGTGACCAGAAGTAGTGTGGAGGAGGAAAGGGTTTATTTGGCTTACAGGTTGCAGTCCGTTGTTGAGGGAAAATAACCAGGCAGGAACTGAATCTGAGACCATAGAGGAAAGCTGCTTACTGGCTTTTCACAGCTTGCTCAGTTTGCAATCCAGGACCACCTGCCCAAAGATGGCACTGCCTATAGTGGCTGTGCTCTCAACATCCATCATTAATCAAGGAAATTCTCCTAGATGTGCTCATAGGTCAGTCTGTTGTAGACAGTTCCTCAGTTGAGGCTCCTTTTTCTCAGATATCTAGGTTTGTGTCTAATTACATGGATACTAACTAGCAGTGCTGCATTTTCCAATCAGTTCTTCAACAGCATATTTGATTATTTACTTAAAAGTTCTGTGTATAATTGTTTGTAGTTTTTGTCTCTTTGTTTATTGTTATTTTTGTCAGATAAAGTTATATTTCTCTAAGTGAATAAAAGGCCAACAATCTCCACCTGCATCAATTTTGCCATTTTTTGTTTTATTCTTTTATTAATAATATTTTGTTCAATCCATTGTTTCTTTGTAGGAATCGTTTGTAACTTATTTGCTGTATAAGTAAAAACCAAATCACATCTATAATTCTACTGAGCTGGGAGCATAGACGCTGCCATATATGTCACAGTACATTGAAAAAGAACCATCAGGTAAGGAAGATAGGTGTTTATTCTTCTATATTAAGGATTTTTTTGGTTTCTTGGGTACTTTAAATAGACTATGTGGAGCCAGGCATAGTGGCTCACACTTTTAATTCCAGCACAGGCAGGTAGATCTCCATGAGTTCAAGGCCAGTTGAGGCTATATAGAGAGAACTTGTTTCAAAAAAAAAACAAAAAAAAAAAAAAGAAAGAAAGAAAAAAGAAAAGAAGAATATATGTGATTTGTTATATCCTCTGTTAGTTGATTTTATGAAAAGACTGATTTTACATCATCTATAGCTATTTAATATTTATAATGATTAATTTCTAACTTAATATAAAACACCCCCTCATTTCTAGCATATGTTCCATTTTGGAGACTCTTCTTTTGGAGTAGTAGTTACAGATGTTGATTCTTATATTTTTGAGACAAGTGATTAAATACTTTTTTTTGTAACAAAGTGTCACTGTGTAGCTTAGGCTGTCCTTCAGTTTACCATCCTTGCCTTAGTGCTGGGGTTTTAGGTACACATCCCTCATGCCTGACTTCCTAACATTTGTTTTGAGTTTTGAAATAGATAGTGGTTACCATCTAAATGTTTTCGAAGGGATTAAAAAATAATATAACATTTGATAACATTTAATAAATACAAGGTTGTCATTTGTACTTTGAAATGATTGTTTTGCTTTAATACATAACAAAAATAGAAAACCTTATATTGACTGTACTATGCACTGTGAGGAAATACCCTATTCTTACGTAGAATATATAATAAATAGTTGCCTAAGCAAGCTTAATATATTTTTGTGTAATACTGTACTGTTTAATAAAAATTGAATAATATTCAAGTTTACATGCTGGGGCTTTTCTTAGCTTGATTTATATCATCCATTTGTATTTTGGAGATGGAATAGCACGTGTTTGATTTCTTCTATGACTGTTTCCTTCCAGAGAATTTTATCTGACCCTTGGCTTCAGGTCCTAACTATTTAGTTGTTTCTTGTCATCCCTGCAACACTTAAACAGGACACCTGTTCAGTGGTATATAGTTTAGTAAATAGTAGCATATTTGTTGAAGCACTTTTTTCCCAAACTTGTTGCCATTGTAAAAGTCCTGACCTTCTTTAATTTGTATTTTCAGTAATGGACCAAGAATCCAACAAGGCAGCTTGGCCTAAACCAGCAGGAGGATATCAGACTATTACAGGCAGGAGATATGGAAGAAGACATGCATATGTCAGTTTTAAGCCATGTATGACCAGGCATGAAAGAAGCTTAGGTCGGGCTGGTGATGACTATGAAGTATTGGAACTTGATGATGTTCCAAAGGAAAATTCCTCAGGTATGTAGCATGGAGTCAATTAAGGGCTATTATTTTAAAATGTATGTTTTTGATAATAAATATAGTATAGTTTCTTTCTATTTGGAAATTTTTATTGTATTTAATAGTAGTACCATATACATTAAATATAGAAAATTCAACATGACCAGTCACTAAAGTATGACTGATTGTTATGGCAGTGATCACACAACCACATCCATCAGCTAATTCCTCTCCCAAGCCTTTGTCTTATTTTTAAATCTCTTCTGTTTTTACCTTTATAGCAGAAGTGACTGGATATTACTTTTCCACTCACAAACTTTGCTGAGCTAGGGGAGTTTAGGGTTTTGTTCTCAGTGCCTTATTTTGAAAGGTAGACCAGGCCAAGACTTGAATGTGAACTGAGAGTGTTTGTCCCTGCATACTATATTTAAGTAATTCGTAACTTCCTCTGAATAATTTAGCTTAACTTACTTATTTTTTCCATTATTTTGTAAAACATAAACACCAAAATTTCTTATAATAGTTATTCAGTTAAGCCTTCTTAATTATTCAGTGGTTTGAAATATTATATACAGATTTCCTATACTGTAGTTACATAGTTACATATAAATATATAAAATCTTCTAGTTTCATTTTTCTGGTTCTAAGCAAATTGGATAATTGTAGAATATCTTCTCTATCATTTGTAGATCAGAATCTGATGAATGATGAAGTTATTCCAATAAAGAGTCTTTTCTGTTATAAATTAAATTTCATTTTTTTTGATTTATGCATTTGGTTATAACAAATTTCAGTATCTTTGTAAAACTAATAATAAAAGACAAAGTTGAAAATAATTATAGATTTGATTTTCAAGTATCAGAATTTTGACAAAGTATGGTAAATTGAATCAGTATACGCACTTATTTTTAAGTTGTATCTCTAATACCTAAATTATAAATGTATTAACAATACATTTTAGACATAGAAATCTGATGCATGTCTAGGAAGTTAGATGTAATTTTTTAATTAACATCGAAATACAGTTAAAATCTTATTTCTCTGGGGATAAAATTATATTTGTCATAAGGGTTTTTTGAGAATTTTAGAAATTTTGTAGAGTAATTGGAGAACAGATTATTCTGACTGCTTTTGTTTCTATTTGCTTTTTTTTTTTTTTGTCATAGAAAAGATTTTTGATACTGGGACAGGTTTTTAAAAAATCTGTAAAAAACACAAGGATGGGGTAATGAGAGGCTGTCCAGGGGCAGAACTGAATTTGCAGTGTAACCAGTCTGACTGTAGTAAAGTTAGGGGATATAGAAATATCAGCATATTGTCAAATAGATCATTATTTTCATGAAATGATATTATATAAAATTTTATCTAAATTAATCCCTCCAAAATGCTTTCTTCTGTTTCTTTTTATAAAGGTTCCATTTCATTGGATCAAGTCCATCCTTCTTTACCCAATGAACCTACTTTTGAAAAAACTGAAACAGAAATTTCCACTCGTGGTCCAGCACTGAATCAAACCACTGAGAGCAGTCCATCCATTACCCCAGTATGCCATAGTGAGGAAGTCAGGGAGCCCTTAGAAAGGAAAAGGAATCTCCGTAGTCACGCTGAGACCAAGTGTAGTCCAGCTCTTTATAATGTCTCAAGTGTCCAAAATGGAATTGTGTTGGTTTATGCTGACTCTAATGATCCAGACAACAGATGTGATGAGAATAATGACTCCCTTCAGCTTTCTGCAGAAGCTGTGGAAGGTGGTAGATGTCAGGAAGTATTAAGCAATACAGTATTTGAGCTGGAAAATGGAGAGGCAGAGGTGTACACTGATCTTTCCCCACCTGTTCCCTCTCTCAACTGTGAAATAAGCGATGAGTTTGAAGAGCTAGATTCAACACCTTTAGAGAAAAATTCTACTGGTGATGCTGAGCTTGTCCATCATAATGGGCAGGAGTTCAAGAGGTCTTCTGAAGACATTGTTAGGAAGAGGCAACAAGATAATGCTGATCGGGAAAGACAGAGAGAAAATTCAGCTGAAGATGTAGACTGTGGTCCAGGGCATATTTGTAGTGAACACAATATTAATGACAGAGCCAACCACCATGGAAGTTGTCTTGAGCAGGTAGTACGGCCCAAAGTTAGAAAAGTGATAAGTTCGAGCCAGGTGGACCAAGAAATGGGTTTTAATAGACATGAGGCTAAACAAAGAAGTGTTCAGAGATGGAGAGAGGCTTTAGAAGTTGAGGAATGTAGTTCAGATGATCCCATAATAAAGTGTGAAGACTATGATGGAGACCATGAGTGTATCTTCTTGACTCCACCTTACTCAAGAGTTGCACAGAGGGAAACAGAACATAATTGTGCAACATCAGAAAATGGAGCCACAGCTTCAGGAAGGCAAGAAACTCGGGATAATTCCTTTTGGAATGGCTGCGGAGATTATTACCAACTCTACGACAAAGATGAAGACAGGTAAGCTTCATGCAGTATTTGGTTGATCTGTGTATTAAGGCAGATATTCTTTTCTTTTAAAAAAGATTTTATGTTCATTATACAAAGTATAACATTCTCACGCATGTACATCTTGAACTTTACATGATTTTCATGTATTAGCCTGCCTTTCCACCTTGCTGGTTACCTTTCTATTTCACGTCCCCCTTCCACTTTCACGTCTAGATTCTGCACAAGAGAAGGCATGGAGTGGTTGTCTTCTGGGTCTGATTTGCTTTGCTTTCTTTACATGATAGTCCCCAGTTCCATCTGGTTCTCTAAAATGCAATCCATTTTTCTTTATAAATGAACAAAACTATGTTGTATATGTACATTACATTTTCTTTATCTGTTTGTATGGTTGATGAAATCTGGTCTGATTTCTCAATTTGGCTGTTGTGAATAGTGTTTATAGAGCCAGTGAGGTAGCTCAGTGAGTAAAGGTGCTAACTGCTAATCTGAGCCTGGTAACCTGAGTTCAATTCCTGTGTTTCACAAGGTGGAAGGAGAGAGTTGGTTCCCAGTAGTTGGTCTCTGACCTCCACACATGCACTGTGGCACACTTCCATCTACCTACACATGTGTAGTGGAATTTCAGTTGTATTTTAAGAAATAAAGCTTGCCTGCTAATTGGGAAAGTAAAACAGCCACATTGATCAGCCTTACAGCTGTGCAGGGGTAACACATATCTTTTAATCCTAGTAGCCACACTAGTTGCTATAAATAAATGCAATATTAAAGTTTAAATAAAATAGTGCTGACATAAGCAAATGTTCAGGTTCACCATGATATGCTGACTTAGATTCCTTTGTATATTTATACCCAAGGTTTGGTCATATTATAGTTCTGTTTTCAAATCTGTTGAGAAATCTTCATACAGATTTCCACAGTGGCCATACAAATTCCCATTCCCATTAGCAGTGGACATGGGTTCTTCCCTTTGTGCATACTCCCTGCCATCAGTTGTTTGTTTTCTTGCATGCAGCCATCTGACTAGGAAATAGACTCTTGTTTTGTGTTTCCCTGGTAGCTAAGGATGCTAAACCTTTTAAAATATTCTTTGGTCATTTGTAATTTTGAGACATGCTTATTCATTTCATTTGGCCATTGTTTATACTAGCATTATTGTTTCTGTGTGCTTGCTTTTCTACATTAATCCCCTATTGGATGTTAGCTGGTAAAGATTTTCCTCATTTTGTAGGCTCTTTACTCTGTTAAGTGTTTTATATTGTGCAAAAGCTTTATATTGTCATGCAGTTCTACTCATCACAAAGTCCTTGCCTATTCCGATACCCTAAAGTGATTTGCGTCTGTTTTTATTAAGGGTAGAGATAGGAATCAACTTTGACTGTTGTCCAGGTGGAAACTCAGTTTCTCCAGCTCTGTTTGAGAGGCTGCCTTTTCTCCAGGGGATGCTTTTGGCTTCTTTGTCAGAATCAGGTGGCCATAGCTGATGAGTTTGTTTCTGGGTTCCCTGTTGTATTCTGTTGGTCTGCATGTCTGTTAACAAAGTGCTCTATCAATAGTAAGGTGTTTAATAATAGGCTGTCTTGTGTGATAGAAAGTAGACATCTTGGTGATCATATATTCTGAGTATGAACCATACATGGAAACTGCAGAATATTTTGCTTTATTTGAGGCATTTTAGTTATTTATGGACATTAGACTTTTAGATGCATAATGATTATTACAAAGAGTTTACATCCTGATTATTTTAACTGTATTTTAATGAATAAAATGCAAAGTATAAATTTATTGTATTTTTTAAAATCTGTGTTAAGACAGTCTGTTTAAAGAGTAATTAAGGTCACTTTGATTGGCAATACTGCATTACTTTTGTTAATAATGTCACCCATTTCTTTATTGGGTCCTTGTTCTCTCTTCCTAAGCTTATTTATTTCTTTAAAAATTAATTTCTATGTATGTTGGTATAGAACTGTAATCCTATCATTCATGAGATGAGGTACAAAGATCATGAATTCAAGGCTAGTCTGGCCTACATAGGGAGACCATATTTCAAGCAAAAATTCTCATTGGCAGTTGTATGTGGTAGGTACTATTTTTCCTCTGTTCACAGATGAGGAAACAGGTCTAGAGAATTAACTAATTGGTATGTCATAAAGTATGTAAGTATTAGATCTGGAATTTGATGCCTTGAACTCTGAGGCCATATTTTCTATGATTGTACTGTTATTGTCAAGACTTTCTAATTGCTTTTCAACCATAGATTTCTTCCCCATTCCCCAAGCATGAAACAATAAATGGTGGAGGCAGGAGAAATTTTTTGAATAGCTGCTTTGTTTTTATTGCCAGAGTCCAGATTTTTATAAATCTTCTTTTGGTTTTTCAAGACAGGGTTTCTCTGTAGCTTTGGAGCCTGTCTTGGGACTCGCCCTGTAGACAGGCTGGCCTTGGCCTCTGCCTTCTGAGGAATGGGATTAAAGACAGGCACCACCATCACCCGGCTTTATAAATCTTTTAAATCAAGTTGTAATCCCAATAGTACTCAGTTATGCACATACTTTATGAACTATTAAAAATAGTATTTTACCTTGAAAGTAGTTTGAGGAGAATTTACTAGTGTGGACTTATTGTTCCTTGCTTTGTTTCATTTTTTTAAATCAAGAGAAAAGTCTGTTTTTACTCTCAGGATTCAGTACATAGTTGTTAACAAAAAAGAGATCAGATACAGAAGGAGACAAGGAAACTTGGAGAAAAGGAATAATGGGGAAAACATCAACTTAGGTTTAGAATCTGCCATATCACAGAAAAATAAATGTTGAAATAGATCAAGAAAGTGGAAGACGTACAAACTCAGTGTCAACGTCTCTCTCAAAACTAATCCATAGATAATAGACCTCTATTCAGCCATCCCCAGATACTTTCTACTGCGCTGTGTTTGACAGTGATTTCATATAGAATGTAGGTTTAATTAGGACGATGCCTATATAGTTAATAGCAGAAACATAAATGAGTAGATGACACTGTTATAAATTATAACTAATAGATTGACATATGCTACAAAAATAAGTGGCATAAGTTCCTGGTTTCTAAGAGTCAGAAATTGCTAGAAGACATACAGCATACAGAACTGTAATAACTAAATCCACAATGCTCTGACTAAGCTCTAGATAAACAGATTTCTTAGGAGAGTAGAAGATAATCAAGGTTCATATTGATTTGTAAGAACTGTTGTTTAAGTTGAGAGTAAAGTTATTTCTCAATTTATATGTATCAATTGGAATCCATGGTCTTTTATTCAAAATCCACAAAGTTTCAAAATCATGAGTTGGCCATAAAGCTTGATCTGAAATGAACTGGATTGAAACTAAAATGAGACACTTTCAAACAATCATATTTTGCTGTAGAAGTATTTATATGTTTGGTAACTATTTGTTGGCCTGGATTCTTATGAGCTTGCGGGAAAAGATTTAAATTCTAAAACATTCAGCCCCAAGATATTTTTTATTTGATTATCTACTTTAGATTATTATTAAAGAGAAATAACTTTGACAGTGTAAGGTTGCTAGTGTTTTTTTCATAGATACACATTACTTGAAGAAAATTATTTAACTTGTCTGTGTCTTATCCACTGTGGACCCACTAATCAAACCAAAATAAAATCCCTTAAGTTTTACTTGCTTTACAAGTGAAACTCTTAAAATATTTTCTCTAATCAACCCTCAAACAATATATAGTTGTTTTCATGGGTTCTGTTTTTTTAAAAGGTTCGTTGTTGTTGTTGTTTTTCCCCAAGTTGTAGGAAATCTAGGGGAATTTTAAATGGTTTTAATATTAAATATTAAAAATAATATGTCTTCTTAGTATATTTAGAAATGATGTATTATGAACAATGATAGATTTTTGTAAATACAATGAACAGTAGGAGAAACATTTAGTGTTAATAAAACCTTTCCTTTCAACTCTGTTGCAGTGTATTGACTGGTAGAACTTGTAGTCGGGTGTGCAGGAATGATGGAGTTAAAACACCCTGAAATACTATAATAGGTTAAGTTGTTTATTTAAGACTCACAGAAATTGGGCATGGAGGCACACTCCTGTAACCCCAGCACTTGGGAAGTAAAGGTAGAAGATCAGGAGTTCTTGATTTTCTTTGGCTATGTAGTAAGTTGAGGCCAGCCTGGCCTGCATACGATCCTGTCTTTAAAAAAAAATTACAGAATTCTGAGGGATAATGTGTCTACTTTATACTCCAATTGTATTTTTGTAAGATTTAAAATATATTAAAGGATTGAAATAATTCAGTTCTATTTCTTGCTCTTTTTATATGACTCTGTTAAAGTATTTGTTACCAGGATGCCTAGTAATCTGATAGCCATAGATTCCAGTGTAATCTGACCCTCGCTCATCTACATGTTTACTCTCTGTGAAGCTCTAAGAAGAGAAAAAGGGAAATAGTGACCACTTTTCTGAAGTGTCTTGAGAAGGAAAGGAAAGGATACAGAACTTAGAGTCTGTGAAAACTTTTTTAGAGTAACTCTCTCCTTTGTAAAACTTATCAATGATATACTTGAAGATATTTTTGTTGTGTTTGTATTATAAAGGTAACATAGAACATTTATCAAGACTACAACTAAAATTCATTTGGACACTATTAGCTATGTTAAGCTGACTACTTTAAAATAATAGGTAGCTCACCAGGTAAGAACATTTGTTGCTCTTGCAGAGAACCCAGACTCAGTTTCAACAAACACTTAGTGACTCACAACCATCTATAACTCCCAATTCTAAGGGATTGACACCCTCTTCTGACCTGTGTAGGCACCAGGTGTGCTTGTGTATAGATAAATATCAGGTAAAAGCTAAATACACATAAAATAAATAAAGGATTTGATTACTGTGTGGTTACTGTCTTCCCTGAGAAAGTCTTAAGTGATCTCTTAATAATATCAGAACACTACAGTCTGTAGGATAAACTTTTCTGCCAGTAGCATTATTCTGTGCTGTTTCACAGACCTGGAATCAGACCAAAGGTTAACACTTTGAAATATACCCTGAGACCTGTAATAACTGAGCACAAGAGTTAAGTTAGGGAGAGGAGGGGAGGGGAGAGGGAGAACACAGGACAGAGAACTAATTTTTAGTAATACTAGCACATTTTAACCTTGGGCCTTACTGTTTTGAAGAAACATGCTGTCTGCCATTTCTTTTTCTCTCTCTCAAGTTTTTTTTTTTTTTTAAAGAAAACAAACTATCTTTTTCATTTTACATATCAATCTCAGTTCGCACTCCCTCCCCTCCTCTCATTCCCTTCACCTTTCCCCCTTAACCCCCCATTCACTCCTCAGAGAGCGTAAGGCACATTGCTTTGGGAAAGGACCAAGGCCCTCCCTACCATATCTAGACTGAGCAAGGTATCCATCCAAAGAGAATAGGTTCCCAAAAAGCCAGTACAAACAGTAGGGATAAATTCTGGTGCCACTGCTAGTGGCCCAGCAGTTTGCCCAGCCATACAACTATCACCCACATTCAGAGGGTCTAATTTGGTCCTATGTTGGTTCCGTCTCTGGCTGGCTGGAGTTGATGATCTCCCATTAGATCAGGTAAACTGTTTCAGTGGGTGTCCCCATCATGGTCTTGACCTCTTTGCTCATATTCTCATTCCTTCCACTCTTCAACTGGACCTTGGGAGCTTAGCCCAGTGCTCCACTGTGAGTGTCTACCTCTTTTTCCATCAGTTGCTGGATGAAGGTTCCATGGTGACATTTAAGATATTCATCTTTCTGAGTACAGGCCCCCTCTCCTCTATTGCTTAGGGTCTTAGCTGGGGCCATCCTTATAAATTCCTGAGAATTTCTCTAGTGCCATGTTTCTTGCTAGCCCCATAATGGCTCCCTCAATCAAAATATCTCTTTCCTTGCTCTCATCTCTGTCCTTTCTCCATCTCAACTATCCCATTCCCTCAAGTTCTCCTCCCCCTCTCCTCTTCTCCTCCTCCTCTTCCCCTTTCACCTTCCCTTTGCCCCACCCCCACCCCTCATGCTCCCAATTTTGTCAGGCGATCTTGTCTACTTCCCCTTTCCTGGTAGATCTATGTATGTTTTTCTTAGGGTTCTCCTTGTTACTTAGCTTCTCTAGCTAGGGTCATGGACTATAGGCTTCTTATCCTTTGCTTTACAGCTAGTATCCACTTATGAGTGAGTACATTCCATGTTCATCTTTCTGGGTCTGGATTACCTCCTTCAGGATGGTTTTTTCTAGTTCTATCCATTTGCATGCAAATTTCAAGATGTCGTTTTTTTTTTCTTACCACTGAGTAGTACTCCGTAGCACTTCAGACTTCTTTAAGAGATCTTCCTGTCACTAGGACTTAATCTTAAAAGGTTAAAGCAAAACATAAACACCTTAACATAGAGGAAAACTTTCTGAGACAAATAATTTTGAGTCATGCCTGGAGTTCAGCTGCATAGGAAGCCAAAGCAGGAGGATTGGAAAAGTCGCAGGCCTGCATGGGATACTGAGTAGTGAGTTCAAGGCCAAACTGGCTACTTAGCAGGACCCTACCTCAGCATACAAAATAGAAATGGGGTGGAGGTACAGCAGAGTTGGAAAGGCGTGCTTTGTATATGTGAGGCCCTAGGTTTAATCCCTATAACCACACGAATACAAACCAAAACCAAAAAAAAAAAACCAAAAACTGCTTTTGTTGATATTGTTGGGAAAATAAAATGCAGATTAGCCTTTTTAGTTTAGTTTGATGTATTAAAAGGCCCCAGACTCTGTTACAGGTGTTGTATAAATAGATACTAATTCTCTCCGTTCCCATGGTGATCACTGAGCCTTACAGTGAAAAGGACAGAATACACAAGCTCCTTGCTGTAAGTCTGAGATTGTCTTTCCTGCTCTGTATAAGTTGTCAGAGTAACAACAGAAAGTGCATCTCTGAAATGCAGGTACCACAGCCAAGAAAACATCAAACATCCACAAGCAGCCAAAGCAGAGTCACATGCTTAAACATTTTAAAGACATTCCTGTCTTGTTTTCAAAAGTTATTTAGTAATCCCAGCACTTGGGAGGCAGAGACAGGTAGATCTCTGAGTTTAGGAAAGCCAGGGCTGCTATTGCAAGAGAAACCCTGTTTTGGAAAATTGAAAAGCCAAGTAAATAAATAAATATATAAATAAATAAATAATAATTAGGAACAAAATAAAAAATTAGATACCTCTTTAATCTTCATTGTCCATAGGTAGCATTTAGAGTTACATTCAAAATCAAACAACTTTACACATTCAGTTGATAACCAAATAAAATTTTCAAGATATATTTTTTAATAATTGAACCTGTTATACAATGAATTTTGATCATAATCACTCCCAGCTTCTCCCAGATCCACTTCTACCTCTGACCTCACCTTCTGTTCTATGGCCTCTTCTATTTTTTTTATTATTATAAACATTTAATAGTTCAATCAAATAAAATACTTTATATGTAAATCTCAGGTGAAAGTTAAGATCAAGTACCATCCAAAAGCAGCATCTCATTCTCTGACTCTGCAAAAAAGTGGTTTTTGTTTGTCTAGGCAGGCGTGCATATGTGCGCACGCCCGCATGCACACACACATGCACACACAAATGGTATTCAGGGTAGAACCATGTCTATATGATAGTATCTTTTGTCTGGACCTCAGCTCTGAAGACAGTTTTAAACAGATCACTATAGAGAGGATATTTCTGATTTTGTGAACAAAACAGAAAAGGATCTTAATTTAAAATATATAGAACTGCTTAGATTAGAATTGTTTATATAAAATTGGGAAAAAAGTACCTTATTTTCTGTGTCATGAAGAAACAGGTGACCTAGTTTGGGTGATGGTCTAGGGTATAGTTTGCTGCTATTTAGTTTAAAAAAAAAAAAGAAAAGTAGGGTTTCCCAGGAACCTGATGTTGCCAAGACAAAGGAGATGGTGTAGCTTTTCTTTGCCATAGAAAGAGAGAAAGAGTGGTGAGCCAGTAAGCAACCCACTGAAATATCTAAAAGGATATACCATGTTTTAGAAGAAATAAAACTATTCACCACTTTTCCAAAATTGTACTACATATTGTTTCCAGGTCTTACTCTAAATACCACTGTAGGCTTGGAACCTGAATATTACTACTGCCACTTTATAGAGGAGGTGATTAACACAGAGAAATTACTCTGGATTCTAATCCAGATCTGTCTGATTTCAAAGCTTGTTCATAGAAACTGGGTATCATCAGTACTGTTTGCGTGTTCAGTAACGAGATTGGCTGTGGAGTGTCCTGACTTTCTGAGCCAGCTTAGGCTTTTAGAGTTAAAAATTAGTAATAAATACTATATTGACATAATAATATTCACATTGAAATAGTATTAAATGGTTCATGTATTTCTGTCATTCATCACAAATTTGTATATACTTTTGGAACATCCTTATAAAGGCCTACTGTTGGTCTTTTTCAAATCATATAATACTAATAAAATTTGTATTTGAAGCTGTATGATTGAATAATCTAGTACCTACTTAGAGCTTGTAAACATTTAACTGCTGGTAAGTTACTAGTAAACTAAGTTATTAGTTATTTTATATTTATATAACTAGGAAAATACTTTAGATCAAGTAAATTTTGTAATGTATGTTTTAGTAAAATAGACATTCATGAATTGGGCATCTCCCAGAATTAGAGCAGGATGAAGAAATTACTCCAGCAATGCAATTAGACAAAATTTGGAAGATGTCTGTAAAGCATAGGAAAGAACTTACTGAGTACATCTTAGTTCATCAGTGTCCATCAGTTACATCCTAGCTCATTGGCTAGAAGGTCATCTACAGCCAACCAGAGCTTTGTGGAGCTAAGCTGTAGGTTGTTTTACTCTGTTAAACCCAAATCCATTGTGAATGCTTAAGAAAAATAAGTGCAGTGTTAAAGAAATAGCTGCAGCACAGTGATTTGGACTGAATAAGCCAGGTACCCAGTCCATGAATAATTGTCCCCCTTTAGAAGGGGATAAGTTTTATCTAGAAGCATCTTGAAAGAAATGAAGTCTGGTCTACTCTTGAAGGGTGATAGGCACCGACTGGCTGTGAACACATTTTGATGGAGAGAGAAAGCAGTGTAGTAGAACACCTTGTGTAAGGGAAGAAGAGCTAGTTATAAGAAGGAAGTGGGATTGTGTTGTAAATTACAAGTGTTATTCAAAGAAGTTTTAATGCTTTTTCTGTAAAGTAGCATGTCCAAAGTAAATACATCAAGTGGCACACAGATTAAGGTTTGTGATTTTAATCAGTACTTGTTTAAAACTAGGTGGCACATGACACCTGGGATTTAACAGATACAGCTTACTCTGTAAACTAAATGTACTTGATTAGAAATATGTTTTGCTGACAATTATTGGTGTCTTTCTGTTTTGTAGACACTAGTGCAGTGACTGATATATATTTACTTCCTTGTCTCTCACATGAGTTCAACAGCTGTTAGATATTGTTACTGGGCTTGTAGAAATCGGCTGGATGGTAAAGAAAAAGACATTAGGCCATATACAAAGAGAATGTAAAATAAAGGATTTGAATATAGAGAATTGGGAAATACTTCAAAGTAAGTAGCTCCTAAATTAAAAGCATAGTAAGATAAGGGACTCATCTTGCAGATGGATTTTTATAGTACAAAAACGTAATTTGAAAGGTGAGTGAAAATATTCAGCAGCTAGTTAGTATTAATAAAAACTTAGTAAGGTGCTCATTGCTGGCTAGGGACACAGCTTCAGAAGTTTCTCCTTATTAAAGGGTTACTATGAGTATTAATAATATAGGCCCAGAGTCTGTAAGTACTTTTTTAAAAATGGGGGGGCAGTGTAATAAAAAAAATTGTTTCATTTAGATCAGGTGAGTTTTATTCCAGATACCATTTTTGGCTCCCAAATTACATTTAAATTTTTATGTAGAAATATGTCTGAACTCTTATATATGCCATGATCATTTGAAAGGGTTACATCTGTTGAGTCTATTTGCCTCTATTGTTTTGTTTTTTTTTCATTTTTATGTTTTTAAAATGAATGAGCACCTGACTAAACCTTGCCATCAGTAGTCCTACATGTCCCATACTGCCTGATAACTGTCCATATAATGAAAGGAACTTAGTGTGTAATAGTAGCTTGTTTCTGTTCTGGTTTGCAGTTCAGAATGCAGTGATGGGGAATGGTCTGCTTCTCTGCCTCACCGATTTTCTGGCACAGAAAAAGATCAGTCCTCAAGTGATGAGAGCTGGGAGACTCTGCCAGGAAAAGATGAGAATGAACCTGAGCTACAGAGTGATAGTAGTGGCCCTGAGGAAGAAAACCAAGAATTGTCTCTTCAGGAGGGGTATGTCTTACAGTGACATTAATTTTTAAATGAGTGTTATGCAAGAATGGCATTCGCCACATTCAAATGTTGGGTATACATTAATTACATTATAAGCTCATGTGTTGAACAAGTGATAGTTTGGTATTTGTAGGGGGCAACTTTAAATGCTGGCAATTTCAGTTTTTTCTGAAGATACAATGCATGTTTTTATGTTTCTGTATAAAGGAGATTTGAGCATTTAAAACAGTGGCTCTCAGCCTTCCTGATGCTGTGACCCTTTAATACAGTTCCTCTTGATGTGATGGCCCGTAACCATAGATTATTTTCACTGCTACTTCATAACTGTAATTTTGCTACTGTTATGAGTCATAATGTAATATTTTTAGAGATGGGGTCACAACCTGCAGGTTGAGAACTGCTGATTTAAAAGGTCATTTCAGCAAAATTAGGAATAATTGAATTAATGTTGCCCATTGCCATACAGTGAAGAGAATTTGGGGAACAGTCTGCCTCAAGGTAAGTCAACATGGTAAACTACATTTAGCATGTCATGGTATTCGGGTGATTGATTTACAGAATGGAATAGTTGCAATGAAGTTTAAATATATTTTTATCTAGCTTAGTTGGATAGTTCCAGAACATCAGCAGTCTGTGGTAAACATCTCTGACTGTAACTTGAATGGAAGGAAATATTTCTAATTTAGGAGTTCTCAGACTTAATTGGTGAGAAGCCGAATAAACATTGTTGATTGTGTGTCAGTCTCGGTTGCAGTTCTCATCTGTTCTGTTGTAGCATAAGGGCAGCCATAGGTAATATGTGAATGAAGTGGTGTAGCTGTGTTTCCAAAAAAAATCCCCCAAAGTAGGACTAGAAAGAACCTGCAACTCTTGGCTTACCAATCCTTGTCTTAGTTTTTCACCAATAAAAAGTTTGAAATTTTTCTTTTCCCTACTCTTGCCCCTGTGTGTGTCTCTGTTATTTTAGAAGCTGTTGTAAATGTAATTTTTTCCTTGATTTATTTCTCAGCAAGTTCACTTATTGCTACATAGGAACTACTGATATTTTTATGTTTCTTTTTTTTTTTTTCTATTCTTCTTTGTCTAAAGTCTTTACTGACTCTGTAAGCTTTCTGGGAGAAACTTTAGGGTCTTTTAAGCCTAGAAACATACTGTCTACAAACAGACAATTTGACTTCTTTCCTTTCTTTAGCATGTGGGTCTGCTTGTTGGGGTTTCTGTCCCACCCAGTACCTCACAGCCAGCAAGCCCCAAACAAAAATCACACAGAGAGTCTGCATTAGGTTATAAACTGATTGGCCCATTAGCTCAGGCTTCTTAACTAGCTCTTGTAACTTATATTAACCAATTGTTCTTATCTATGTTAGCCACATGGCTCAGTACCTTTTCTCAGTGGGGCAGGGTCACATTCTGCCTCTTTGGTGCTCTGCACAGGAGTGGGGGGGGGAGCTTCCTGCTTCCTAGAATTCTTCTGTTCTCATCTCTACTTCCTGTCTGGTTTTCCCGCCTATATTCCCTGCCTGGCCAATCAGTGTTTATTTTAAAACATGATTGACAGAATACAGACAATTCTTCCGCATCACTTCCCCCTCTTTTTTTTTTTTTTTTAAAACAAAGGAAAATATCCATAGTCCATATTTTGGGAATGTGGGTGTAGTTTTCCAGGCTACTTCCGGCTGGTTGGGGGCGCTGATAATCTTATGGGGACCTAAAGAAAATTTAGAGTTATGATCAAGTCCTGACTGGAGTATCCTGTGAATCTTCGTCATATCAGGCAGCATCTTGAATCTGTTCTAGATGTAGAACTCAAGACATCTGGGCCATCTGTTGCTGCCGGAGATTTCTCAGGTGGTCTTCCTTGATCATACCTGATTTTTCTTAACTCAGAATGAATCCACAGCCTCTCATTTTCTGTGGAAACAAAAGCAAAATCTCTTCTCCAAAGTAACATATCTTTTGACTTCAATTTTGAAGTCAAGGTATTTTCAAAATATCTTCCTTGGATTAATTCAGCAGCATTTACAAACAAAAGTCTTTTAGCAGCTGTTGTTCCTTCCCTTCCTCAGCATCCAAACAATTCAAAGAGAGCATAATAGCATACAGTATCAAGATTCTCTGTGTATTTTCCATCTTTATGTGGCTTTATTTTAACCTGTATTTATTTTATTTTTACTTTTAACTTTTGGTATTTTGAGACAGGTTCTCTGTGTATCTTTGTCCTGGAACTCACTCTGTAGACCAGGCTGTCCTTGAACTCACAGAGATCTGCCCATCTCTGCCTCCAGGCATTGGGATTAAAGGTGTGTACCACCACACTCAATTACTCTCTCTCTTTTTATCTTTTTTTTCTGACCACGTGGGTCTTTAATTTGCTAAGGAATATGGAGAAGATTAAAGCCCTGGCTTTGACAGCTAGATCCAGCCCATTCCTTAGCCAAGGTACCGGCTATAGCCATGTTTATCACCACAACTCTATGGCATTTCAAGGTCCCTGCCAGCAAGCAAGCTGCAGCATTCTGCTCACAGACCACATTCAAATGTTCCTTGGCCGGACCACCTGCCTGAAAGAGTCAAGAGTTTGCCCTGGCAGGACAGCCCACAAGGCCAGCATTTTAAATAGCGCAGCTATTTTCCTGCTACAGCTGAAAACCAAAAAGCATGCGGTCGGCTTTTCATCAACACCATTTAAGTGTTTCTTGACAGGACCTCTTAAAAGAGCTACAAGGTTTTGCAGCTAAAACTGAGTCAGGAAGCTTCTCTTAAATGAGAGTGCTTGCTTGCCTCTAGAAAGCAGAGCAGACCCGAGAAATTGCTACTACCAAGAAAACATGCTTTACTCTATTCTTTCCCAAGCTTTCTCAGGCTTTCTGTGGATGCAGTTATCCACGTGGGCGCCATTCTGTAACATGAGGGCTGGCTTGTTGGGTGCCAGATAAAGCCGCAAAACAATCCTACACCAGTTTGATTAAAAGGGGTTATTTATTGGAGAGGAAAAAACTTACAGAACACCGTCCTACACCACAGTCCTCTCATTGCAAACAGGAAACAGAGAGTCTAGCAGTCAGAACGGGAGCCAGAAGCAAGAGAGAGAGAGCAGAGAGCTGCCACCGCTTTTTTAAAATGAATGAAACCACGCCCCAGTGGGCTGGTATCTTAAAGGCTATTGGCTATAAAGGAGCAAAAAGAGCTCCCGCAGCACCATCTGTATTCCTTTCATTTCTTTCTTTGGCCTTACTGATTTAGGCACGACTTAAAAAGCACTATATTGAGTAAGAGTAGAGAGTAGACACCCTCATTCCTAATTTTAGAGGAAAACATTTTTAATCACATTAAGAAATATTTTTTTTTATGGAATTCTACCAAGAATACTGACATTTAAGTCTTTTCAATGTGAAAATTAAAGCAAAATCATTTTGGCCTGTTAATCATAGGAATTTGTGTTGCTAGCTTCTTGATATTTATCCATCCTTACATTTTAAAAATAAACCAAACATGATTATGTAATCATGGTTTAATGATGGGTCATTTGCTATTATTTTGCATAGGGCATAACTGTTGCTATCTTTAAGTAAGCATGATTTCTAGATTTTGATTTCAGTATCAGTTTGATACTTATTTTTCTTTAAAAAATGTTTTTTTTCTGTACTCTGCCTCTGTTGTTAAAATTTATTTAAATAAAATTTATTAAAATAAAAGTTATTTGATGAAACACCATTTAGCTATTTTATTATAAGGAAGTATCTTTGATTATTTAAATTTTAATGATGGCAACTAAATTGTTTCAATCTTTAGTTTGTAATATATATTTTCATAAGTTATTTTTCTTGGACTAATGTTGATATTTGTACTTCCTGAACTATATAAATTTCCAGCTTGTATTAATTCTATAAAAAACATTTATGTAGGAAAGTTTTTAATAAGAAAAATAAAATCATTAATTACAGACTGACGTTTCCTGCAGAAGGAGAAACAGCAAGTCATGTGACAGATGGCAGCAAATAGAAAACTAACACAAACTAGAGTGGGCATGTGCTCAGGAAGTGATACTCTCCTCGCCCCAGAGACAGACTTTCTCTGGGTAAAACCTCAGCATCCTAGGACTTGACCAGGGTGGCCACCTTGGACTCACAGAGTTCTGCCTGCCTTTGCCTCCCAACTGCTAGGATTAAAGGCAGAGCAGCAGTGAGATTTTTTTTTTTTTAATGGAGAATTAACTGATCTGATAGGAATTTAAAGAGACTGCTTTGTGCTGGCTAATTGGAAATGGACTGAAGTTTTTATAAGGCGAGTGGATTGTTCTGATTAGTGGATACTTGTGAGTTTTCAAAAACAAACTTGATGGCTAAGTATATACCTCTGTGGTAGGGTACTTGCTAGCATCCATAAAATACTGGGTTTGATTATCAGCGCAGGCCCTCTCCCTCCAAATAATAATAATAATGCTTAAAGTTTGAGAATATTTTGAACTTTCAAATAATAAAATAGCTTGTTGGGTTAGGAAAAATGAGGAACAGTTATGACTTAGGCTTTCACTTTGGTCACTAAGTAGATGGACAACTCTAGGAGGCAGAGTATGAAGTGGGAACTTACTTGCAAGTGTTAATTGTCTGTTAGGCACTATAGATGACAAGTAGATAACTGGGTATAAGTGTAGGTTTAAGAGAATGTTCTTGTTTGAAGCTGAATACCAAGATACATAAGAATAAGTAAAGTACATTTGGGCGTGTTAGCTGTTTTCATCAACATCATCTTTTAATGTACCTGGTAATTTGCTTTGCTTTAAGTGTGGTAGGGATAGAACTCAACATTGGACTCCATTAGTTTTTAAATGGCGGGGAGAAGTCTACAGTATTAGTTAGCTTTATGTTGCATGTGTATAGTAATATTTTAAGGAAAACTGTTAGAATGAGGAAAATAAAACCATATATGTATTAGAGACTGAAAATATAGTTCAGTGACAGAGTGGTTCCTGGTATGCATAAGACAGTGAATTTTGTCCCCAGTAGCAGGAGGAAAAGAATTAAAGCATGAAAAAGAACATTAAAATCCATTCAAAAAAGAAAAAGATAGAAAAGGAGAAAAAAGTAAAAAAAAAATAGGCTATAGAAATAGTTCTTGCAATCACTAGTTGCAGAAATGCATATACATTGACTAATCTTTGCTTTTTATAAGGCAGAGCTCATCAGAATTTTAAAAACTAAAGAGAGACACATTTAAAGGACAAATAAAAGAAAAAAGGAAAATATAATATTTTAGGCAAATACTATCCAGGAGAGAACTAGGACAGTTACATTAATATTCGCAAAATAAACTTAAAGATAAATAAGGTATAATTAGAGGCTGGAGAAATGTGTCAGTAGTTATAATCACTTGCTGAACAATCTGAGGATCAGAATTCAGATCCCTGCACCCTAGTTAACAAGTCAGGCAGCAGGCTCATCTTATAGCCCCAGCTCTGAGGCGGGCAGAGATAGGAGGCTTGCTGGGGATTGCAAGTCCTGGCTTCAAGGAGAGATCCTGCCTCAAGGGAATTGACAGAACATTACAGAGGGACATACTTAGTTCCTTCTTTTGGCTTCTGAATCGTGTGTACAGACGATTCACACACATATACACAAAAAAAATCTTTTAAAAATGGGGTATGTGTGTGTGTCAAAGGGCAACTTGTGAGAATTGGTTGTCTCTACCATGTAGGTTCTGGAACTTGAACTCAAAATCCTTAGGTATGGTGATGGAACTTTGATTCACTGTGTCATCTCACCAGCCTTTTTATTTTCTTTTGAAATGCTGTTGCAGGCAAGGAAAACTGTTACTTAGAATCATAAGTACCAAGGACTTAAAACTACAGAATGCAAGTTACATGTATTAAGTAGAATGATTCTACAGTACAGAATGATATGTTTGAAAGCAACATTTTGTTACTTCCTTTCAAATGTATATATTAGGGAACAGACGTCCTTGGAGGAGGGAGAAATTCCCTGGTTACAGTACAATGAAGTCAATGAAAGTAGTAGTGATGAAGGAAATGAGCCTGCCAATGAGTTTGCACAGCCAGAAGCCTTCATGCTGGATGGTAACAACAACCTTGAGGATGACTCCAGTGTGAGTGAAGACTTGGATGTCGACTGGAGGTATGTAGCCGTGTCACTACATGTCACAACATGCTTGATTCCTCACCCAGCAGAATTAGGGTGGGTGTGGACTGGAGGTATGTAGCCGTGTCACTACATGCTCTGTGACTCACTGAGCGAGTTATGGTGGGAACAGCATCTGATAGGTGTGATAGGTATCTTCCAGTCTTATTTCAGATGTCACTGTCTGCATGAACTGTTTCCCTCTTTTCTTACCCATCTGTTGGATGAGGAGGGCCGCTTGTTGGTTCCCGGCCACTCGGCTAGCTTAGACCCGAAGTAATCACACAGAAACTGTATTAATTAAATCATTGCTTGGCCCATTAGCTCTAGCTTCTTATTGGCTAACTCTTACATATTAATTTAACCCATTTCTATTAATCTGTGTATCGCCATGTGGTTGTGGCTTGCAGGCTAAAGTTTCATCTGGCTCCCATGGGCTACATGGCTTCTCTCTGATGCTGCCTTTCTTTCTCCCAGCATTCAGTTTAGTTTTTCTTGCTTACCAAAGTTCTACTATAGATCCAAAGCACTTTCTTTATTAATGGTAATCACAGCATGCAGAGGGAAATCCACATCACCCTTTTCTGACTTTCACATCTTTATAGCATTGATTTTAGGAGAACATTCTTAAAGGTTTTTTGTTTTGAATATGTCAATACCTGAAATAATTGGAGACTTAGAGAAAAGTGTACAAAATGATAGAGTATTCCAATGATTAGGATTCTTCTGGTCTTTTTATGAGTAAGTCTGCAGATATAATTTATTTACCTATAAAAATTCTAGAATTAATTCCTGAAAAAACCAAACATTTTACAGAACACAAAATTGCTGAAATCATAAAATTAGTGTTGATATAGTGCTAATAATTTAATTCCTAGAGTTTATTCTAATGTCAGTAGTTATCTTACCAATGACTTTACAGAAAATGTTTATCTGATCTACTCCAGGACCATCGTTACATTTAGTTAATTTTTTTTAAGTCTGGGCATAGGCTCAGTTAATCTTTATTTTTCATATCTGACAAATATTTGAAAAGTTTAGGCCATTTATTTTGTGGACTATCCCTCACATTGTATTTGTCCAGTATCATACATAATTATGTATTTTTAGCAAGAACAACAGAAAATGATGCAATTTGTCTTTATAGTACATGTCAGAAGAGACATTATGGCATATAATTTTGTTACTAGTGCTATTAATTTTGGTCATCTGGTTATTATGTAGCCTTTCAGATTCTGATACTGTCCAATTACCATTTCCTCCTTTTTAATGGCTATTGTGAGACTGTAAATAACCTGATTACTCTTGAACTGTCAACCTTCCATCTGCTAGCATTAGCGTCCATTAGTGATTCTTGTCTCAAACATGAGTTTTTAACACTGATTATTCTTCAGTGGCCTGATTACAACCATATATTGGGTCCTAAGTGACTAGGTTTGCTTATGCTATTGAAGAAAAGAATAATTGGGAAGTAATTTACTTCAGTCATTGGATTAGACTTTCTACAGAAAGTGGACATGTTTGTGCTATTTCAGTAGACAAATATGGAAAAGATAAAAGTGTAACATGAGGGCTGGCTCGTTGGGGTTACTGTCCCGCCCAGTACCCCACAGCCGGCAAGCCCCAAAGAAAATCACACAGAGGTCTACATTAAGTTATACACTGATTGGCCCATTAGCTCAGTCTTCCTACCAGAACTTATATTAACCCATTGTCAGCCACATGGCCAGTACCTTCTCTCAGCTGGGCTGTTACATGTTGCCTCCTTGGAGATCTGCGCAGGAATGCCAGGGAAGCGGGTCCTGCTTCCCAAATCTTCTGTTCTTACCTCTACTTCCTGTCTGGTTTTCCCGCCTATACTCCATGCCTGGCCAATCAGCATTTATTTAAAACATGATTAACAGGATACAGAATTGTCCCACACCATAAAAGTTTTAAGTAGAAGTGCTATTTCAGGTTTAATCTGACCTATTATAGAGCAGGGTGCATGGAAGTTTTGTTTCTTCTACGTGCACTCCCATACCTGGATTTTCTGATTTTGAGATAATTAATAATTCTAGAGCCAGGGAAAAATGGCAGTCTAATTTATAGATAAAGGAAGTAGTTTGACACCAGAATCAAATGTATTTATCTTCAGGGCTCATAGAAGTCATAAAAATAGAATTTAAATACAATAATTTCCTTTCTCATATTTTTACCTTCACCCAGATTGGAAACTAAAATTAACAGAAAGAAAAAACAGGGAAAGGATTATATACGTAAAAATACTACCATTCAGCAGGCTATTAGGAAGAATCTCCTGCGTGTGCAGTGAGGTAGCAGACTGGTGAGCAAATGAGGTCATTTTTTATAGTTAACCCTTAGCTGTTCTGTTCTTTTTCTCTTCTTCAACTCACACAGTTTTCCTTTTCTCCTTACAGAACTTTTACAGCCTGTGAATATGGTAATATATAATTATCCTCACTGTAAGGTTTCTGAAATCATAGTTATGGATCTTGTTTTTTCAGCCTGTTTGATGGTTTTGCGGATGGACTAGGAGTTGCTGAAGCTATTTCTTACGTGGATCCTCAGTTCCTCACCTACATGGCACTAGAAGAACGCTTAGCCCAGGCTATGGAGGTATTTTCATAACTGATAAATACATAGAGAATTGGTGGAATATAAAATAATTTTAAAGGTTTAATGGATTCTTTTTTAACTTTACTGAAGAGAATGTGAATTTAATACCTGCTGAGTTGTCACTAGTATACTATGAAGTTACTTGCTGTCATGCCAGCTTACTTCAAATTGCAGTCGTTGTCAGTTTTTTCAACGGAATGAGAACTATTTTGCTCAAGTTTAGGAAATGCAGTCTTTCCTGGTCCTGAACTCTAGATATGCAAGTATGAATGTTTTATACATGTGTACACATGGGCACAGAGAGGCAGATCTAAGGACCCAGGACAAAGCTCTCCTTTGTCCTTCAGACTGCACTGAGCAGCTAGGTTTGCTTTCCCCTGCCCGCACATGTGCATGCTTTCCAGCAGTGGACACATCTGCCACCTCTTCTTTGGTTGTGAACTAAAACACAACCTTATTCTGAAATGTATTTGCCCAAAATTAAAAGCTCAGACATTTTGACTTGGGAATTTCCATAATACTGGTGAATCTTATTGAAATAAATTGTTCTTTAAATCACTAATCATAAAATGACTTCAAGCTAAAACAGCAGAACTGAATAGTTGAATGAGAAAGAGGTAGAAAACAAGGGACTTCCAGGAACATCATGACAGTACTTTATCTTTAGATTTTCTGAGTAGAAAGTTGCCTTCAGATTCATAAGACGGGTCCACATGTGCACTGACTTTAGCTCTGTGTTACATCACGTCTTTGTGCATCTGTGTGATTTTCCATTAGAGTGTTGGTGCGTTGTTCTCAAAAATCACCATTGCAAAAATAGTATGTACTAGAGCAATCAACATCATGAAAATAGCATATACCTAGGACTGTTGCTGAACCCTTCTTCCCAAAGCTGACGTGTATACAAGAATGGTGTGGTGTGATAGCTTGCCGTAGAGACATAATATGTGGCAATTACAGTTACTCACTTCCATAAGCAATGTACCTTTTGAGTTAGCATAGTGAAGTAGATCCATTTTAGGGTTTGATTTCACAATATTTAAAACATCTTTCATTTTATTGTCTTAGGTTTTTATTTCCTTGACTATGGAGCTATTCTTTTTTTTTAATTTTTATTGTTAAAAGAAAAATTTACATTTACTCCCCTTGTTCCCGGCCCTCCCGCTCCCCCACTACACCACTTCCCTCCCCCTGCTTCCTTATGATGGTGCAGG
>JAQHUG010000151.1:1912984-1936479 GCA_028555095.1 Dicrostonyx torquatus
GATATCTCGCTAAGGATGGAGTTTTCTATTTCCATCCATTTGCATGCAAAATTCAAGATGTCATTATTTTTTTCCGCTGAGTAGTATTCTAATGTGTATATATTCCACACTTTCTGGATCCATTCTTCCATCGAGGGGCACCTAGGTATTCTTAAAATGTTGAGAATAATGTAAAAATTTATTCATTACTTCTAATGGGCAATGTGACATTTGATTGAAAGAAGAGCTAAAAAGATTGGTCATGAGAGGCAAGCCCTACAAAGGCACCAGGAGTGTGCCTAGAGACAAAGCAAGAAAGAGCATAGTCTGTCAAGGAACTTGCAGCCTCATCCACTGTTGTCTCTGCTAACGAGAACCCAGTGTAGAGTTGCCACTTTCAGAACTGTTCTGATCTCTGTCCTGTGTCTCTGATGAATTGTCTTGAACTCTCTCCTGTCTCCACAGCATAAACAGTCTCATCACATTTTAGCACGCTGCATTACTGATTGGGTTATTTCATATCTAGATTATTGGTACAATTCCATTTTCCTGTCACACTACAGAAATAATTTTTTTCATGTCTAGAATGCATTTTTTAATAGTTTTAAAGCATAGAACTGAAAACTTATTTTTTAAGACAACACTGGTATTCTTTAAAACAAATATTTTTTAAAAAAAGACAATTCTGCTTGCTTTTATTTATACTAAGCATCCCACCTCTTTGTCAGTAGTTGCTTTCATTTCTATTTCTTTTCCAATACTAGGTCCATCTTTCTTTAGATAGTAGCTTTTGTGGCAGATTTTGGCAATATACATTAAGTTCTTATCTGTGTCTCATGTTTAAGTGAGCACAGGATAAAATAGCAAACATCTTTATTTTTTTGTAACTGATTATAGAGCCTTCTACATAGTCCTAATTTTGAAAATCCATATACTTGCACAGATTTATGTAGGCATTTGAAGTTCTCATCATAAGTCATATGGAAGAGAACCAACTCCAGGGAATTGTATTCTGGCCTTTATACCTGTGCACACATACATACATACATACATACATACACATATATATATATATACACAATGAAAATGTAATTAAATAATGCAGAAAATGGTTTAAGCTGAGTTATAGTTTCTCATTTATAATTATAGTTACAGATAAATTTAAAAAATTTTCTATCACTTAAACATAAAATTTTACTGGAAATGATATTCCTTAATGAAATGGAGAGGGGCTTTTTCTCTGTCTAATATTTTTTAAGTTTGTTTCTAGAATGAAACATGAATGAATAAATTTTATTTTTCATCTGTATGAATGTATGATTGAGGATGTTTGTTGAAACAGATTAATAGGAATATAGTTTAATCATAGCATCATCACTTAGTTCTTTGGTGACATTTTCCAAAAGTTATATCCACTACCTTCCTGGGGTGCTTGTTTCGTTTTTATTTAAAGCAAAGTATTTGTAAGCCTCCTGAAAAGGTTTATTTTTCTGTTGGAATCCATGTTGATCCCAATTGTTTAAATTATACCTCTAAGTTACTAATGTATAAAGTGTCGGGACTATGAGATAATATTCCTTATAATAATATAATAATTCCAGTAATACTTAATAGGTGCATGTTCATTCATGCAGGATAGTTTCAGGAAAGACTGCTTAAGTTAATTGTTTTCCCCAAACTGTCCACACTTGTGAACCCTCCAAGAACCTTTACAGACTCACAAAAGCACATTATATACACCAGGCTGTAAATTGTAGGAACATGAGCTCTTCAACCCCCGGAACTCAACACAGAGAAAAGAACCCACTCCTGCAGGTTGTCTCCTGCCCTCCTTGGAGGCACCATGTGCTTCCATGTACATATACATAACTTAATGAATTAGAAAATCTAATTTCTAATTCTCTTAGGTTGATAGGCTATCTGATCTTGGACTGTACCCTTAACCTCTAAGCTTTAGGGGCCTCATCTACAAAATGGGATTAATAGTTTCTCCACTAGATATTATAAGATTGTATTGTGTATTAAATCATGTACCATGATATTTAGTATAGCAGTGGTAAGCTCTCAGGACTGTATTCATAACTCATTTTAAATCAACAGTCAGCCAAATTTCAGTCACCCAGCACTGGGTACATTAGGAACATGTAATGAAAGCTGCAAGGAAAAGAGACACGGCCTGCCTATCATTTAATCTAAATTGGAATCTAGAAGAGGATGTTTCATATTAAATGGCTATGTGACCTTTTGTTTTCTCCAGCTTTCATAGAATAGTCATTTACACAGATATTTAACCTCTAAATGAAGTTGACCAGGCCACCTAGTAACGTGATTACTAGCAGTGTGCATGTTCTAATTCTGTATCAAAAGTAGGTGAAACCGCTCAGATGTCTATTGGTTGTTTTCACGTTAAACATTTAGTAGTCTCACCATATTTTATCTCATGAAGTGAGCTTTTCTGAAGTGTTTCTTTTCCTGATATTGCTCTCACATAAGAACACTCAAGTTGGAAGCATGACCATTCATCTGAAAATTACAGTTATAATGAGCAAGTAGATGATTACTGAAGTAAGATTTTTCCTTGTGATAGGTTGGGCTTTCTGCAGACGTGTGTGTGTGTGTGTGTGTGTGTGTGTGTGTGTGTGTGTGTGTGTGTGTGTGTGTGTATGCTGGTGAGAAACAGGAATTTAACTTGATGATCAGGGCAGTGGTTCTTTTAGAAGGTAACTAAAGGGGCAAAGAACAACAGGAAGAGAATATGGCAATATGATAAATATAATTTGATAAGACATCTTAACAATAGTTCATATTACTATTTTAAAGTATCTCCTAACAAAGAAGTATACTTTCTCTTTTTCAGACTGCGCTGGCACATCTAGAGTCTCTTGCAGTAGATGTTGAGGTGGCTAATCCACCAGCTAGTAAGGAGAGCATTGACGGACTTCCAGAAACTCTTGTTCTAGAAGATCACACTGGTAAGGTCACAGTTCTCAGGTTTGGGATGCCATGTTATATATTTTGATATATTATTGGGGCACCAAGGAGATCAAGTAGTTACTATATTTTTTTATAAGCCAGAAGCTGACACACTTTCACCTAGTAGAAAATACTTAATGAAATGATAGATTAAAACCAAGTATTTACCCAGTCAACTTTTTAAAGAAGGAATGCTTATGAAATTCCAAATTAACATGCTAGGATCGTGCTTGCCAGGTAATTGATAAAACTACCTCTTCCGCCTTCCAAGACCATCATGGTGACCAGTGCGCATTGTTTGTGTTCTCAGCTATTGGTCAGGAGCAGTGCTGTCCCATCTGCTGCAGTGAGTACATTAAGGATGACATAGCGACAGAGCTGCCGTGCCATCATTTCTTTCATAAGCCTTGCGTCTCAATTTGGCTACAGAAGGTGAGTTTTAGATGTGCTTTCCTAAATACTTCAATAGTATTTCAGGCTAGAGACTGGTTTCTTTTTGTAGAAATTTAGACAACAGTAACTGTTTAATATATTTTCATTCACAGCCCTGCAAATGTCTACAGAAATAGCACAGAAGATTGTTTTACACCACTCAGAGCATACTGTGATAATGAATAGTGCTGGTGTGAACAGGTGGTGCTGACAATGTGGGAGAAAAGTACAACCAATCAAACATCCCCTCTTCTAGTTTTTATTTACCTACTTTGAAGACTTACCAATAATTTCCAGTGTATTTGAATTCCTTCGGAAGTAGAGTTTACTTACATCCCATGATCTTTGTTGTCGCATGAAAGTTCTTACTATCTAGCTTAGTAGAAATCCCCTAGTTTCTTTCTTGGCATTTTTCTTATGGTTATAGCTCCCTCTTCCTTACAAACACTTCTTCCCATTTCCATCTTCTTTCCTCTTTCCTTTTTTTTTTTTTCTTAAACTGTTTTACTTTTTACTGTCACTTTATCTTCTTGAAAATATATTTTAAAATGTATGGGGCTGGAGAGATGTCTCCGCGGTTAAGAGAACTGGCTGTTCTTCCAGAGGACCCAGGTTTAATTCCCAGCACCCACATGGCAGTTCACGACTGCCTGTAACTCAAGTTCCAGTGGACCTGACTTCCACACAGGAATACTCATAAAATAAAAAAAATAAAAATCTCTGGAATCTGGTATATTCACCATTCTTTTACAGAATCTGAGGAATCCTTGTTGCTGGTGCCTCCTATGGTTAAGTCATACTCAGTTTTTTTAAACATCCATTGTTATGGTGACATGTATATTGCATAATATTTTGAAAACTAGTGTGATAACCTAGGAGGCAATCAGTACCTAATAAATGTTAAAAACATAAATTACACCAGCACTATTAGTAACAATTAGAGAGGGCTTATTAATAATGAGATGACAAATATAAGCTTAACTTATTATACAGGTTACAAAGACCTGTCAACAGCCTTAGGTAAACTGCATGTTAACAAAATGATTGCTAATCGATTAGTGCAAATAATGGGTGTTTCAAGTCTCCCTGGCATTCTAGGTGACTTTTCTTAATCTATTTACTAGACATTAATGTTGATATAGCATAGATGGCTATATCAAACAATATAATCTATCTACCTTGAATTTTACATGAAGTTGAAATGGTCCATATTGAATTTAATGAATTACTTGATGAAAAATTTTTACATCCCAATAAGCCTCTCCACCGATATCAGACCAAATCAAACCATATTAGAAAAGGCCTAGGTTTAATGGATGCTAGTGCTCCCAGGTGGTCTTCCAGGCCCCCCTGGGATGGAGAAGGGAAAGGGGGGGCAGTTTAAGTAGCCTGTGGGAGTGGTCTTGACCTTCTCTGGGGAGGGTCACTGTTTGGCAGGCTTTCTCAGAGATGGAGTGTGGACTGAGGCAACTCCCAGGGAAGGGACTGGGATGGAAAGTTCCACCCAAACATTTTAGACTCTTTAGATATGGGGATATTAGAGGCTGGAGTGAAGCCTTAACCCAAACACTTATAACAAATATCTGGAATGGAAAAGTAACAGTAAGTTAGCAGAAAGTAAGATGAGAACTAAGTAGGAAAGAACTTGTAATTCCTGTGTGTGACGGCAGAGGTGATGTTAGTGAGAAGATATTTCTGAAATTAATAGAAAAACAGAAATACAGGCTCCCAAACCTACACCACTGTGTGTGCATTGCCAAGCTGATGATTCATGTCTATTCCCATAGACTTTGACCTCTTTACTGGTAGTTGCCTATCTCACTCCTCATCTTCATTATAAGTATTTGGTTGGGTTACTTTGTTTGCCTTAAAGGTGAGAAATTAAGGTTGGTTTTCTTTCATTGCAGAATAGTGGAATGCTGGATTTCTGCCTTGGCTTTCAAGGCTTTCTGTGCTCTAACCCCCAACCTGTCTCTTGAGATTTTCTCTTCTGTACATTTAGTCCTGTTTCTATGCATTCGTTCCTGCTTCCCTTCCTCCCGTCTGTGAGATGAGGTGATCTAAGTAGATGAGCTGACCTTCCCTTTGCTATCTTTGACATAACAAGCTTTCTTTACACTCTCAGTTAGTTACAGACTTAGGAAGGACTCTGTGATTTGTGCAGTCAGTTTCAGACACTACTAGATGATTCCCCTGTGTTTGCCCATTTCATTTTCACGAGAACTGGAAAATGAACTGGTGTTCTAGTCCCTATTCCAGCAATTGTTACCTGGGTTAAGATGATATAGCTAGTACCTCCTAGGTCAGAACCGCACTCCTATGTGTGATGCTGCTGTGGCTGGGACACAGCCAGTGTACTTGACTGTGCTATATAGCACTGGATAACAAACTAATTTTTGTCCTCTGATGAAAGAACTTAGTATAAAGCCACCCCGGGGAAAAAGGTTCCTAAGATAAAGTTCTTTGTCACTTTCAACAGCATTATAGTTTCATTGCCCTTCTATTAGGGAGATGTATTTGGAAAAAGATCAGATTTGCAAGGGCAAGATCTGTCATCTGTTAGATGGTCGATCTCTGTGGTCTTCCATTGGCCGTAAAACTACTCCTTCCCTCTTCTTTCCCAGGTCTGTGGTTGGTTTGTTTAGTTACTAAGAAGACACATAACTATTTGTTTTTAGAAAGGGATTACCTGGCTAATACAGTAAGGTATGAAGTCAGTCTGTTTTATACATCTGTCTATACTAAAGTGAGACTTCCGTGCATGTATATAACAAGGGCAGGCCTGGTGGGCTATAATTTGATGAGCTAATTTGGTGGGGTCTCTCATCGTGCCTAATAGATAAAAGTGACTGGATTCAGGTCATTACTAAGTTTAGATGATCTCCAAGAGACAAAGCACTGATTCTTTGTCTTTGATGACAGTATCAGCTCTAAATAAAAATTCAGTAAGTAAAAGGTGAGTTGAATCCAAGGTAAAAACAATGATCTTAACACACTGTTTTGTATAAAAGAAATTTGAGCTGGGCAGTAGTGGAGCACACCTCTAATCCCAGCACTTGGAAGGCAGAGGCCAGTGGATCTCCGAGTTTGAGGCCAACCTGGTCTACAGAGAGAGTTCCAGGACAGCCAGGACTGTTATACACACATACACACACAGAGTTGGGGGGGGGAGGGAGGGAGAAAGGAAAGAGAGAAGAAATTTGAGTCTGGCTTTAAAATTTTTGAGATGCCATTAAATAAGCGGCTTTAAAATTTTGTGTTTATGTTGTATGGGTTTGAGGTGTATTTTGTTTTTAAATACTTGATTTGGGAGTTGGAGAGATGACTCAACAGTTAAAGGTACATATGCCTCTTACAGGGGAGCTGAGTTTGGTTAACAGTACCCATGTCAGGAGTATTGCAATTGCTGTACCTTCAGTTTGCGGGGAGTCTTAACACTGTCTTGTGGCTCCAGTGGCACCTGCACCCGTCTCACTCACACACACCCACACACACACATATCTAAAATATAAAGTAACAAATCTTTTTTTGAATGATGCTTAATTTGTTTATAGGATAATGATGCCATGATTTTTCTATAAAGACCAAGGCTGTTAGTATATTTCTTGTGTTGACTGCTGATTTGTCTGTTTGTTTGTTTTCCCTCCAGTCGGGAACATGCCCTGTGTGCCGCCGTCATTTCCCACCTGCAGTTATTGAAGCATCTGCAGCTGCTTCCTCAGAACCTGACCCTGATGCCCCACCTGCCAATGACAATACTGCAGAAGCCCCGTAAAATGTAACATTGGAATGAGATCTAAATTCTATCTCAGTAAATCTGCAAATTTCTTCTAAATCTGATGTGCAAATAATTATATATAAATATATTTAAAATGCTATATACAGTATACGCCATAGTTTAGAAAGAGAATATTAACCTTTCTAAACTGAACTTAGGTTTGCAGAACATACTAAGCGTTTTCAAGCTGAATGTTGAAGCAGTGCATCCGTTTTCTTTAGTTGACTATGTTGGTGTTCACGGTAAAGTGAGCAGTCAGCTCTGTGGCATATGTGGCTGTTTTGTCTGAAGTGCTGCCACTAAGAGATCATAATTGCGCTCTCCTGTCCACATCACATGTGAAGACTGTGATCACAACAGTAGTAAAATTTGGTTTCATTGACAATAAATGGAATTCTAAAGCATGCTTTTTCACTGGTCCCTTTGCTTCTGCTACATTGAAACTTCTTGGTTTATAATACTGAGAAGGTTAAGATTAAAGCTTTTCAGAATGCCAAACAAAGACTAAAATTTTGACCAGAAAAACAAAAGAAATTTACATCTTAGATGTAAACCTTCTGAAATGGTTAGGTGGTAAAGTATTTGGTGAACATTGGATATGTTTAAAGAAAGGCTAGCAGAGCATGTGAATAGTCTGATGTGCTCAGTGCTCGGCACAGTTCCGTGTGTTTGGGCTTAGGAAACACTGTCTAAGCCCTTATCCAATCTGCTTCTACTTGTTAAATACTTGAAGGTTCAGAACACTCTTGACATATTTGTTGAAGAAGTTAGATGTAGTTAGTTTAAGGTAGTTTGGTTTCTGAAATTCTTTAGGTCTGAAGATTTGCACATGTCATGTTTGTAACTATATCACCACAAATGAAGATTGCACAGCTTTTAGAGGATCACACGGAGTAGGCAAGTGTGTGCAGACACGGGTGTAGTAGGTAGCTTTGATGAGACCTGATGTCCACACTGGGGAACAATGGCTTAGAAGGCACAGTACTAGAGCACTAGCAAGTGCACGTCTGTCTACCTGGTCCCCTGCTCATCTAGTTTTGGGAATATCTAAATAATTTCTGAAATGCACAGTTTCATTTAATTTGTGTAATATCTCTAAGTATTTATATTCTTTCTTTTTCTCTCCATTCTTAAAAATAAATGAATTTTTCACTGTTGGCACATTTGAGACTTAAATATAAAAAAAACATAACACTTGCATTCTGATTTTTGCATATATTGTAAATGTGGCTGGTATTTACAGCAAAATACTGTGTATCCTTTTATGAGTAAAACAAAAGTGAACATTGCATGCAAGTAATATGGTGAATTTGTAACTTAGGGGTTCTCTGGGGCTTCTGTGACTTTGGATGCTTACATTCAGGCCTTAATGTTGCTCTAGCTAGCATGCTTCCTTCTGATGTATATAGTCAGTGTTGTATAAACTAACCTTTGCTTGTTTTCTACTCTGTGATCTTTCCATGCCATATTTCATTGATGATCAGTTAATGTCAAGAATTCATACCAGATTAACATTAGTTCTCCTGTGTATACTGTGGAAATTTGTGGGTTGTGTGGTTTGTTTTCTTTTATGTACTGTTGATTAGTTGTGGCACTTACTGATTAAACTTACATTGCTGCAGATTGCTTTGTAACAAGCCACGTTATGTTTAGTCAGTATTAAGGGACCTTGGTTTTATTCTCCTAGATAGCAGCTGTCCCAAAGAAAATATTTCTTCTTTGCCTATTAAGATTTAGCTGCTATCTGCCAGTTGTTAAGAGATTTGGTTCCAAACTCAACCAGAGAGTTTAAAGTAAGATAACTGTTGTACTCTTTGCTTTCCATCTGTGACCATCCTTCATTGTTGACTCCTAACTACGTATACACAGCTGCTGTGAGGAGAAGGCAGAATAAGACTGGCTTTAAATTTTCTAAAAAGGAAAATGAAGTTTTAGAACTTCGATGGTAACAAGCCAGTATAAGCTGAGGCTGACAAGTTCAGACCCCAATGTATTATTTGATCTTATCTTGGATCCTTTTTGAAAAGTTAAGAATATATGAAGGTAAATTAGAAATAGTAAAAAATATTGATAAAATGCCATTTATCTTATTTCTCTATTTTTTGTTGTGACTTGGCCTAATAATTTTAATTTTTTGAACATTTTCTTACTTCTTGTAATATGAATGCTGATATTTAAAGTTAGGCTCATGTGGATTTCTTTTGTGTTTCTTAGTTGTTTATCTCTAAGCTAACTAACTTTTAAGATTATTTGTGATATGAATTTATATATAAGCTGTTAAATATATATGAGCTGTTAAAATGGAATGCAAGGTTTTCAAAAGTCGAGGTCTAACTGTAATGATTGGTTTATTGTTCTACAATCCCAGCCCACCATTTTCTGTGTAAATCATAAACAATAAACAGGATATACTCGGTGGTCATTTCTAATATTTAATTGTGTAATCCTATCACTTCTACAGCATAATCCTCTAAGGGTTTAGAGTCAATAACAAAGAACACAACTATTAAAGAACTCTTATACTGGACAGGATTTTTGTTTGTTTGTTTGTTTTTTAAAAAAGATTGGGGGGGCGCATAGGTCACTTAGAGGCAGCTGTTGCAGAGGCCCTGAAGGAAGAGCTGTTGCCCTTTCCTGCCTGACATTCTCAGCAATCCTACAGTCTTCTGCAGAGCCAGGCTCCTGTGCTGGTTCTGCCTGTGGAACACTTGAAAGTTCTGTGATTCTTCACTTGTGTGGCTGTCTCCAAACCCAGTGTGGGACTGCTGGCAAACGTACCTATTGAGAATGGTCTCTCATGGTTCATAAAGGCCTCAAGGGCTTATTTTTGAGTCAATTGAATAGTAGATTTTTGTCCATAGTATTAAACAGAATCTAACCTTATATAGAAGGACTAGAACTCTATCTTTCTAATAAACATGCTAGAAAAACACTATCAGAGTTAAGAGTAGCAGCGATTTGCAAATGCCTGTGCGGTGGTGCAAAAGTACTTCTAAAGTGGCGCCTTGTCTGTCCAGCCGTGTGCCCTGCAGAGGCAGGAGTTCTCTAAAAGCAGCTCATGCCATCTCTAGGTAACATGTGTCTCCTCTGTGTGCTCTCCTCTTTGTATCCTGCCTCAGGCTTCACATTTTAAATGTTCCATGATGTCTATCTAGACTAGTCCAAGGCTATGTCTTTTGATCATTCACTTAAAATGTTATGCCCACAAGATAAACAGTTCTTCTGTAATCTGACTAAAATATATGGTTCAGAGACATTTTTGCCAATTTCACAATTATTCTGACGGCGTAGGTGCAGTTAGTTGCTATCGTCTTTCTTGGGCAAGCGTATGGCATGGCCGAAGGACTGGCTCCATGAGCATCACTGTTAAGCTGTGTCTACTCCAAGCTTAGTTTCTTCGTAACCTATTGAAGGGCAGCACTCATCCTTGTTCCTGTTACTGCAGAAACACCCTCTGAGCTTTGTCGGCTCCAGTCTTGGTAAAGCGTGCTGTCTGTGCTGGGTGGGTTTGTTGGTTGTTTCCTGGAGTTACTGGTAAGTGTTGAAGATGGACTACAGTGCCCCAGGAGAGCACAACAGGCAGCCCTCTAGGCTGGCCCTTCTGGTTTATGGTAACTACCAGTCGTCACCTTGTGCGCTCATTTTATCCTTTCCTGGAAAAGATACCAGAAAATCTGTGCCATGTTTCAAAGATGTGTCTTTGAAAATAGTTGTAATCTCCTAGTGTACTAAATTAAGAAAGGAAAGGAAGTCAGCTGGAAATGCCTCCTTCTTAACAAAACTGTAAGCTGTTTCCTGTTGCTCAGATGCCATCTGCTCAGTAGGCTGTTCTAGAATTGATAAGTCTTCAGTGTCAAGTTCACATTATTTTCTCGAACCTACCTTTTCCCTGCTCAAAAATTGTCTTTGAAGCAATATGACATTGGCAAGTTACATAATTGCTCTGCTTCTAATTTTGCTATAAAGTGATAAGTCTAATTAGGTTCTGTACTGTTGTTCATGAGTAAAAGTTAGAAACATTTTTATCCTGACGAGAATATTAAGTGCTTATTTTCTGTCATTACTTTTAGCAATGCCTTTGGAGTTTGATGAGCATTGCACATACAAATTGTAAATGTGTCATAGTCACCCCAGGGTCAGGGAATTTTGACAGAAAAATGTTAAGTAAAATGAATTTGGGCGCCAAGAGATGACTCGGCAGTTAAGAGCATGTACTCCTCTTTCAGAGGCAGGCAGATCTTTCTGAGTTCGAGGCAAGCCTGGTGGTCTACAGCGTGAGTTCTAGGACAGGCTCCAAAGCTACACAGAGGAACCCTGTCTCAGATAATCAAAAATAGAAAGAGAGAAAGGGAAATTGCTCTTAAACTTATTGTCAGCAAGAGAAGTTCTGCAAGTCAATACAATTTCTTTTAACAGCATTTATTTATGACTCATTTTAAGCCCACTTTACATTCTAACAGCCCCTGTTGACAACGTACTTAACTGTTAGTAAGCGTGTATAGCCCTGTTACTGATCTTCACCATCAGTCTGAAAGGTTGGTGTTATTGTTGCCACCTTAAAAACAAGTCCCAGAGAAGATCTATGAGCCCTGGTTTTTCTACTTCACACCACTCCCTAGTCAGTGTTGCTTACTTAATTTTGTGAGGTGTGATCTGATTGGTTTTTTAATCAAATATTCTTACAAGGAAATATATTTTTACTGAGCTCTCTGATGGCTATTCCTTGAAGTTATATTGCAATATGCATTATAAATAATGTAGAGATGATTAGAGATGCATGTAAATCACATACAGATACTCTACTATGTTTTATGGAAGAGTTGAGCAGCTGAAGATTTTGGTATCCAGATGTGTCCTGAGGGACATTATGCTAGTGCCATAGCCATTTTTATACTGCTAATTAAAATTTTAGTGGTGTTCTGGTTCATAAACTACACTTCTTGGTCACTTAAGTGCTGGTGAAAACTTCCCGTCTTTGCTGGAACTCAATGTATTCCTGAGAGACTGTCTCTGGCCAGAGATGTGTGGCCTCCTGTTGTCTGGTTAGCCAACCTGACTGAAAAAGAACACAGTAAACCTACCCCGAGTCAAGACTAAGGCCTGTCAGTAAGTGTGGTAACACACACTACAAATGGGACACACCGTCTGTGTGACCTGGGATGTTTTTTACAAGTGTCCCCCATTTTTGTATACGTGTGGTATGTCTGTCCACAGTTGCTCTTCTGTCTTACTCATTGCAACAGGGTCTCCTGTCAAGCACAGCTGGACGCAGGAACTTCCAGCCTGGTATTTCAGTGTTATGGGTTTGTTTTTCCTGAATCTCAGAGGTTTGGTTTAGTTTAGATTCACATTTAAAGTTAGTAGGGAGTGGGGAGCTTTCAAAGTCAGTCTTGTCTGGAAAGCAAAGTATTGTCTCAGCTGTGATCGTGTTGGAAAAAAAGCAAAAACGGGATTTGGTTGCCACCCACATCTAAATTAAATAGCACCTGAAACATGTCTAGACTTTTAAAAGTAAGAGGTTTGTGTAAATAAAACGTAATGTCAAACGTCACCAAAGCCAACAGATTATCATTTGCATAACCTTACCTGAGTCATTTACTAAATATTTACTGAATGCCTAGTCCATTGTAGGGAGAGGACTGCATGTAGTCCCAGCTCTTGGCCCCAAGTAGTAGGATTTCATGTGTAAAAGTTCTATTTTAGGGGGCTGGTGCACTGGGCTGCTCTCTCAGAAGACCTGGGTTCAATTCCCAGCACCCACATAGCAGCTCACAGCTGTCTGTAACTCCAGGATTCAACACCCTCACACAGATGTGCATATGGCCAAAAAGCCAATACACAAAATTAAAGAATTCTGTCTTAGTACCTATAGTACTCAGGGTCTTAGAAGATGTTGTGTGGTTACCCAAGCTAGAATCAACCAAAGTAAGGAGAACAATTAAGTGCTGTTTCCCCCTAGGGGATATTAGCTACCAGAGCATACCTGCAGCTAAAGGACCCACTGCTAGGCCAGAGAGCTCTAGGGAGTTCCCATACACCCTCCAAGAGCTGTGATGTCTCACAGCCACAACACGTAAAAAGATTCTATATTTTGACAATGCGACTAGGCGTAATAGAGAGAGGCCAGGGTTTCTTTTTATCTGGTGTGCCTTACTTTTTACTTTTACCACTTGTCTTTGCTCTAAGATATTTTCATAAAAGCTAGACAGTATTCCTCTGGTGGGAAATGTGTAAGTTTTGGTGACCACAAGCAGCAGTTCCCTACAGAGTGCCTTACCTAAAGGAGTAAACACCTCTGAAATGGCTAGACTTCCTCCACTGCGGTTCTCCCAGAGGGCCGAGGAAGCTGTAGGGACACACATTGAGCCCCCAGGGACTTAGATGCTATGCAGGTGCAGTCAGGCTAGGACAGCCCCTGACTGCTTCAGCCAAGTGCATCCCACAATGCAGTCAGAGCTGGTCCTGTCAGCACCACCCTACAAAACCACAATGTTTCGACACATTACAGCCACAAGCCTTCTTCAGTGAGGTCTTCACCTTGTCAGGAGCTCTGAAGGGTCCTAGATTCTAACAGAATATGTAAGACACCCAGATCAATGACTGGTAACTTCTCCTAACCTAAGTATTGTAACTGCATCGTTGCGTTTAGCCCATCTGATCTCAAGGATGATGTGAAGGTTGTTGGCAGGAGGTGCTGTACTGTGTTTGCCTCACAACAGAGGAAGTCATCTCAGGAAACACCATTCTGAGCTAGTTACTGACAAACGTGCCCTAGAACATGGCATTATTGTCCTCTTCGAGATCAGGAAACAGATCTGTCCTCCGACCTAGGGGGAACAATGCATGCCTTTAAGACTGCTTCTAAAAGGGTGTCCTTGAAAGGACAGTACAGAACACAGCTACCCATGCTTGTTGCTTGGAGGACATCCAGAAACAAACCTGACCAGAAGTTTCCCGGTCACCCAACTCTGCTAATGCAACAAAGGCCACAAAATCCACTGCAAGGGTGCTTGTCAAGGCAAGCCATAGTGAGAGAGGAAGCTGAGGCTGCAGGGATGGGACTAGCCAAAAATGGACATCCTTTCTATGACCCTTGCCCTAAACCATTGCTGGAAAGGACGGCTGAGTCTCTCTTAACTGTTTGATTGTTAAGAGCAAGAAAGTTGATAAAAAAAAAATTAGTTGGCATTAACATGGGATGTATACACTGAGAATATTTTGGAGTCATTTTTACATGTGTCATCTTAGTTAATCCTAACAAAAGTTTTTAGATGTAGACAATCAGATGATCTCCAGAAGGGACCAGCAGATTATAGTAGTAGTCAATCACTTATGTAGACCTTGAAGGATTCCGTCCTGTGCCCATATCTTCGTTGTATTTGCCTTCTGCCTAGGAAATCCACTCTTCATGTCTTGCCCTCTCTAATTGGTCTCTATACCAGGCAGCTTATTCCTTACTTAATGGATGCCCAGGGCCTCCTTGTCTCCAATAGCAGATACTAGGAGAGCCTGTGAGAGTTGCCAAAGCCGCTTGGCAGAAGGCATTTGTGTATTCCTGGACAGTAAAAAATTAAGGACATAAATCACTGCTTTATTATCTACTTTATGAAGGCAACAGTGGCTTGCTTGCCTAAGATCAGTCACAGAAAATTCTGGGTCTGGGACTTGAATCTGCAGCCTCTGATTGCAGCCATGTCTTTAACACAGTGTAAAAAGTCCTCTGTACCCATTGTCATCCTTAGCAGCCACTAAGGTTAGATCAGAAAAACAGAAGGGCTGCTGGTCGGAGCTTGCACTCCTCCCACCTGTTCTGAGATGAATTGGGAAGGCAGCACAGGAAGTCCCAGGTGAGCGCTTGTTCTACTTCCTTTCTGGTGTGGGGTCAGCTTTAAGTTCGGAGGCTTGGGTGAAGAAACAAAGCCATTCTCTAAGCGCTTGCTATTGAGCTGGCCTCTTATGGAAACAGAGGCACAGGATGGAATTTTCGAGCTCTTTAAAGAGGACAACACTGTTTAGTAATCCCTGGGAGCTGTGATTGCTTCACGTCCTGAAGTAGGAACCCTGCTGAGTTTTTTTTTAAGAGACAAGGAAAGGAACGGTTTGCCTTGTAAATTGCCTAGCAGCATTCTCCGGTGTCCTGTTAATGTCAAAGATGATGTCCGCAAAAGTGAAGATGAGCTTCACCCACCCAAGGTGAATTTTCTTTTTACAAGTAGAAATCAAATTAAGGGTTGTTGTGCAGGTCTGGGTTACAGGGGTCGGGGCTAAAGGATCCGGCCAGCTGTTGGCTTCTTCCCCTTCTTTCCCACCTACCCTTCACCAGTCCAACGTGCTGAGCCTCAATCCTAGCTCTACCCAGGCTCCTGTGTCTGTTGCCTCCCCAGGATAACAGGGACAGAAGGGATGTGTGTTTCTGTTTTGTGAGGACTGTTAATAATGGACGATGTTCTTAGGAGTCTACACAGGCTGGGGACACTTCCCTTCCTTAGGTTTCTTCTGATGGGACACGGACACTTAGCCTCTCCTACCCCTCATCTTCTGGGAAGTGGCTGACTTTGACAAGCACTGGAAGGCACACCCAACCATGCCTGTCTCGGGTTCTCCTTCGCTCTCCTGGGGAGTGAGCCAGTGCCTGTGCCTCACAGTCTGGCCTGGCTGGTAATGCCAGAGCTTAATGTTGATCTATTTCCACCCTGGCCACAGAGTTACTGGGCCTGGAATTGCTTCCTGCCCTGGGTGAGGGACCCACTGGGACATCTGGGTGACAGATAGAGTAGGTCTCCTGGTCTGTCTCCCTTCAGGGTGTTCTTCATCCAGGATGACTCATCTCTGTTAACTCCGGTCCTCCACTGTGCTGACGACACACGTGTGGGCACATGTGGAAGCCAGGGGCAGCCCACATGGGGAAGGATCACATGTTGTGAGATTCAGAGCTGCACACTTAGCAAGTATAGAATATGAACAATTGCTCACATTTTCCAGCATAGTATGGATAAGGCTTGCAGAGGTATCAGCGAAACACAGTGCACCTTCAGTGGAGTCGTGGAAGCCCTTACTCAAAGGTAAAGGTGATGTGGGGCTGTGAGTGATGATGTAGCCAGCATCAAGTTGTCACACAACTGCAGTGGCAAGAAGGCTTGCGGCATTCCAAGATGAAGTACACTTTTCTAAATTCACTGTGGGAAATAGGAAATTAATCAGGAACTGTGCACCTAAGAAATAATGAATAAATGGCACCTGGACCCTGGAGAGCAAGCGATGATAACCTGGCCAGCGAGTCCGTAAATACAGCCACACTTCTTTCTGTTTATCCCAGGCCTCCATTGGTAAACTGTAACTGCTCACACGCCTACGAGTCTGGCAATGAGATGGAGCATACAGCACAGGTAGAAGGCTAGCAGAAAGTTTTGTGCTGGGGAATAATATTTTCAGGTGTGTAATTTTGTTTCTGCTGCATTTGCTTAGCTCTGTGAAACTGTCATTCTTCGCCTGTCTAAAACACCCGACAGTCCTAATAAAGAGCTGAATGGCCAATAGTGAGGTAGGGGCAAGGACAGGCGGGGCTGGCAGGCAGAGGGGATACATAGAAGGAGAAACGAGGACGAGGGGGAGCAGGAGAACAAGGAGAGGAAGATGTCAGGGGCCAGCCACCCAGCCAGCCACGAAGAATGAAAGTAAGATAAACGGAAGTAAGAAAAGGAAAAGCCCAGAAGCAAAAGGTAGTCAGGGTAATTTAAGAAAAGCAGGCATTTATAAGAAAGAATAAGCCTCCATGTGTGATTTATTTGGGAGCTGAATTGGTGGCCCTCCCCCAAAAAAGCTAAAAGAATAAAACAAAATAATTTTCGCCTAAGAAAGTCACGGAGAAGAGCATGCACCCACTAAAATGAGCCATTTCTCTGTCTGAAGGGCTAATGAATGACCTAACAGCCACAGGTGGACTGAAAACATCTGTGAGCAGTCAGGACCACCACCACCCCCAGCCTCCATTACTATCTACCGTATGTTCCCAACCTCCGTTACTATCTACCACTCTGAGACTACAGGGAAACTGACCAGCAGATGGACTCTCCCATTTCCAAAGTCCCCTACACACACACACACACACTATAAAAACCCAGCCCGCCTGGGCCACATGTGCAGTCTCCACTCCCAAGGAGACACTGGTGTATTCTGATTAAAAGAACCATTCAGCTTCTGGAGATGCCTGTCTGCTGTCCTTTATTTCTACATCGTCTCCACCAAGGCCAATCTTATACCATCTGCTTTGGTCAGCAACCAGGCTGCTGAGTTGGACACTACCTGCTGCTCATTCCTTTAGCCCTCAGTTTGTGTCCGATCTGATGGGGACAGAGTGGTGTTACTTATTCTGATTCTGCCGACTTGATAGAGGTAAATATTGTTATTTTTCAAGGTGTTCCCAGGGGTTATTTTAGCATCTTTTCCTTCAACAGTCCTCAGAGTTTACCTCCTTTAACTTTGTGAATTCTGCTCTGAGCTCAGATTCTCGTTTGTTTTTCACAACAGTCATGCAGACATGGGCACAAGCACACGCACACGTTGTACACACACACACACACACACGTGGTCCCTTTAGCATCCATCAGTATTGGGACTGAATGAAATCCCATTGCTTCCCCACCCTAACCAGCTCTACTCTTGAGGCTGATGCACTGAGCTAGAGCAGAAGACTACAGGAGAGCACACAGATCTTCCAGAGGTGCATGGCAAAACCAGAAGCAGAATGATGACGGCAGAGTGAAGGAACCCAAACATGGAGCACCTCCCAGGTGTCTAGGAAGTCCAGGGAGACAAAAAGAACATGTGGAATGCCCTGAGGAGAGGAGTAGACACATAATAAATATGGGCTCTGTAGTTATAGCTCCTAAAATTGAGTAGCTAAGCAAAAGATGAGTGATGTGGGATTCTTCTCTGTATGCTGTGAATACCACTGGTTAATGAAGAACCGCTTAGAGCCTATAGCAGAGCAGGACAGAACAGAGATAGGCAGGGAAAACTAAACTGAATGCTGGGAGAAAGAAGGGCAGAGTCAGGAGAAGCCCTGGAGCCCCACCGGAGCCAGATGGAACTTTACCCGGTAGGCCACAGCCACGTGGCAATACACAGATTACTAGAAATGGGTTAAATTAAAATGTAAGAGTAGCCAATAAGAAGGTAGAGCTAATACGCCAAGCAGTGATTTATAATATAGTTTCTGTGCCATTATTCCGGGCAGCCAGGAAATGAACAAGCAGCCTTATTACAACAGTTGAGGATAAAATAGTGGGATTAACAGCAGGTTTGGATCGTGACATTTGCTGCTGTAACAGTTCTGTAGGTTTCTATCCTTCCAGAGGAAGCGTGGCCTGCCTTTAAACAGGCATTGGGTTCGTGCAGCTGCCCAGCAGTGCTAGCTGGTCTCTTCTGTGCTCAGTGGGCATTCTGAACGGGCTCTAGAAATGGGGCTCAGAAGTCTGCGTTCGAAGCAGGTTCCTGAGAGATTTTTATGCACACTACAGTTTGGAGGAAGTGTACTTAATTTCTCTACCAAAGTCATTAGAAAACCTCTGGGGGATTTGTATGATCTTTCTTATTTCTTGAAATTAATCCACTACAGTTAGCCATATGTGTGTGTATTTCAAAAAACTCTGAACACAATAGGCTTTTTTTTTGGTCTAGAAATTTTTACTAATAGTTTGATAATTTTTTTATAAGACACCCTAATAGACATGGGTTGCCCTGTCAGGATTCTGAGTTTGTCCCCCCACGCCCACCCCTTTGAATCCTGCCATATTCAGGGCTGGGTGGCCTGAAAAGTCACTTTTTACTTCTTTGATCGGGATGAAACAAACTACAAGTGCTGAGCCTGTGTAAAGGTTTTCAATTTTCCTTAATCCTGTGATTTCAATGCCCAGGGACACCCAGTTATAATGTCAAAGTAACAGCAGGACTCTCAGTGCGGCTGGGGATCTGTGCGAGAGAGGTAGGACCCCTGAGATCCAGAGAATGCCCTGCCCTCCAGAATTCCACTCAGAGCAGAAACCAGGAGCTCAGACTTTCTCCCAGCCTCAGTTCGTTTTACCTAGTTTCAAGACCTGTTTTTTAGAAGTCAAGAAATTGCCCAATCTTTTAGAAAAGTATGTTTCTAAACAGGGTGTTTCAACTTCTGGGCCAGCACACAGCTCCTTGGTTGCCTTTTCTGGGGGCTGGGAGGTCATCAGGCTGGGACAAGTTTGACTTAAGGAGCGCGTCCCTCCCTGTGTGCAGTCAGTGTCTGCTGTTGGCGGGCCAGTCTCTGCTAAAACGGAACCCACAGCCCACGAACACAAACTTCTTTCACCCCCGCCCCAAGCCTGCGCGTAAACATACTTTTTTAAATCTCGTGTTTTCCTTCATAATCATTTAAAATTTCTGCCCAGGATAAAATCATCACCAGATTCTCACAGAACTCATGAATAACATTTAAATCCACTCTCCTAAGCAGCAGGGCCCCTGTTTAGACAGTCCTCTAAAACGCAAGCACACATTTATTTTCAAAGCTCTGAAAGTGAATGATGAAGCCGTCTATGAGGTTATCTTTTATGCAGCAGAGGAGAAAGACCTTTGAGGGTGAAGTTGCTCACGCTGCAAAGAGAGTCAAATTCACACTTAGGAGACCACGGGGCGGGGTGGGAGGAGGCGGCCCCCAGAAGCTGCATGCAGCCATTCACAGTGGGACGGTGCGGTGCAATTGGTATTGAGGTCCCAGCCTGGTCCTTCACTCTGCCTAGACCAGGCCAATAGAAGTCCTCAGACTACTGATTCCCTCACCCATTAAGGAAAGTCACTTCCACTAAACTACAGTCTACTTTAATCCCTTGCTGAGAGGCAGGGGTACAAAAGAGCACCGGGCCCTTGGCCCGGGAGCCTCTCTCCTTTGCTGTCTTTACAGAGCGTGACTTGTAACCCACACCAGTCTATGTTTTAAATTTACTTTAAAAATCTTTCCTTCCCGAACAACTTAGTGCCAAAATAAAGCCACCAAGAAGGGCAGCGTGGCAGGTTTGCACGCCAGCGTAAGGAAGTCCACAGCTGGAGCCGCAAGGTGAGAAGAGGCACAGGAGAAGCGCTCAGTATTCAAGCCCCCCAGAGAGCAGCCTGCCACAGGTGTCAGAGCCACCTGGGGTGAGAAGGGCATCATCATTCCTGGGGCAGCCGGGTGCAAAGCTACGGCTGGACTGAGGGAAGTTCAGGGGAGTGCCTGGGTGTGGCAGAGGTGGAGGGCTGGCACAGTGCAGGGATTTGATGAAATGCATGAATGTATTAATGATGTAGAATAGCGATTTTTTTTTCATTATCAGTCCCAGGTGTTGCAAATGTGGAGCGGGAGAAAACTAGAATAAGCCTTGGGGTGTTGAGATGGAAGTAAATCGGTGTGAATTCATGATTTTCAGTAATATATATGCAAATATAGATTGTGTGTGCTTGCCCCTGCACACACACACACACACACACACACACACACACGGAGTGTCTGCCTCTGTTCACCGAGTTGCCTGGAGGCTGTGACGACTTTAGCCTCTCGGAACCATCTTCCACTGAACGGATTCGGGGTTTATTGAAGAAAGATGATTATAGAGATGGGTCAAGAAACCAAACCTGAACCTAACACATCTTGCACCAGAAAAGGAAATGACCAAAGAATAAACTCTCATGCCCTGAAGATAGCAAAAGTAGAAAGAGTTTGCAGATCAAGCTAAACAGTACCAATAAACCATTATAATAAAAGAGCAGTCTATGCAGATATAGATAAATAAGCAGATAAATTAAGCTTAATGAATGAGATATTAAAACAATTTTTTTTTAAAAAATTTCCCCTTCCATGCTCGCCAGCTTCATAAGCATAAAGATCAACTTTACAACGAGAAGACCGGGCAGACATCCACTGTGGTGCTCTCAATGAGAATGGCCCCATGAGAGAATATATTTGGATGCTGGTTCTGGAAGAATTAGGAGGTGTGGCCTTGTTGGGGGTTGTATGTCACTGGGGGTGGGCTTTCAGATTTCCAAATCCCACACCATTCCCAGTTAGCGCTGTCTCTGCTTCCAACTTGCAGGTTAGATTCAAGCCCTCAGCTCCTGCTCCAGCACCATGCCTGCTACCTGCTGCCATTCTCCTTGCCGTGACGGTTATGGACTCACCCCGAAACTGGAAGCAAGCCTCCAGTTAAATGCTTTCTTTTATAAGTTGATCACATTGTCTCTGTATACTTGAAGCACAATTAATAAAAACTCAGAGACAGATATTGGGGTTCAACCTGAAGACCAGAAAAGCAAAGCAGTCAACCATTGGCTCTTACCTTGACCTCAGTCCGAAAATGGTGGTCTGCCTTCAGGAATCTCAGAATGAGACTGAGAATGGGAGCTGTCTCCTCCTGTCTTATACCCCTCTCTAGCTCTGGGATTAAAAGTGTGCACCATTACCACTTGGTTTCTATGGCAAGCTAGTGTGGCTATTGGGATTAAAGGCGTGTGTCGTTGATGCCTGGTCTGTAAGGCTGGCCAGTGTTGTGTTTTACTTTTCTGATCTTCAGGCAAACTTTATTTATTTATTAAAACACAAATGAAATGCCACTACACTTACTCACATGGTCACAGTGAGGAAACGTCGCAGTGAGACACTCAGAAATCCCGAGCCATGTGGTAGGGCCTGACACGTCACAAGGACTCTTGACATTTCTGCCTAAGCCACACTGGCAGTGTAACTACAGAGGAAACTACAGGGAAGTCCCAACCCGAGGAAGCCCTGCACGATGACTGCACTGGAATAAGAAATGGTTTCAGACCAAAGGGACCCTAGCAACCGGAAACCCAGCATGTGATTTGGAGCTGGACCCTTTGACTGTGAAACCACAGCTTGGAGAATTGGTGCTCTGAGGGCTGAGAGTTCAATGCTAGGGTTGGACCAGTGGTGTAGGAGGGTTCTTCTGTATTTGGGTTGCTTTCATTGGTTGAATAAAGAAAACTGCCTTGGCTTTTTGATAGGGCCGCCCTTAGGTGGGCGGAGTAGACAGAACAGAGATCAGGGAAGAAAGGAAGTGTGCGAGACGCCATGATGCTTCTACCTGAGATGGATGCAGGTTGGAATCTTCCGATAAGTCACCACCTCGTGGTGACACACAGACTATTAGGAATGGGTTAGTTTAAGATGTCAGGGTTAGCCAAGAAGAGGCTAACGATAATGGGCCAGGCAGAGTTTAAATGAATACAGCTTTCATGTGGTTATTTTGGGCATAAGCTCCTCTCAGATGCTGGGAACACAGCTTGCACCTCTTACAACAGACCAGTGATGATTTCCTGATTGTCGACACTTGTGCTGTGGTTATATCATTGACCATGCCCCCATCTATTGAAAATGTAAACTTAAAAACATTCAGGAAGGATAGACCTGTTGGAAGTTACAAATAGATCTAGATGGCATAGTAATGCTGTACTCATAACCTTTGTAATTGGCTCAAAGTTTGGAAATTAACAAAAAATATGTTTTTATCAATTCTCACCTTATCTTTAGCCATGTTTGACTGGACCACATTTAAAATTCAGAGAGGATTCATCACATCCTCGTGGAAGTTATCTGGCATCATATTCTTATTATTGAATAGCATACCATCAAAGGGCCAGGATAGGGCTCAGGGCTAGAATATTTGCCTAGAATCTTTGAGGTTCTGGGTCTGATTCTAATCACCACAAAAAGTCAAACATGTAAAACTGGATTACCAAATAGGGAAGAACAGCATAACCACACTTTTTATGATCCCACTTTTCCGAACTCTCGGCTGAAATTTAGGGTTTTTACACCACTTAAAAAGCAAAAATGGAGTTGGGAGGCTGGAGAGATGTCTCTGTGGAGATCAGAGTTCAGTTCCCAGCATGTTAGGCAACTCACACCCACCTGGTGCTCCACATCCATGGGATCCAGTTTGGCTTTCACTAGCACCCACATGCACATATCACCCCCTTCCCTCATTCACAAATTTAAAATATCAGCAAAACCTGATTTACACAGGAATTCAAGGGCTACAGCTTTAATCAAGATGTTTAGTAGCCTTTATTTCCTATAAATGTGCTCACCCTCCTGAATGCCTTCCTAACTACCTCCCTATCTCCCTGCGACTTTGAAAATGGTGACTAAAAAGATGACTTTTGTGTAAATAAGAATGCATACCCACCTCTGCATGCCCAGCTCTGCATGCCCACCTCTACCTGCCCACCTCTGCACATCCACCTCTGCATGCCCACTTCCATCTGCCTACCTCTGCATGCCCAGCTCTGCCTGCCCAGCTCTGCATGCCCA